>JAZKJV010001548.1:0-420990 GCA_037367405.1 Ottelia alismoides
AGAGTATGGTTGTTTGATTCCAGGCTGAAATTGTTCCCAGGGAAATTACAGAGCAAGTGGAAAGGACCGTATGTGGTCAGGAAGGTACATGACAATGGCAGCATTGACATATCCGAACCGTCATCTTCCGCTACCTTCTGCGTCAATGGTCAACGCTTGAAGCTATATCTTGATCATGATCCACCGACCATTGACGTTGCCCCCATTCTTCTGGTATGAGATGTGTCTTTTGACTCTCATCATCTACATCTCATACATGGTGATCAATGCTCTTTTCCGCTGTACAGATCCATCTGTTTATATCACTCTGTTGTCTGTTGATTTATTTTCTTCTTTTCTTCTTTTCTTCTTTTCTTCTTTTCTTCTTTTCCTTTTCTATCTATCAAAAAGGTGCCGCCCTTGTAGACAGTTTTCCATACTTAGGACGTACTTTGTCCTAAGTATAGGGGGGTTGGCACCCCGAGTTTTTCTATTCTTTTCGGTCCTCTCCATTGTCTCCTCTTCTTGTCTATACTTAGGGATACCTTACCCTAAGTATAGGGGGAGACAATCTGAGTACGATCTGTTCATTCCCACCCTTGACCCTCCCTACTTTGTGTACAGTCTGCTATACTTAGGATTATTTGATCCTAAGTATAGGGGGGACGGTCAACTTCTCATTTATTGATTCATTCATTTATTTCTTTGTTCTTTAGACTTGTCTATACTTAGTACGAGTTATGTCTTCTCTTTTCTCTCCGATCTATGAGGACATAGCTCAAGCTAAGTATAGGGGGGTCGTATATACTACGTATATACTTTAGCCATAACTCGTATTTTCGTATCTTTCTAATAAATATGGCTAATTATTCGTTAAAATTCTTTAAAAATCCTTAATAAAAAGATATGGTTATTCCTCAAATGCTTTTTGTATTTACTGATTAATAAATCAGGTGAAAATGTTTTTTGCAAAATGTTTGAAAAATAGTTTGAAAATCTTTGTGAACATCTATTGAAAACTATTTTGAAAATATTTTGTTTAGTGTTTTCAACCTGTGCGATTTGTAAAACTTTCCTTTCTTTGTGTGAAATAAAATGTTTGAAAAATGATTTGCAAATGGTTTGAAAAATGGTTGCAAAAATGATTTGAAAAACCTATATATACTGTTTTGAAGGCCTTTGCAAAATGATTTTCAAATGTGTGTAAAATGTTTGTAAAAACTATTTTGGACTATAGTTTTCAAAAATTGTGTGTCGATTGTTTTCAAATAAGTTTGAGGAATATTCACATCACACCAAAAATCCACTGTATATATATGTATAAAATTGATCACTTACCCTGTAAATTCTTAAAATCCACTTCTTGTATATAATAAGCACTCCCGTGTACATAGTTTTCACCTAGTTTTCAGCCAAATCTTTTTGATTTCAAAAATCCCAAAAACATTTGCAAAACCAAAATCCAAAAACATTTGAAAAATCTGTTTGAAAAATACAAAAAAAAATTGCATCTGCATGCATCATCATCATCTTTTCAAAAATCCATAAAAAGTTCAAAATCTTGAAAATTGCATCACAAAAATATTTTCTGCATCGCATTGCATAGCATGAGCATTTTTCGGATCGAGTTTGATAGTTGAACAAGTCTAAGTAAAATCCGAAGATTGGAGCTTGATTGGACCTTATAATCTACCTAATAACAGGAACCTTATAGGAACTAGGTTTGAGGCACTTCAGGTCTAGTTGACTTAATTCTTTGAGGATCACGGGACTTGGTTCAAATGGATTCTTGACTGCCTAAGTAGAGTATTTCGGAGCACACGCACGACTCTTGTTGATAATGACCTAACTTGGACACCTGCACCTTTCACATAGCTCTCCATGGATGAGGTGGTGAGGAGGCAGTTTCCTTTGGCTTGGGGTAGCATATGAGGGTAGTACTTCTAGGCGGAACCTCTCTTCTTCTTATAGTGAAGGAAGTGCACCTCAACTTGGTCTAGTGGTGATGAAGGCTAAAGACAGAAGCCGTGGGTTGCAATAAAGCTTCAAAAGAGGGATAGTCCACTGGCTCAAGAGGAAAATTTCTTGTATATATGCTGCTCATGTAGATATGTTGTACAGAGGCAATTGAAAAAAAAAATGCAAAAAGAACTCCAAAAAAGTGGTGGGTCGGATTGAAAATTTAATAATCCCACCGGAGTATGTATATAGTTCAATAAAGTAAAAGCTTATGGTATCCATGTTACATCTCATGAAGCTAGCAGCGGGAGACTCAGCTACACTGGCTGAGCTTCCAAAAGTCTATACTTCTTCCCCCTCTTCTTGAGCCGGTTGCACTTGAACTTAGAAGGGAATACCCCGCTTCTCGAGGAAAGAGTTGCTAGACTGAGGCATTAGAGTTACCAGGTTGGGGGAGGTTGTTTCTTTGTCACTTCTGAGGTGGGGAGCTACATATCACTTACACTGTACGAGTCAGACTCATAGTCGTAAGAGTTTGCGTATGAGTTGAGATATTTCTGACCTGGCTATTGAGGAGACTTGGACAGAGTTTTGGGATACTCAAGGACTGTTGGATTTCAAATTTAGTTCTCATTAAGGTTCCGACCGCACTAAAATTCCCAAGGGTCCGACTTAAGCTCCAAACTTTGATCTTGCGAAGATAAGTTTGATAATCAAGTAAAATCCAAGTTCTTCTTTTTCTTTTCTTTCTTTTCTTTTGCACTTATTGCATAAGTGTTTGCTAGGGACTAGCAAAGGTAAAGTATAGGGGGATGATGAATCCACATTTCATCATCTTTATTCTATCATTTTGGCACCAAAAACCCTAGCAAATGCCTGTAAATAGCATTAAAACCATCATCTTAGCATCCATGCATGTGCATTCAGATTGTGTATAAATCACTGTAATTAAGGCCAAAATTATAGAATAAAGAAAAGAAAAGAAAAAGAATAAAATATTGTAAATATTTTATGACCTAAAACCCCCGAGACCTAGGCATCTTGATGAATAGGTCGACAAGGAATAAAGTAGGGGGAGATAAGGTCAGAAACACAGATAAAATACCTATATTTGTTATTCATTATTTATTCATTTTTGGGACCTATTTTTGGTTCCACTTTGTGTACATCAAATAAGGAAACTTTGTACATGAAAGTTGTAGATAAATTAATAAAGAAAAAGACAAAATTGATTTCACAGAAAAAGAATGTACAGACAAAAAGATATGGTCTGAATAAGAATCCAAAATCCCAACTTCCCAGACCCGTATCTCACAAACGACAACTCCAAATGCAGTGTACTCACCTTTAATTGTATATAGAATAAAATAATCTATCCAATGGCGGTGGTTTCGCATTTGGCGGAGCTACGGTCTGAAAGTTGAGTTTTGGACCCTCATTGTATACGTGTACTGAATAAAATATTCAATTTATTCTTTATTCATTATTTACTCATTTTTATATTTTTATACTTTTGTAAACATTACTTATAATATATATGTGCATTAAAATTGAAATAAAATGCAAAGAAAATAGAAATAAAAATACTTGTACAAAGACTACATAGGTATGCTATATACACTTATACCTGTATAGGATACAATTGTATTTTATTAAATATACAAAACATATCAGAAAAATAAAATAAAAATACAATTATGTATATAAAAGTATGTTATAATTTTACAAAATTATAAATAAAAATAATAAGATTAAAAATACATAAAATAAAATAAAATATCAAAATACATAGGTATTATACCTATATAGGGTTAAAAAGGCAACTTGTAAAAATATATGTCATAAAAATAAACAAAAATCAGAATAAAATACTACATAAAATTTTGAACATTTTTTATTTTATAACTTTTATTTAATTCGGCCATTTACTATTTTTAATTGAATTAATAAATGATTTTTCCAGGGTTTTTCCTGGTTGGTCCACGTGGACCAACCAGGTGCAAACCCTAGTTGACCTCGGTCAACTAGGTACCCTACCCCCCTGTAGCCTCTGTCAGAACCGGCGTTTGACCCATCTTCTCCATTTTTTTCGAGGCATGAACTTGCACCCTTTGAGCTCGATTCCTTCTGCAAAAATCTTCACCTACCATCCCTCTTGCTCGCACAAGGACCATCTTGGGCTGAGAGCTTCTGAATCGGGCCAGCCACCTCGTTCTTTCCACCCTCGTCACCTCGGGTCAAACCCAATAAAACCAACCCCCCATTTTCAAATCGATCTTGAGTCCCCTTGGTCCACCCCTCTCCGCCTCTCTTGCGCTCCAAGCCTTGCCGGAGGTGACAGCTCCGCCGCGAGCCTCTCAGCCAAGGCGAACGAGGTCGAGGAAGACTCCAGCACCTCCGCCAATCGCCGGCGTCGAGGTAACCTTCATCCTCTGGCTCCGGCCATCGAGGGCCTTCATCCCGCCTTTTCCTTTATTGCTTTAGATTCCTGTTAGTGTAAGCTTGAAAACCCCCAAAGAAATTTGAAGTTACGATCACTGATTCGCCAAATCAAGCACCTTGGCCGGAGCGCACCTCCGGCCGTGCATCTCCATTTCGACTCGACCATCCACAAGGCCACCCGAGGGTCCAGGCAGTTTGCCCTGGACCCCTTGACTTTGTTTGCAGGTCCAAGCCACTTCACGCGCGCCTGGAGGCGAGTTTTGGAGCTCGCCGGAGCAGCAGCAGCCTTCCAGCTCCGCCCGCTGCCCGAGAGCACCACGGGCCTCCCCGTGGATTTTTGACGCCCCCAGGAGATAGAAGACCGTTCCAGGAAGCTCCTCGTCCATTTTGAGGACCTGTCGTCGCCGGAGGAGGGAGATCGAGGTCGGAGAAGCTCACCTTCGCCGGCGTTCTTCCCCGATCTTGCAACCCTCTTCCCAGCCGTTGGATCGAGGAGGAGTTCCAGATCGCACAGTTGCCGTAGGATCTTCCTCAGCCTCTACCGTCAGATCAACTCAGGAGGATCTAATCTTGGCCGCACATCCGCGAAGCGCCATCGGCCGTCCACAACGCGCCACGTGTTTAAGTGGCCCTCCATCCGCCGTTGGATCGCGCGCAAGAGGGTATTTTGCAACTCACCCCTTGCGCATTTTTGTATTTAATATTGAGTTTTTAAACTTTCGTCTGTAGCTTAAATATTTTGTAATATTTGCAAGTAGACCCCCAAACTTTTAATATTTGCACTTAGGTCCTCCGCCACGTCACCTCACGTGACCTGTACACGTGAGGTGGGGGCATTTTGCAGAGGAACCCCTGTACGTTTGGGTATTTCTTTTTGGTCTTAAATTTTGGCGTTAAGTGTAAAAGTTTAGGTTATTTTGCAACTCAGCCCCCAGGATTCTCTGATATTGCATTCCAGTCCCTCCCAGGCGCGTGCAAGTCACGCGCCCTGGTGGGTAATTTGTAGGCGAGCCCTTGCGTCTTTTGTATTTGCTTTTTGGTTCCAAAAATTGAATATATAGTGTATATTTTTGCGGAAAATTGCATGTTGGCCCCCTGGATGTTTCGTAAATTACATTTATGCCCTTGCCAGCACTGTTTAATGTTGGGACCCTTGTTCTAATAGTTTAAAATATCATTTTAACCCCAAAAATTCCACAAAAATAGAGTTAAGCTTCTGGATAGGTGTACTTTAACGCCCTATTTTTAGTTTTTGATTTTATTTTATTTTCATATTTATTAAAAATCAAAAACCCTCTTTTTTGTGCACTGTCTACCTTAGAAAATATCAAAAAAATATCAAAACACCTCCAAAAATTCCCAAAAATTCACATAGTGTCTATTTTACCCTATTTTAGAGTCAGTCCAAAAATCATTAAAAATTTCAAAAGAAAAACACTAAAAATTGAAAAACACTCAAAAACTTCAAAAAAAATATATAAAATAGTAGAAAAATCCAAAAAATACAAACTCAGCTTCTGTTTGTCACTTATTTTATTCTCTTTATTAGAAAAATAGTGTGAATTATTTTGAGTACTGGTTGATATTTTTAAAGTACATTTTACTCACAGCCAGCCCTATTCTCACTGTTTTCCTTTATTTCAGCCCTTAAAAATACCAAAAACACCTAGAAAAATCCCCAAAAATCACAAAAACAGTAAAAAAACCCTAAAAAGACTAAAAACATTTTATTCCTGAATTTTTGAGCATTTTTGTGCATTTTTATAAATCTTTTACTTTGCCTTGTTTTATATTGCCTTTACTTCCCAATATTGAAAAAGAAAATAAAAATTATAAAATATAAAATATAAAAATCAGAAAATCAAAAATCAAAATACAAAATTAAAAATTAAATAAAAAAAATTTTTAAAAATTAAAAACCCACAAAAATTTGTAGTTGTTTGCTTGCTTAGTGTAGACACTTCACACATCACTCACACACTTGTGCATTCATTTGCTTGGATTACACTGTTTGCTCCCTGTGTTCGAACTCTCTGCATACTTGACACTATACACCATTTGTGCAGAGTTAAAAATAAATTTTAACTCCACATTTATTTCTAATTATTGATTTTTAGTGTGGGTTAATTGTTGATTTAGTCATTATTTGGTGTGGTCAATACACCGACTGTTGACTCGCCTTGTGAGTCAATACGACCGCACTCGATTTCGGCTACATCACCCTTGTGCATCGGTTGCTGGAAGCCTGGTATGTGCTAGATATGTATGAAAATCCAGATGTCTGCCATGCAGTGGGAGCAGTAAACTGTTGCTAATCCTACTATGGAGATAAAACACTTAGTTGCAGTAATAAAATAATATCTTCAAAGATGACAAGTCTTAGAGATAGTGATCTCAAAGTCTTATCTTCAATAAATCAAGACTTTATAGATAGTGATCTAAAAGTTCTTAACTGTGGATACCTTAGGAGGTAGAGATCTCCGAGAATAAGGGTATTCTATTAAGGATAATTAAAATTACACACTGGTTATAACGATTGTTGAGTTGTAGTGTCAAAGACATCATGACTGTCTCAATATTGAGTTTTGGTTGCATAAGATGCAACATTCGCATTGGATGCGAGCACTGTTACTGAGGGATATGCAAGTGCCGTAAAAGGACTTGGCATAGTCTCTCGAGAACAGAGTGATTGATCAGCTTACCTAGCTATATTAAATAGCCTATGATTGTCACATGAGTGTGGGTTTAAATGATTAGCCCATTAATAGTTGTTTGGGCTAGTGGGAGATTATTGGACATGCGATCCCATGACAAGCCATTATGCAATAAATGTTATTGCAATTCACTCCTTAATCTGAAATGAAGAATAACTAATTTACATAATCGGTCCCTTAGTACAATTAGGGTTATTTACCATGGCCATCTTAATGATCATACAACTGCTGATTCAATTATTGAATCATACATGCTCGTACTTGGATGAATATCTAAAGAGTTATATAGAGGACTCATCAAGCACCGTCAAATGATTGTTAAGAGATGATCTATAGCCTGAGTAGGAGATGGCAATCCTTTTTCACATAGGTTGATATCTGACCGACCTCTTGATACAGGTCCTCTGCATAGGAATAGAGATTCGGAGGTGTCAGATTATTTAGGTCAAAGAGTTGACTTAACGAGATTTAGATAACCAAAGTCCTATGTCGTGCTATCACGATATAGGCATGCATCCTCTGACTGGAGACAGATGTGTTATTATATGTCTGAGTATGTACATTTGGTAGACCAATAGGTTGATGACCTAATCAAGGTCTATACACCGGCGAGCTGGTGTGCATAAAAGGGCATATGAGTAATACGATCTCTCAAAGGGATCACACAGGTTCATTTACTGAACCGGAAGACATGAGCTCACTCATGAGATATTGGGAAGAATCAAATTCCGTGCACGGTCGTCTCGCTTTGGAAGCTTGACTGAACTTGTAAGTTTGATATATACTTTTGGAAAGTATATGATCAACACCTGGGTATGATATATGCTTTTGTAAAGTATATGATTGATACCAACTCCCAATGATCGAATGAGAAAATTTAATGATAAAATCCTGAAGGAGACAATCTAAAAGAGACCTTAAACTTTAGGTTTAATCTAGGTCTTCCAGTATGCAGGATGCACATGTTTTGGGAATACCTGTGGGTGATGTGATCATAAACGATTGTATAACCATGACGCTTCCATTCCTAGGGAGTGATGAAACGGGTCTGGATTTTAGTGACTCCTCTCTTAGAGAATTGATCTGATCTTAGTCCAAATGTTGGACATTGATCTGAATGTGATTCAAATACAATGAGAAGTCTACGGTCTTGATTTAATCAGGCATCTATAGGAGGTCCGCAAGATCTGGATTTGAGATTTGATCTCAATATCCAAGTCACTATACATGGAACAATACAATCGCCCTGTCCTTATCTCCAAGTATCCGCGGAGAAAGTGCATTATCCTTGAAAGAGTTCATGGACAATTTTATTGTTGATATATGTATCCGAGCATTGAGAAAATTGATAATTAAATGTGATTTAATTACCATGAATAATATGAATTTGATTCATATTATAAGGAGAGTTATCTAAGATAATTAATTGTGATTTAACTATCAAAGATGTGAATAATGTGAATGTGATTCATATTATTTTGGCACATGAGAATAGAGATCCAAGATGATTAAATACGATTTAATTATCATGGGTATGAATAATGTGGATAACACTATCCATATTAATAATATATATTATAAATGTGATTTATAATATATTAGAGAGATCATATTATGATTTATATTTGTTAATTAATTATTGATGTGAATTGGATTCATATTGGATGATTTTAAAATATAATTTACATTTTATTTTGGGATGTGAATTTGCTTCACATTTTTCCAATGACATGATTGCAATATTTCACAAGATAATTATGAATTATTTTTGTGAAATAATTTACAACAACTGTTGTTGTAAATCCTTGAGATATCATGAGATAATGGTATCTCATGAGATAATGAAATCTCACGAGATAATGAGATCTCATAAGATGTTGGTTGCCGCCCCTCCCCTTTTTAGGGGATATGGCTTATCTCCTCATTATCTCCAAGGATAATTAATAGATTTGATTTGATTTGAATTTAAATATATTGATTTATCGATATATATCAAATTAAATTAAATTAATTGTTGTTGTGTTTTTATAACAAGATCATAGCCATTGAAAGAAACATAAATCAATCTCAACCATTGATTTTTTGTTGTCCATGGATTGGGATCCATGGACTCCCAAAATCCTATATAAGAAGAGGCACCCCTTGCTCTTCGATATATACAATTATGAATGCTTTCTCTCTCTCTCTCTCTCTCTCTCTTTTTCCACACGCCAGGCCTCTCTCTCTCTCTCATAGTGGACGTCCACCATGGAGCCATTGTGAGAGACGTCATCGGTGCAACATCGTCGTTATGCTGCCGGATCATCTACTCGTGGATCTCCATCTACTCCGATGTGTCTCACTCGTGAAGAAGATGATGGATCTCGTGTGACGAGATCAGGAGACCTGCTGCTTGGATCATCAACGTGGATTGCGAGGTGTACACGTCTCATCAACATGCTCGCAAGCATCTCCTCCGTTGGATTGGACATGAGACAGGAGGTCTCTTGGTTTAGAGACTCGATCGCAAGTACGCTTCAAGAGGTAACCCTAGTACCTAATTGTGGTTTAGATGAAACAATTCAAGAGATTGTTTGTTTCATTTGGTCCTTCAACATGTACCTATTTGAACAAATGAAGCATTATTAATGAGTAGTAGTAAATCAATTGAGAGCTTCATATTGAGGACTGCATATACTTACCTAAGAGGCACCATATCTCCATTGATATCCACAATATTATAAAAGTTAATGCCCTCTACTTACATGTTGCTTCCTACTCATATTCAATATCGAGTAATGGATCAACATCTCCAAAGAAGGTCTGTCTTATTCATGATAGCTTCACCTTACCACTCTTTATGCGAGTGAAAATAACATCTAACAAGCTTAAACAAAGTCATTCCCATCCCTGGACAGAACAACCAAACCAGTAACATGCAAACCGTCGACCTTTAGCCCACTGATCAATCCCATATCTTGTAATGTATATTCGCCTTACCAAATTGAAAGTGAAAAGTAAGAGTATAAGATAACCACTGCTCTAGTAAACTAGTTAATAACAAAAGATCCATATGTACCCTTCTCAAGTTAACTACACATGAGAATCCTGATAGTTCAAGCAATCTCTCTATCACCCCTCTCTTATTATGAAGAATTTCTTTGAGTATCTCATTGTATTATACAAATGAAATCTACACATAATTGACATCATAGAATTACGTTAATATCTCGCATAAGAAGCCATTATGTTAATAATAAAAATACCCTGACGAATTTAAATACTAACCGAACTGGCAGGCTGTGAAGACCAATGCTCACTCTGCGTTTACAATACAGATGCATCTACTGGACCAAGTACTCTATTCATGCATGCCATCTATATTTAACAAGGAATTATGTTAATAAATATTATCATTATTCTTAGCAATAGAAATACGAGCGTAAGTAAACCATTATTCGCATTCATGGTTGTGTCCATGTACATATGGTCAGCATATCTCCCATATATATATATATATGTGTGTGTGTGTGTGTGTGTGTGTGTGTTCCATCAATACTTAAATCTAAATGCTCAACAGCAAGGACCAAATGAAACGAACAATCTCTTAAAATGTACCTTCGTCATGCTTTCACATTGTTCTGTTTGAAACCATGTATATTACGATAAAACACATCCTCATTCTAATAAATAATATCCATTGCACATATCCTTGCATTATATTATTGCACGTCTCCTTGCATTCCAAGATGTCATGTAATTAATCTCCATATGCAACTCATCTTTTATTTTATACATAATTACACATGAGGACATACTAACTTGTGCTCTAAATGAGGATAATATGTATTGTGCTACAAATACCGATGTGCATTGAAGGTGTTTGAGTAAGAGCACATGATTTATGCATGTGTACTTTCCTCTATACCCTGAAACGTACTAGTGCTCCTCTCATATGCATTTAAATGCCATCCACAATCTTTATAAATACACACAACAATCATGATTTGCTTGTTTGAGGCTTTGGGTTTATACTGGACATGATTTTCCATACTCCATTTTTGAAGGTCAGATTGAAAATCCTTCTTTGACTTATAGCTCCTACACAACCAATAATCTACTCCAGAATCTTCAATAGGAGAACCTTGTATCTCTACAAAGGTAACATCTTCTGCCTCTACAATTTCATGGTCAAATACATGAGGCAACTCTTCCATTGGTACTTTGACAAGATCCTTATTATTAACATAGTAAAAAAGACTTCTATCTTCGTTGTCTTAGGCCAATGCTAATGAACCATATCCGAAATCATGACTCGTCAGATGAATGAGATTCAATTCCAATTTCATCACTTTCTTCTTTAGATATTTATGTCTACAAATCAATATCTTCGTTTAGTTGTGAGGGTCCATCAATATTCTCAACCACCGAATCATTTATTGTCTTGATTAAATTATATATTTATCAGTTTAGAGTTGGTGAAAACATGATTATTACTTAATTTAAATTTGGCTATATTATCTCGATGATGATGACATGCCTTCCTGAACAAGAGGGACAACTTCTACGAAAAGGTGAATGAACCTCACTTTGTCAATTGAATCCATAATCACCAAAGTGATTTCATCATCATGGATTTGTTCTGGATAGAATGTGGATCTTTTGGACAACCACTTACATGTAAATGTGAGGATGTATCGATCGAGTGGAATACCGATGGCTTTGGAAACTCGACCCAGTAGATCAAAATAAGTTATCTAAGGTGGGAATATAACCATAAGCTTTTGTTCCCCAATATAATCTATGTGATCATCTGACACACTCACTGATCCATCCCAATATAATAACATGGTAACATTGTTGGATGTCATATCTAAGGATAAATCACATGGATTGATTATTAAATTTAGTTTAAAAGTAAAAGAACAATGATCAATACATTTTAACGGTCGAGAGTATGTAACTATTTTTTATTTTTGTATATTTTGCTTTAACATGATACTCACATTCATGTGAATATTTAAATCCCACAAAGAGGAATATATAATCTAATACGTAATTTACTTTATAAAATTAATATTTATTTTTAAAATACATACTACTTTTAATTTTTACCTATTTTACTTAAGCATGGCACTTACATTTATGCGAATATTTAAATCACACAAAGATGATTATTTAATCTAATATGCAATTTACTTTATGAAATTAATAGTTATTTTTAAAATATATATCTACTTTTAATTTTTGTATATTTTGCTTAAACATAATACTTACATTCATGTGAATATTTACATTCCACAAAGACGAATATTTAATCTAATATGTAATTTAATTTATGAAACTAATATTCATTCTAAAATTATACAGCCACTTTTAATTTTGTATATTTTGCTTAAATATAACACTTACATTCATGTGAATATTTAAATCCCACAAAGATAAATATTTAATCTAATATATAGTTTACTATATGAATTACTATTTGTTTTTAAAAATACATAACTATTTTTAAATTATATATATTTTTCTTAAACATGACACTTACAAATATTTAAATCTAACAAAGATGAATATTTAATTTAATATCTATTTTGCTTTATGAAAATGATCTTTATTTAAAAAATGTATAAATATATTTATTTTTTGTATATTTTGCTTTAACATGACACTTACATTCATGTGGATATTTAAATACCCAAAAGATGAGTATTTAATCAAATATCTAATTTTCTCTATGAAATCAATATTTATTTTAAAGACTGAATGATTAAATATTAATCTATGATCTAATCTATATTTTTAAACAAATAAGAAATTCTATTTATAAGAGAGTAATTTATTTTAACATTAGAATGTTTCAAGACACAAAATTTAATACATATTCAAATGACAACGAAAATTATTTAACTAAATTGGCACATCTCAGTAATAATTAGAATTGAAATTCGATATGTATAAATTTAAAGTTATCTAGAACAAAGATTGTCTTCAAATCGAGCATATATATTTGAATAGAAAATGAAATATAATCGAATATCCGTGAAAAAATCCTCTATTGATAAAAAAACCTACAAATGTTTTCGAAAAAAGAAAGTTCTCGATTCGCTCTTACTAGAAATAAGAACAATGCATGTTAGATGAGAGAAGAGCAATCCAAGAGAGATTGAGAATAAATGAGAGGATTGAGAAGAAGAAATGAGAGGGCTGGGAGGAAGAAATTAGGAGAAAGTGGGGTGATGTGAGGAAATGGAGAGGGGGAAGGAGGAGATTTATAGTGGGAAATGGAAGGGGGCCAACGACAGATTTGCCAACAGTTCCGTCCCAAATCGGCACCTCATGTGGCGATTTGGGGAGAACCCCAACGATCATCCCCAAATCGGCACCTGAGGTGCTGACTTGGGAGGGGATTGTTGGGGTCTCTCTTCAAATCGGCACATGAGGTGCCGATTTGAGCATGTTGCCCAAATCAACACTTGTGGTGCCTAAAGATTGCTATTTTTTAATTTTCCAAACCTTCTGTCTATTTAATACAATTTGCATACTTTAATAATTATTTTTAAAAATGCCCATGCACATTGGTTGGGAGACGTATATAAGGGGATGAGGATACTTTTTGGAATTTCTAAGATTAGGGCGTTTCCAATGAGTGTATGATGTTACTGAGAGATTAATAATACATATGATGATGATAAAAAACCTTTTAAATCTACATGCCACATAAAAAAGAAGAATATCGATCCAAGTAAGTCCCACAATTGAAAGAAATCCATACAGAAAGAATAAAACCTCCAACAAATACGATGATACCATAAAGTATCTAGACCCTCTTTGAATGCTAAAAGATTTAAGTTACTAAGTGGATGAGCACACCTAATTGAACTAGTAGAAAACCTAATGTATAAAAGTGCAATTGAGCTAAATACAAGTGACCAAAACCTAAAAAACAATCAAAACTTAGTAGCCAAAACAACTCAAAACAGTGAGCCAAAAGAAAGAAAAAGAGTGGAGATGCCCTTTATTGCCCAAGTTATAGCAATTAGTGAGAATCAAAGGAGATGTTTTTTCTAGTAATGCAGAAGTATAAATCAATCTCTTGTAAGTACTTGATTGCGAGGAGTGGATACATAAGATCGAGATAATAACTATGTATGAAGGGGTAGTTAGGAATAACAATTGAAGTCTAAAAAATATTAACATGACTAGCATTGAAAATAAATCATATAAGAAAAACAACTTCCATAAAAGATATTGACGTGGAAAATAAATTGATTGAAAACCATGACCTAAGTCTCCTAAATCAGGATTCCTTGTGGATCATGTTGATCAATCAATCTATATCTTGAGGTATTTATAACAAAGCTTGATAATTTCTACAATTGTTTTGGATCACACAAATGATTTTACAATCGAGATTGTGCATAAAGAATCTAGTACATAAGTGGATAACTTGGATCAAGCACCAAGTTACGTGTAATAGGAGTTTCTTAGAAATGCAAACCTATGGCGAGTCATTATGAAATAAAAGTTTTTGGGAATTATTTCATTCCATTACCTGAATTAAAGCATAATTGTGTTACTAATAACAATAAGTTACTTTTCTATAATTTGGGTTATAACCATGGCAATCTTGATATCATACAACTGCTGATCTAAACAATTAGATAATAAAGATTGATGTAAGATTGCAGATCTAAAGATTCAGATCGAGGATACAACTAGCTTCGTCAAGTGATATTCAAGAAATATGTCCAATTTGAGAAGTGATGACAATCTTCCCAAAAGGCCAATATTTGATTGACGATCTTGATACCAATTCCTTGGATAGGAATATAAATTAGGATGTATCAGATGAGTTGAGTTAAAAAGTTAACTTAACAAGATCGAGATACTAAAGACCTATATAATAGAGAGGCACACATCCTATGAAAAAAATATAGATATACATCCATATATCCGATTGTGTGCATTTTATAGACCAATACATAAATGGAAATATTAGATGTATGATCTCTCAAAGGAATCACAAAAGTTCATACTTTCTAAACAGGAAGATGAGATCTCATAAATGAGATAATGAGGACGCAAACAATTCGATTAATGGTCATCGTGTTTGTAAAGTAAGATAAGAATTTGAGAATATTAAACCCTTGAAGGATATCCAAATATGGGGTTGAACTTTGGATTTATTTAGAGTATTCCATTCTATAAGATGCATTACTAATATGGTCGTTATAGATCGATGCGTTCTTAATAGATTGTATACTACGATACTTCTATTTCAAGGGAGTATTGAAACCAGATGGATTTTAGTGACTTTGCTTTAAATATAGATGAGTTCAATCATAATTCATATAATCATTTTCTATATCCAAAAAGTTGGAAATTGATTTGAAAGAGTTCAAAGTCCATTAGAGAAATTGATTCAATGTGTGATTGAATCAGACATCTCCAAGGGGTTTGAACCCTAATGCCATATGCAAATTTAATTATTAATTCACCATACGTGGTCTATATAATTTCCCTGATAAGATATCCAATTATGCATGAATGTTGCACACAAGTTCTAATCGGATTCGTCCATTGAGAAATTAACTATCAAGATAATAACTTTTATTATCATTGGTAATTTATATGTGAATATGTGAATGTAATTCACATTATTGACTTTTACATAATATGGATATGGATCCATAATATTTAATATTAATATGAATATAACTCATATTTATTTTATGACTTATTTGTTTATGATTCACGAAACTAATTGATGTTGATGTGAATTAGTTTCACACCATTAAATAAATGTAAATTAGATTTACATTTTTTTTCAACTAATGAATTGAATTCATCAATTAGTAGGATGAACTGACAATTATCCTAAAATAATTACTGGTATTTATCTAGATAGATAATTCCATAATTATTGTAAACCAAGCTTGTGAGGGATGAAGTCACCTAAATTTAACTTACTACAAGTAATATGTATAGTTGTGGCGGTCAAGAAGATTGATAGAAAAAGGAAATGTGAAATACCTTCTGAATTTATTTTATTTTTTACTTCCTAACAAATGTGTATTGGCAAGTGTGGAGAGTGTCAAACTAGGACGACAAACTTTCAAGTAAGTAGTGGGGTGTAGTTATTGATTAAGATTTTCCTACATTTTAAGGGATATTTTTGATGATTTTTTATGGATTATTAATGACTTTTTGATTATTTTTTTAATATTTTATATTTTTGTTTTTGATATTTAATTAATTATAATTTTATGAATTTTTATGTATTTTACTTTTCAAATAATTTATGGATAGAATATATACAATAAGTGATGGAAGCCTTTTAAAATTTTAAAATGTGTCAATAAAAATAAAAAAATAAGAAAAATAGAGTGTTTTTGTATTTTTAATATTTTTATTATTTTTGGTAATTTTTGGATTGTTTGTATTTTTAAATTATTTTTATATTTAATTAAAGTTGTAAAACAAATTAAAAGCTAAAATAGCTATTATGTTTTTATTTTTTAAAATGTAGAATAAGCTGAAAGTTACTGGAACATGTTTTTAAAAAAAAATTTTTTTATTTAGCTTTAGAACATGACTAAAACATATTTTTCTGATTTTACTTAGTTTTTACAATTTTTATAAAGTTCTTCAAATATTCAAAATTTTATGGTTTTATGTTTGTATTTTATTTGATTTTTTAGATTTGATAAAATATAGTAAAATATATCTATAGGAATATTTTTTAGATTTTCAAAGAATTTGAGATTTTTTAAAGTTCAAACCATGAAAAATGTATCATTTTTGTAATTTTAAAAATTAGAAAATGAATTTATTTTTGAAAACTAAAATTAGTGGAGATGGATGAGGTTATTATGTATTTAATAGAAATTTTGTGGTATTTTTAGAAAATGGAAGCTAATTAATCCAAGCAATAAAATAATACAATAAAATGTAGTAGAACATGATCCTAGTTGCAATTAAACAAAACTTTTCATGCTTTTATTAACAATATAAAAATCTTCAGGACAAATGTTGCAAAAGAACCAACAAACATGCCACATGAATACTTGAGGTGCATAATATGGACCTAAATGCAAAGAACTGAATCAAACGAATGCAATATGCAATTTTATCAAAGTCACATGGACTCACATATTCGTTGGACTTATGCGTACAATTAAAAGCAAGAGGAATAAATCTTATAAGTTCACCAAAGAGAGTATATTGTGCATGTGAGGGCACTGAAGGTCAATATGCGGTCCAGATGGTCTTACGTGGATCTGATCAAGCGGTCTTGAGTTGGGTGCAAACATACGGAGGGGATTGAATCTGGGTGCCTTATTCTTCGATCGAATGTCAACGACATGGGGTATAAGAACAATGAAGAGATGTGGCTCTAACTTCTTCTCTTGACTAATTGAAAGCGACTTTTTTCGGGACAATTGCAATGGCATTCTCAATTCTATTTGAAAATTTTAGTTCCTAGTCTTCATCAAAGGTATCATATTGCTGAATCAAAAGACATATTTATCAACATCCTTTCTCAAGAAAGCAACTCCAATCTAGTTTCGCCTTCCATCAAGCCATGAGTTTCATTTATATCTATTACACAAAAGCCAAGGACACCGCTTTCTGCAAGGGCATGTTTGAAGTCCTATAGCCTAGTTACCAATGCACAAGAGCTTGATCTATAAAGTTTGTATGATGATCAACGAAAGAGATTGATTTTGATTTATCCTTGGTTAGTTTGATAGTCTACCTGATGAATAGCATTTCATCTATCTTTATTCTCTTATTTTGACTTTAAATCCCTAGAAAAACACTCATAAATACTACTAATTTACATGAAATAAGATCTAACATTGATATGTAATTAGTATATAAGTACCTTCTTTAAAACCAATATTAAAGAATAAAGAAAAGAAAAATAAAGGAAGTATTAAATATACTAACTAACCCTAAACCCTGAGAAAAAGTCAAATATTGACTAAGTAGATCATGAAAAAAGTAAGAGGAGATGATGGCAAAATACTGTATAAAATTCACAGAACTTGAATTCATTTATGTACAATATATTGAACAAATAGCCAAAACATACACTATTTTGTTTATTATTATGGAAAAATTCAAACAATAAATTTTCAACACAAAACATGTACATATTAATACATAGAAAATTCTAAAAATAATTACCAAAACAAATCATGCATAATGCACATGGTACACACAGATGAAAATATGTAAAAAGAACTTCATTGATCAATATCTACTCCATATGAACTCAAATTGGACCAACTCATCTCAATTGTATTTTAAATTAAATTATATATCAAATGAAGGTGGTTTCTTTGAAAATGAAGCTAAGAAATAAAAGCCAACTTTTTGAGGGTACTATTGTACCGGGGCATCTGTACAAATAACAAAAATATTTATTCTTTACATTTTTACTCTCTTAAATAATTTTTTATATTACATCAAACATACTAAAAATATAAATATAAAAAATATTAAAAAAGACACTAAAATAATCAATACATCATAAAACATAGGTATACTATACCTATAATGTATATACATCTAATTATTTGTACTTACAAATGAAATTATAAAAATTACATAAAAAACTGTAAATTTGTATTTAATAATGTTATGAATATATAAAATATGTAAGTATTATAATATATATGGAATGTACATGAAATATTAACATCTAATAAATAAGGTTGTAAAAATAAATAAAAAATATCATAAAATAACTTATAAAAGTAGAAACATTTTCATGTTTAAGTTTTATTTAATAAAATCATCAACTTTTTTATTTCTTATTTTTTTCTATTTTAATTTCTTGTTTTGTCTTTTATGCATGACGTGGAGTAATGGGTGTGCAAGGAATGTTAACGCGCCTGGTCAACAGCTCCCCCACACGACCCTACTCTCTATGACCTGTCAAAACATTGAGACCCCCACCTTCTTTGATTTTATAGGCCTTCTCCACACTTCTTTCCATCTCGAAACCTTCACATTTCTGTTCCTCCCATGTTCCTCCATCTCTCGATACTCATAAGCTTCACCAACCACCATATGCCCACATGCAATCTCCACTACAATATCTCCATTCACCATGTCTATAAAACACAATCTCCATCTTATTTTTTAGTTTTTATCCTCTTCGAGCCACCGTAACCCCAAAGAATTGATCGTGGCTTCTTCCTCTTGCTGACAGGAAGGTGGAGCACTGATTCACGATGTAGAGAAAGAGGTCTGAGGAGAGGTCCACCTCGCCGGAGACCATCTCTGGTGAAGGTTCTCGCTTCTAGGTATTTCCTATTGAGGTATAGTTTAATTTATGTTTTTAGTTTGCATTTTGATTCCTTAGAATAGATCTAGATCTAGTTTAGCTTGATTTTAGTTCTATTGGCATTAAATTTCAAGATAGAAGTTCACTGAAGCTTCTGCTCCAACCATCTGTTCACCGTGAATCACACTATCCCTGACCCACTTGAGCACCTCATTCCATTCCCCATCGCCTTCTCCATCTGCCTGACCCATATGACCATCTTGATCCCGCAAGCATCGAGCAATCAAGTCTCCATCCGTCTCTCTTTGCCGGAGACACGCCACCCCTCCATTTCCTTGTGCTCTTCAACTTCAAAGTGGGTTGAGGCAAGTCATTTTGGTGCAGATTAGAGCTTCTATGAAGGCCCCTAGATCTCGAATCGAGTTCCTCTTTGATTTCCAGGTCACTATAGCTAGAAAAGACTTCCATGCCTCCTCTGAAGAGGCCTAGACCATTGAAGCCCATCTGCTAGTGCAGAGACCCCCCAAAAATGATCTGAGTTGGTTAGCATCACGTAAGGTGGCTGGAGACCAAAGCAATCGACATCGAAATTCAGGGAAGAACTTGTTCTTCCTCATAGCCTCCTTGTCGTCAGATGAAAGACTTGACCAAGATCTAATCAGGGTCATTGAATCTAAGTGAAACGCTACACCTCCCTAACTGCCCGATCTTAAGTGGCGCCACATGGAGCGCCCTCGACTGCATGATAAGAACCACACGTGATTCACACGCCTCCTGAGGTATATTTTACACGAGCCTTTATACCTTTTGTATTTATTATTTGATATTGTAAATTAAATAGAACATGTAAAAAGGTTTATTTGCAGTATGGACCTCAAGGTTCATTATATTTGTTATTAGGTCCTTCTACCTCACGTGTAGTCCCACGTAATGCGTTGTATATTTTGCATGTTTAACCCTTAACTATATGGACATGTTCTTAAATGAAGTTTTAGTTTTTATAAATTGCAAATAGGTACTTTTAAGCTGTAAGTTTTATTTCTGTGAATATTGCTTTTATTAAATAATTTATTTATCCCAAAAATTATGAAAAACACAAGATAGATACCTGGAACCATGATTATTCCTGCATAAATTTCATTAGGCATTTAGTTTAGTTTTCCTATTTTAAAATACAAAAACATCCATTTTCTCTTATTTAGCACTTAAAAATCTATATAAATTAAAAAATACATTTAAAATTCCAAAAATTATATTATATATATTATATCATTTTTCTCATATATTAAAAAATAACAAAAAATATGAAATATAAAACATAAAAATCACAACACCCTCAAGATTTTATAAAAACTTGAGAAAATTATGTAAAAATATATCTTTCTTTTTGTGAGTTTTTTTATTATATAAATGATATATTTATAATAGTTTTGTGTTTATTTTAGAACTATAGATATTTATTAAACCCAAAACAACCTGATAGAATTTATATATTCCTTGTTTTAACATATTTTCAATTTAAAAATCCTTAAAAACTAGAAAGATTACATAAAATTATCAAAATGGAGAAAAATATAAAAAATATATTTTATTTTATTTATTTTAAATATATATTGATTTATTTAAAAATCTAAATAATTATATTATCTATATATTATTTATATATTAGTTATACAAGATAAATTGTCTTTTATTATTATAGATAATTATATATCTTTTTATAAATTTAAAAAAGAAATTAAAAATTTCAAAAGTTAAAAGAATATAAAATGAACATAAAAAATAAAAAATTATACATGAATTAAAATATCTAAAATTTAATTATAATTAAAACCCATATAAAAATAACTAAAATTAAAAATAAAAAAGTAATTAGTATTAATTAGCAATAATCAGTAATAATTCTCTACCCATTCTTGTGTCCTAGTGTTCGACACTCGAACTGCTTACACATGTACACATTCATGTAGAGTTATAATAAATTTTAATTCACACACATTTATGGCTAAATATAATTGTGGGTTGACTGTTGCTTAAGAGATACTTGGTCATGCAGTGATTGTTGATCTTGTTTGATTAACACATCATGGCAAAACCTCTTAATCAAATGTCACTATTACCGTGTTGCTTAAGAGATACTTGGTCATGCAGTGATTGCTGATCTTGTTTGATTAACACATCATGGCAAAACCTCTTAATCAAATGTCACTATTACCGGGGAGCAACAGTTAGGGCAGGCATTTGTACATAGCTTGGTTATTGTTTTTCATTATGTGCTTTTATTTCTTTTTATTTATAACTGCGTAATTGTTCTAGTCAACACTCTTTATTTGACTTTGTTATGAGGACCCATAGATTGAGAATGGATCTCTTAGTAAATCGAATGCACCTGAGTAAGGTGGAGGTTTGTTCATTCGAACCGAACGAAAGAAGAGGGCTTCAACGGAGGATCAAGAGATCGAGGAGAACCACATAGTTTAGTACATATTTTATTTCGTTGTAGTGAGAGAATGATTTTAATAAATAATTGTAATAATTAAGACACTCTTAGACTAACCTATTTCATCAGGAGTCTGTTCGTATGGGGGTTCCGATCAGTTTTTATCACGATTTTGATAGCCTTCTACGTTTTTATTCTCCCTATTTTACTGCTTGTTTTATTTTTTTCCATGTTTTGAGTTTTTCGACTCATTTTCATTTCATGTCTTTTGTGCTTGAACCCTTAGACTTATAATTTTGTTTGTGCTTAGCCTGATAAATATTAGTTCCAAACTCTAACTAGACTATCTATTCCTATAGACATCTACATTTGGACTTAGTCAAATTAATCAGTGATTCCCGCTAACAAAATCCTTGTTTAGGATGGTTCTCACCTACACTTGTATATAAATTAGCTTTTCAATTAATATGCAGATTACATGTAGGGTACTGGATCAATATACACATTTCTTACTCTACATGCATTCATAGATTTCACGTGCATCGGCTTTTCCGACTCTATCCCATTATTTTCTTGGATTTAAATAAAAAAGAAATCGTACAATTCGTTAGGCGAATTGTATTGAAAAATATAAAAAAACTAAAAATGGGACTACTAAGAAAACCTTGACCATAATTAAAATTCATCAATAGACATCATTATTTGAGGTTCATAAAAGCCCTCATTGTCTTCAGGTACTCTCCAGACCGACTAAGGAACGTCCCTTAAGGAATATAGCCCCAAATCTAGCATATTTACTTCCTTGTGTATTGCATGGGCTTGTGAAGTAATATGCTTCTACCGACGTGTGGGCGAGTAGGGATGAGTTCGCTTGCAAACTTGGTCTGAATTACTTGAGCATAAGGGTAATGCGATGGCGAGATCTGTCTCATCATACCACGTCTGAGTACCCTTCGGGGGAGGTATCTAATTCGCTACATCGGCTTACTATCTACTTCTTTGGCTGAGTAGCCATCCTAGATCCGATAACAAGGACCTCAAAAAGTACATGCTACTGGTTACACATGAATTTGAAAGTATAGGATGCTTGCATCATAGTACTCACTCACCTATAGGGATAGCATTATCTTAATATATAAATATTGCTTGAAAAAAATCAATAAAAATTATCAAGATAAATGGTCAAACTCTCACGACTTCACGATTTGAGTTGGTGAACCCACACTTGTTTTGCCTTTGATTTTTAGTTACAATCAAGATAAAAAAGTCATGCACTTGCGCCTTATCTCTGCACTTCTTTTTACTCTTCTTTTTCATCCCGCTCATTTTTTATGTGTGTACACATAGCTATGTATGTACCTATCTATGTATGTATACTTATGTTGCATATATGTATATCTATGGCGTTCCAGATACGCAGTGTGATAGATGCGGTGCACAGACGGAGGATGCAAGGCATTTGTTCTTTACATGTCCTGCATCGGATCATGTTTGGAAGGAGATAGGCGCGACATGGATACTGCATGATGGCACGACTGAGTTCTGAAGATGTATTAGGTCGGTGGGGATGAACTCGACGGATGACGTTTCTTTGCCATTTGCAGCACTTTGGGCCATATGGGGAGGGAGAAATGATCTGATTTTTAAGAACCAAAGGTTTTATTCCGAAAATGTAATCGTCTCTTGTATCTCTCTTTGTCGTTTCTGGTCTAAAAAGGTAATGTATATCTTTATATTTTTATAAATTAAAGGTTTGACGGTGAGTCCCAACTCGGGAGTTCACCCTTTTTCCTCTCAAAAATGTATGCATGTATCTATGTATGTATACATAGATATGTTTGTATCTATCTTTGTAGGTATACATATGTTTTAGGTATGCATATATGTGATGTATATCAATATATGTATACATATGTATGATTGTAGCTATGTATGTATACATATCTGTGTATGTATCTATTTTTGTATATACACATGTATGTATATCTGTGATGACTTACCTAAACAAATGTATATCTATGTATATATACAAATATGTATGTATCTATGTATGTACACATAGCTACGTATGTATATATTTATGTATATCTATGATGTAAATCTTTATATGTATACAAATATGTAGGTATTTATGTGTGTTTGTATTTACATATGTATACGTATGTATTTATGTATCTATGTATGTATGCATGCATGTTTGTATCTATAAAGTCTCCGTAGACATGGGTGTGTGTACATGCGTATGCGTAATCATATGTTACTCTATGTACCACACTAAAAAAAATTCATGTGATAATTTATTAATTAATTTGAAAACATGTTTACATTAATTTACAGTTAAATAGTTAATTAAATTTAAAAAAATACATTTGAAATTGCATAATGTGTGTCCCTTCACGTCGGGTTGTGTGTGGCCTTGCATACTTGTAGGCATGTGCAACATATTGGAAGATTTCATCACTTCCAATTGTGTTATAATTATTTTTTTACAAAACTATTAGACCCACTTTAGGATGAGATATCTCAATCAAATGATCATAGAGTTTGATGTGTGCAAGTACAAATTCATTTTTTGTAAGTAATTATGAACAATGGTTATGTCACTATAATTACATATAGCTTTAAGGTCATATATCTCATTCTCTCCAACATAAACCAACCAAGTCTCTTTAGAGATGGCTTCAATCCTTTCATGAAGATGTTCAAAATGTATTCTATTAGGCTACTGGTAGTTGTGACCTACAACCTACCTCTGTAGATGTGGATGAAGTCAAACTTCATGATGATGACCCTGTTGATTCCAAAATCGGAAGCA
This sequence comes from Ottelia alismoides, assembly GCA_037367405.1. Taxonomy (NCBI): domain Eukaryota; kingdom Viridiplantae; phylum Streptophyta; class Magnoliopsida; order Alismatales; family Hydrocharitaceae; genus Ottelia; species Ottelia alismoides. The sequence goes on from JAZKJV010001548.1 coordinate 24,630, forward strand.
TAGGGAAATGCCATCTAGATGTTTACTTGCAACTTATCGATGAGCTGAAGCTACTGCGGCATCATGGTGTGGATACATTTGATGCACATGAGAAGAAACCTTTTCTTATGCACAAATCACGATTGTGGACAATCAATGATTTTTCTGCATATGCCAACCTATCTATTTGGAGTACCAAGAATAAATTTGCATGTTTTGTTTTCATGTAACATACTCAACATCTTTGCCTATGGGAGAGTAAGAAGATGCACTATTTGGGTCAACGTTGATTTCTTCCAGTTTTGCACTGATGGTGGAATAATTCACACAAGCCTGAGTTTGACGGAAAATCGTTTCTTGCCTCTGATAAATATCTGGCCAGAATTTTGAATGCAGAGACTATGCAACAATCATGCACCATTGATGGACAAGTTATTGTAGTTGAAAGTCGTTAGGCTTGGTAAGACTTTTAGGAAAGATTTGAAAGATCTACTAGGTGTAATATTGGAAAAAGAGAGTATATTCTTCATGGAGTTACCATATTGGAAGGAGTTAAATACATACCACAATATTGATGTAACCCACATTGAGAATAATGTAATGGATAATGTTTTGGATATGTATAATCTCAAGACATAATAAAATCATGAAAAAACGCATAATAACTCGGGATTTGTCAACATTTGCATATAAGGAGAGCGACGGTTTCGAGTTGTCGGATGCACTTTACCATCTTGATTCGAGTAAGCGAGCACGTATTCTATCATTTTTTAAGGATATTATGATCTCAGATGGATTCCGTTCAAACTTTTCAAGATGTGTGAATGACATTCAATAAAAAAATAAGTGGGTTGAAAAGTCATGATAGTCATGTTTATATGCAGGTATTCTTTCCTCTTGCATTGTGTAGTCTCTTGACTACCTGTTGTCAAGCTTATGATCGACTTTGATCTATTCTTTAAGGTTGTTTGTGCTAAGACACTAGACCAGAAACTTTTATAGAAATAGGACCAGAAGATTGTAGAGACGCTTTGTAAGCTAAAACGATTGCATGTGATGGTGCATTTGGTCATCCATTTGGTTGATGAAGGAATGTTGCCAGGAACTGTGCAATTCTGTTGGATGTATCCTATAGAGATACCTTAAGAAACTTAAGGACTATGTTCTAAATCATTCTAATCCAAAGAGATCAATTTTTGAGGGATATATGGTCGAGGAATGCATTACTTTCTGCTTGATGCACACAGAATGTATGGAGCATAGTTTCAAATATCTTGAAAGAAATGATGCATCTTATAATGAATTCGATGGTGACTGTCTATCTATGTTCGAGATCCAAGGTAGAGCAATTAACAAGACGATTATCCTGCTAATGCTTGAAGTTGATAGGCAGTTTGTACATTTGTATGTGCTAAAACAAATGCCAGAAATTGATCCATTCTATGACGAATGGAAATGCTATTATAGTGACTAAGGAGCTCGAGCGAGATCATTTTCATTGGGTGGTTTGGAAAAAGAGTTCAGTGAATGCAATTGGAAAAGGACGATCGTTGGATTGTAAATTTTGATATATTGGTTAGTTTCACATTCATCACGTGCAAAAGCACAATGGATATGAAATAGTCAGTTAAAGATTCAAGAGATAGTCTGACATTAACAATAAGAAGGCAAATACCCTCTCTAGTGTGTTCATAAAAAGTAACCTATCATGGTGCTGTGGTGAATACCATGGTTAGATCAATGACATAATTGAAATTAGATTTCAACATGATCAATGTGTGGTTTTCTTCAAATATGATTTAAGTGGATCCGAATTATGGATACATAAGCCTAAAAAAGAACAAAACAATTACTGGAAGGGTGGAACTGTACGTGTTAGCATGTTAGGTAGATAATGTATTCTATATCATAGATTATGCAAATTCGAGGCAGATAATCATGATAAAAGTAACTCATCGAGGATATAATGAATACAATGAGAATGATGACTATGACTATGATTAAGTTGAGAGTTATCAAGAAAATTTAGATATATAAAAATCTGGTAAGATTCTATTTTTTGCATTTCTAAATTGAGAATATTTTTAATTTTCACAATAATATATATATATATATATATATGAAAAATCTCATTGTTTTCTCTTACATTATTTCATATGCCAACATTTACAATATTTTATATGCTTCTTCTACAAAAATTTGCAGATGGCTAAGATGCGCTTTTCTAGACATAATGAAAGTTTTGAGGATGACCATGTGAGTGAACCACCCTTTCACGAGGAGTTCTAGGGGGGCTGCAACTAGTCTCCCAGCTAAAAAGGTGGAGATCGAGGGGGTTGAGACCGGTCCATAAGGTTCTCCAAAAAGTAATTCCTCGTCATCAAGTATATTTGTAAGTGATATTTACTACTTTAATAAAATGTAACAAAAAAGTATCCTCATTACTAGGTTAGCAGTGTATGTATAGGGTCCGACTAAATGCAATCAGTTGAAAAATTATGTTAGTGACTTAGATTTTGCTAATGAATTTGTTGTATATTTATTTTCTAGATTGATTACCTTTTAAGGTAGAAGCTCAATGATGAAAAGTGTAGAAAAGCTATGAAATCGACTTGAAGTCTAAAGCAACTGCAAAAGACTTAGCTTGAAGGCTTAGAATCAGATTCCAAAGACTCAAAGAAAGATTCAATTCTAAAAGCTCAAGATTTAAAGACTTCAGATACTGATGTGATATATTATAGTTTTAATTTTATATTGAAAAATAGCCTTATAGTTTATGAACGTTCCTGATCAACAAGCAAACTTAAGCAAGAATCATTAATTTCACAGAATCGATCTATGGACATATGATCGATCATCTTTGTGATCCTCATTGATCAATTCTTGATTATTGATTTTCTGATATGATCGACCATATTTTTCGTCATGCTCAATTAGTCTCTATCAACGATACTTTTTACCATGATCGGTCATTTTTTGAATTTCAGACCAACAATCAAATCTGATCAATCACTTTTATTGACCCGATCTATCACCTTGTTCCTTATAATTGATCTTTTGTTGGGTTTTGGAAATCAGAAAATTGGATTTTCTATTTTTGCACATCAATGTCTCTTTTAAGGCCAATCCTATATAAGGGACCTTATGGCTCATTATTTGAAACACACAACCAATGAGAAACATTCTCTACTCTAAAAAGAAGAGAAAGAGTGCTGTTCTTATGTGATATTCAAGTCTTACAACATTGTTGCACTCTTAAGCTCTCTTTAATCCAAAGTTGTCTAGATACTGAAGTTATTTGTATTCTCTATGATCTACTGCGATCACCATCATCATTCTAGAGCATATTCTAACCTGAAAGTTTGTAAGCTTATGAATTCAAGTTTCACACTAAGCTATTTTTTTGTTGAGAATATTGTATATATATCCAAGACGTAGATTCCTTTTTCTATGAGAGATAAAATCTTCCTTTGGGAGTTGTCAAAATAAAGGTATAGGTTGTACAAGAGGTTGTGCTACCCTCAGTTTAAAGTAGCGTTGGAATATTGGAAACAAGCTTCACCAAGAGAACAAAGGGAAATCATAGAACATGATTATGGATCGTGGTTTCACCTACTTGGTTTCCACATAAAAATCATTATGTACTTTATGGTTTGTTATACTTTTATTTCTGTGGCTTGTGAACTTATTTTTTAATATCATATTGTTATTGGGATAATTGCATATTGCACGGTTCACCCATTCGCTTGTGCCAAACTTAAAAATTGAAGCCGGTCAAGAGAGTGAGGGTACAACTGAACAAAGCAGGTCAGGATTTAGGAGAGTACGTAGGTCCATTTTTTTAGTAGGTTGTCAATCATGATGAAAATGAATGTTCCTATCTGTACAAGTGACTTTACGAATGTCTCCTACTCTCTGAAAGATGTAATCATCTTAGATATGAAGGTACATGCAATAATGAGAGAATTCAGAAATAAGGATTGAATTTTATGATTAATTTATCTGCTTATTATAGAAAATGTTTTTGACCTGGGTGATAATCCTGAGCTTGAGGAACGGATCTTGCATAAAGCTGTGAAGCTACATCGTGATACTCGTATGTAGGGAAAGAAGGTTAGTACTTTTGGTATTTTAAATATCTATTTGGGCTTCCTTCATGCTCTTGTTAACTTAATACAAATAATTTAGAGCATTATGACCACTTCGTGATTGTGAAAGAAGCGAGAGCCAATTCACCCTTAGATTGGCATCTAGGAGAGTGGGAGGTGACCAATCAGTATTGAGACATCGACGAGTTTAAGTTGAGATGAACTACTTTTAAGAACAAATTTGAACAGTTTTCTGTATAATGTTATCCTCTCTCAAATGCAGAGTTATTCCAAGAAAAATAAAACCAACATGAATAAAGTGCCCAGTCATATCCACCCTTAGGGGAGGACAAGTTTGAATCAACTAAAACACAAATATATAAATTTAATGCTAACTAGTTATTGTTAATAGGATCAACATGATATACATTAAATAGTAAATATCTCGATTAACAAGAATCATTTTAAAAGCATCACATATTAGCAAATATATAATCAATCATTTCCGATTCATGATCCAATTACAAAATGTAATTAGGAATCAAATTAAAATGCAATACAATTTATCAGGGCGAGATCCAACAAAGGTAAAACAATAAACAAGATACATCAAACATAATGCGAACTAGGTTAGAACAGAGATCACTGAAGCGTCCATTAGAATGGACTTTCTTTAGAGAAGATATCACCCCCACAATACCAGTGTGTAGGGTACCATCTATTCGCTCCTAGGATACGATGGTACACAATCTACATCTGTACACTGGTAAGAACGTCCTCGAAAGCATCTTGTAGAATAGTAGCCGAGAGAAGGAACATTCACTATGGAAGAAAAGAGAGAGAGATAGAGATTTCTAGCGTATAAAGAATTCACATCTGGGGAAAGGGTTTTCAAAGACCTATTGCAACTCTTCAATTCCATAACTACCCTCTCAATGACTGTCAGGACTGAGCCGTTGGATTGATTAGAATTCCCACAACGATCGTATTACAAATTAATCTGTTGGATTATTTTTTCTGACCCTCTAAACAATACTCGTATTAAAAGTATCGATATTCGAGATGTGAATTGACTCTATCGAGCCTGAGCCTGAGCTGAGATGGACACAGAGCAGAATGGAGCACTACATCTTAAATGGTACTCATGCTTTCATGCATAAGACCCTCATGCATAAATCTTGAAATAAGAATTCCAACTAGTTCTCCAAATAGCTTGTTATCACAACATTGAACCTACTTTGTGGGATCTCCTCTCAGATAGGTTGGATTAATACTATGAAGGAACTCCTAACGGGTCTCAGTCCAATTCCAATCCTAGACTTTAGGTAAAGATCTATCAAGTCCCTTAGTCAATAAATTTGCGATGTTTTCTCTCGATCCAAAAAAATCCATAGCCAACACACCTTGAGACACCAAATCCATTACTGTCTTAAGTCTGATTTGTATGTGTCTCATTGTTTCTGATTGAACTTTAAACTCCTAATCTTGGCAATTTAGGTCATATTTTTATAATATACAGAGATCACAATTGACCTACTATGGAAATTTCAGAAAGAAGTTCCCTTTGCCATTCATCCTCAATTACAATGATGTCCTGAGGGTAAAGACATACCTACTAACACCATTACTCCTAGACTCCTCCATTTTCCTATCCAGCTTACATCACTACATATTTCTACTACAGACAGATGTCTACCATAATGCAAACAAAGGGAAATAGTTCGCTTCACGTACCTCAGTATTTGATCCAAAGTCTCCCAATGAGTATAGTTAAGATAGCTAGTGTATTTACTCAGCTTTGCAACCGATAATAAAATACCATGTCTCGTGAAATTTGCAAGATACAATAAGCTTCCTATTACTATTAAATACCTTAGATGCACTACATGCACTCTACTCTTGTTCCTGGAAAGCATTTTGGATGAACAAAAAGGATTTCTTACAGCTTTGCAATCTTGATATCCAAATTTCTCAAGTACCTTCTCAACATAGTAAGATTGAGAAACTACAATACCATCAACTAACCTTTTCAATTTGAACCTCAAGATCATATTTACAACATCCATGTTCTTCATCTCAAATTTGCTACTTAAGAACACTTTCATCTCATTAATAATCCTCAAATGTGATCCAAATAACAATATGTCATCTACATACAAGCACAAGACAATACACTCATTACCTTTCACCTTGGAAAAGACACATTTTCCAAATTCATGAACTTTAAAGCCACATGGAAAAATAATTTTGTCAAAATTTTCATGCTACTGTTTTAGTGCATGTTTTAATATGTAAAGGTATTTAACAAGCTTGCAAAATTTTCCCTCATTCTTAAGAGTATTAAGCCCATCAAGTTGATCGATATAGATCTCCTCCTCGAGATCGTCACATAAGATGCAAATAGAGAGATCATATACATATGCCAATGCTATAAGCATCCAGATTGTGGTCATCCTAGTCAGAGGGGAATATGTATCAAAATAGTCGATACCTACTTTTTGCTTGAATCCCTTAGAAACTAATTTGGCTCTATACATTTCAATTGATCAGTTAGACATAAGTTTTCTCTTAAACACCTACTTGCACCCAATGATAGAGCACCTTTTCAATAAATCAACCAGTTCTCAAGTTCTATTAGCCATAAAGAAATCCATCTTAGATTTGTTGGCTTCCTTCCATTATTTTTCTTCAGATGAAGCCACGTCTTCCTTGTAACTTGGTGGATCACCCTCGATCAGGTAGACAACAAAGTCACTACTCAGATTCTTTGCTATCGGTGGTCGTTTAATCTTCCTTGGCTCAATTTCTTCTGAAATTTTATTGGGTTCAGGTTGAGTCTCAACCCCCTAATTCATTATCCTTTCCACTTTATATGGATAGTTCCTTATATGGAAGCAACGTCATCAGTTAGTTTCTGAGGAGTCCTAGTTTTTATAGGGAAGACATCCTCAAAGAAGGTAGCATCACAAAGTTCAACAACAATACATCCATGCCAGTTATCTCAGACTGAATTACAAAGAACCTTTATGCATATCTATTTTTCAAATAGCCTAGGAAGACAAGATTGACAGTTTTAGGATCTAGCTTCTTTCTCTTGACCTTATGGAGACAACCCTACTCTGAGATATTTTAAGCTTGGTTTCCTATTTCTCCAAAATTCAAAAGGATATTTTTTCATATATCTTGTAGGGACCCTCTTCAGAATATGACAAGCTGTATTCAAGACCTCTCCCCACATTAGGTTGGAGGTCCAGAGCTTTGTAGAAGAGCATTGATCATGTCAGTTAAGGTCATATATTTTGTTCTGCTATTCCATTTGATTGTAGTGAATATGGAGTTGTAACCTCATGAACTATGCGAAACAATTTTCATTATTTATAAAACAAGTTAGATATATATATATATATATATATATTCACCTCCTATGTCTAACCTAAGGTATTTCAGTACTTTTCCTGTTTGTGTCTCAATCTCATTCTTAAATTAATAAAAATTTCTAAGTCTTCATTATTGGTTTTTATTAGATATACATAGCAATATCTACTACCATCATTTATAAAGGTGATAAAGTATTTCTTATTATCTCTGGTCAACATACCATTAAACTCACAGATGTCCATAGGCACTAGATTCATGATCTCACTATCTCTAAAGGTAGACTGAAAAGACATGCTAGTTATCTTAACTTGCATACAAATCTCACATTTTTTAGTTTACTCAATAGTATGTTCCCTCTAAATTCATCATTCTTTTAATTGAATTTCAATTCACATGTCCTAATCTACCATGCCACAGATTACAATATTGTAAATTATTAATCACATGAGACACATAATTAGAACATTCAGAATTCAAAACATTCACGGAATCAATGTTTACAGAATCATATCTAATTATATCAAAAATATGCCAAGTAACCTTTTCCATAAATACAGTGTCTCAGAATAACAACTGTATTACATTTAAAGTTCAATTCAAAATAATTTTAAACTAAGATAGAGCCGGATAAAACATTCTTCTTCACATCGAGGGCATGCAACACCATGTGCAAAGTTCATACAAGTCTAGAGGAAAACCTCAAGTTAACTTGTCTTGACCCTAGTACTCTTGTCACAGTCATTCCCCATATTCACAATCCCACCACTGCAAGTTTGATAAGAAGAAAACAAATTTATGCCAGAACAAATTTGAACATTGGCTCTTGTACCCACGAGCGACTCATTAGATCATGGATATAGTATAATTCAAGTTTCATAGAGACATACCCCTCACTAGCCCTAATTCCCGCAGTGACATACTCACTTGTGAACTCCATCTGTAGTATTTGATTGAGTCTTTAAAAACATACAGTCCTTCTTCTAATGACTAACTGGATTACAATGCCAATAAAGATTATTCTTTTCATTTTTCTGTATCTCGCTCTTTGATTTTATTCTATCTTTGTTGTTACCACCCTTTATTTTTCTCTTGGTCCTTCGAGGTCATTAAATTGACCTTTTCTTGACTATCACAAGGAATCATAGACTTTTGTTTCATGTGTTCCTCCTCTATGGTGATTGCCATCATCAAGTCATTTATAGAAGTCTTCTTTTTTTATATCTCAAGGTCATATAAAAGACTTCCCGCTACTTGGAGAATTTTTCTATGAAGCACATGATTTGAAACTTCTTTGGAAGTTCCATTTCAACATCTTCTAATATAAATGGAGCACGAGTAGAAACTCGTGTGTATTTAGAAACTAACCTTCCCTCAGCCATGGAAAACTTTAACAACTTTATGATGGGATACTTGATGTTATAATTTATGTCCAGTTCTTCTCATAACCCCTTTGTAATCTACGTGGACAAATAATATACATCAAACAAAGTGTTGGATAGAGCCAATAAGATGCAACTATGACATATACGGTAGCGTTCTTTCCACGTAGATTGTGCCTTTTGGCTATCGAGTGGGGGTTTTTCTTTTCAACCGTAGGACATTTAGCTTCAACCATCAAGATTAGATCTACACTGGTTAACCAGATTTTCATACATTGTTGCCAATGCTTAAAATTTCATCCATTGAATTTTTCAGGTCAAGCATTTTTTATTCATGGTCCAACTACAAATTATAAACAAGAACCAAATTAAATTACAATACAATGTATCCAGGCAAGATCCACCAATGGTAAAGCAATAAACAAGTGACGACAAATATAATGTGAAATAGGTTAGAACATAAATCAACGAAGCGTCTATTAGAATAGACTTTCCTTAGAGAAGATATCACCTCCACAATACTGATGCATAGGGTACTGGTGATCCGCTCACAGGATACAACAATACACAATCTACGTCTATGCACACTGATGAGATTATCCTCGAAAGTACATTGTAGAACAATAGTCGAGAAAATGAACAGTCGTTGTGGAAGAACATAGAGAGAGAGAAATTTCTTGTGTGCGAAGACTTTATGTCTAAAGGATTTTTGAAGACCTATCGGGGCTCTTCAATTTCATAACTACCCACTCAATGGAGCTGATGGATTGAATAGAATTCCCACAACGGTGAAAATACAATTAATCCGTTGGATTATTTTTTTCCGACCCACTAAACAAAACCTGCAACAAAAGTATTGAATTTGAAATTCGAAATGACTTTCCTGAGCTCGAGCTCGAGACCGTTCCAGAGAACGGGATTGAGTACAACATGTGCGTGTGTGGATGTCCATTCCTCCTTTTTACTATTGCTATAAGAGTTTAGAGTGTAGACTCATATATATATATATATATATATATATATATATATGTCCACCAAACTTATATTACTGCTCCATGTAGCATTAAAATTCTAACCATAGTCATATTTTTTCAAATTTGAGAATTCCTACCTTTCCCTCCAATCCAATTGGTTCTCACTCAAAACCAATTTGATTATCTAATGTAATTACATAGGTTTGCCAAAATAAAACTTAATTACCTTACAATTAAATACAACACCAACATCTTACAAAGCTTGCCTATTTGAGTTATGTGAACGTCGTATATTTTTCCTGGCCATGGTAGGGGACATGCTGGGCTGAGTTAGATTGTTTGAGATGACATGGCAGAGAACAGATAAGGAAGGGAATAAGTTCTTCATTTATGAGAGATGCGGAGGTCCATGTAAGACAACCATTGATTTGATTACACTTAAAAATATAATTATTTACGTCATTTACTTTGCAAATGTATGCAGGGTCGCATTGTCGATTTCATCCACAACCAATTGCATAAGGACCAAGGCCCTCCAAACCACATAGCTCTGAGTAAGGATGCATTTTGTCAAGTCATCCCTCCTTCTTGCCGACATTCTGGATGAGTGCTGTTGTGTGGTGAAGCTGCCACCAAGTCAAGCTAGCATGAACGAGGCGGTGGTCTGTTGCAGCAGAAGTTTGACCAACTGAAGCAGATCGTGGTAAAGTTGCAATGAGACCTCGATCGGACGCATGACAGGGATAATCAATTGCGAGACACTGTGCATCAAAATACACATACCATGCAACAAAATGCTTAGATGATGCTAGGGACGTAGAGGTTGATTGTAGAGCTATATGGGAGGAGCACATGCTATTCAACTCCAATCCTTCCACATCGTGACCACAACAATGAGCCCCCTCCCTAACGGTGTTGAATTTTTACATACTTAGTTGTAGCATTAGATTATAGTTTGTAGTCATTATCTCTAGAACTTTTGTGTGTGTTGTACACATGAACTTTATACCGACGATCATCTTTGAACTTATGAATGAAAATTGTGGTTTGAGGTTGATATTAATGTGATTGCTGCTTTGTTTGAGAGCCATAAAACCTTTGAGTACTTTATAAGCATTTTAGTCCTTTTATTTTGCATGTCCTATCCTAACTTTGGGGGTTACAAATAGGGTGAGCATGGGCCCGGGCTAGCCAAACTCAAGCCGATGCCTGGCCTACAAGAGCCCAACCCAAGCCCAAGATTACCAATACCATAGGCACGCCTGGGCCTTATTTTCGACCCATTTGTTAAAATAGTTCAGGCTCGAGTTTCCATGGGCCCCAACTCGAAGCCAATGGGTTGGCCCAATTCCTAGCCCCATTTGAGACTGACCCGAGCTCTTCCTAAATGAACCGACTGCCCATCACCTGCCCCCTTTAACTAAAGGGAAAAAACCATTTCCGAATCCCTTCCTAGTTCCTACATCACAAAACCCTATGTGTACCAGCCTCTAGAGTCCATCCAACCCTAACCCACGCACGGCCCCCCTTCGGCCTCCCTTACTCATTTCTCTACGACTTTGCCAATACCTCCTTCCTTCCTTCCTTCCGCACCTCCCTCCTTCCTTTGCCTTCACCCACAGTGCCGCTCAGAGAACAAGCAACACTAGTGTAGCAAGTCCACCACCCACCATACACCATTGTTCCCCACGCCCAAACCTCGACCATCCAGTATAAGTGCATCATCGAACATCCTCCTCAATGTCATGCAGTAGTGTGACACGCCTCAATCATCTTCTCTTCGACTCTTGGCAACTGAGGTAATTGCAACTAGAAAATGTATATCTCGATTCTTATCATTTGTTCTCCAGTTGTAATCTTGAATGTGAATGTGGATTATAAATTGTAAGGGAGGAAGGACACTTGTTAAAAGTTTATTAAACGTTCTAAATAATATTAAATGTTTAGATTGTGATGTGTGTTATCTTTCAATGGTTTGTTTGAGATGTTAATTTTTTAAACTACTAGTGTCCAGATCACTTATTCTTATGTTACTAACTAAATTAGATGTCGAGTGAACATAATGTTATATGTAGAGGACGTTGTTCCAATTGCAAATAAATGTCCAAGGCAATCACAATCATGGGTTGGGAACCATTTTTTAAGGATTGGGGTGGTTTACAGAAAAGAAATACGTAAATATAACCATTGTAAGCAGATCCTATCACGATAGAGCAAGAGTGAGACATGTCATCTAATTAGACATTTAGAAAATAAATGTGTGTATTATAAAAAAGAAGCTAAATCATAGACTTGATAAATGTCACCTATTTAGATGAAGTATGTTCAATATCAACTTGGAAATTTGATCAAGAACGATGCATGCTGGAATTTGCGAAATGGATTATATCTTGTGAATTGTCTTATAGGACAAAAAAAATCCCCACTTTTGCACCTTTATTGGGAGTTTACGACCTAAAAACAAGATCTTGTCACAATTTACACTGAAGAGGGATTGGATGAAGATTTATCGGTCTAAAAATCTATAGTTGATGAATATTATTAAAAATTTAGCAAACTCCATTTCTCTTACCACTGATATCTGATCATGTATTCAAAATTATATCGATTACTTTTACTTTATTGACAACAATGGGAGGTTCCACAAGAATATTTCGAGCTTTTTAGCGAGCCACATGGGTGGGAATATTGCAGATATGCTACTTAGCCCTTTGAATGAATGGAATGTTATAAAGATGTGCACACTCATTGCTGATAATGCTTCAACTAACGATGTCATTGTTCAGAATATGGTTGATCACTTTTGTTCGAATGGTTTTTTTCTATTGAGTGAACAATTTTTTCCGTGTGTGATGTTTGGCACATATTTTGAACTTAATTGTTTATGAATGATTAACGAAGATTAAGGAAATAATAATAAAAATACACAAGCTTGTCAAGTATATCAAAATTTTGAACCGACGATATCAAGAATTTCTTTTCACTGCCCAACAAGAGTGCATTCCTATTAGTGAGGGTTTAAAATTGGATATAAGTACGAGGTGAACTCTACCTACTCGATGCTCGATTCATCTCTTTTATATCAGAAATTTTCTAATCACATAAGGAGTCGAGATTTTTCAGCTATTATATGTACCTTCTACTATCAAGTGAAAAAATGTGGAAGTGATTCAAGGGATCCTTGGAAATTTTTACCTTGCAACAAAGATTTTGTCTTGATTAAAATATTCTATACAAAAAATGTTCTTTAGCTTAATCTTTGATATGGAAGAGGAGTTGAATTCACTCAAGAGCCATAAAGATGTCTCAATTAGAAGCATGCCAATGAAAATGTGCACCAAATTTGATAAATATTGGAGGAATAGCAATGCGATACTACCTTTAGGGATTACAATAATTTTAGATCCATGATACAAATTTGATTTATTGCAATTTTCTTATTCAGAAATTTATTCGGTGGCTGAAGTAACAAAATATGTCAACCATGTTGAAAATATTTTCATTTATTATATGATGAATATGCCTCCTAGCTCAAAAAGAATCATTATGGAGAGACTTTGATTCTAAATATACTTGAGCAGGACAATACCATTATGGGTCCAACAAAAAAGAACAAAGAAACGTTGAGTAAATTTCTTAAGAATAAGCTTTTGATGGGTTCTTCAGAGTTGGGAAAATGTAGGTTCGATTATACTTGGAGGACAACTCCCTGGACATTACACTCAGGAATCATTTTAATATTTTGCAATGGTGGCAACTTAATGCAGACAAATATCGTGTCTTATCATAGATTGCTCGAGATATTTTAGCCATACCATCCTCCAGTGTCACTTCAGAGAGTGCTTTTAGTACAAGAGGCATAGTTCTTGATGCATACAAAAGTTGGCTTAATCCAGCAACCGTGGAGAAACTAACTTGTACGAAAGATCGGATGCGCGATGAAAAGCAAGGAAATGGTGAAACCGATGATGAAGATGATGAAAAAAATGAAGATAGAAACATACCTGTTTAGTTAAGATGCATACTCTAGAGATTTTTTTATCCATATTTTGTTTAACTATGGTTTGACATTTTTATTAAATGTAGCTTTACCAACCATCCAAGATTGATAGCATTAGTTGCCAAATGCGACGCGAAGTTATAAGATTATTTGGTAAGTAAAAATTATTATTCTTTGTATTGATACATACTTTCATTTTATTAGCTGGCTAAATGCTGATTGGCTACATTTCATGTGTTTTGCAAATTTTTGGTACGTAGAACATGGCTTACAACAAGATCAAACAATTACTTCAAACCCTATGGTTGTGGACTTGCATTTGAAATCTTAATTTATTATTAACTTTCTGGTAGTGCAGTTATCTAGTAGATTAAGTCATTTTATTTGCAACACTTAGCATATATGCATGGGTTTATTGTGGATTGAGTCTTTTTATTTGATGGGATGTTACTCTTGATTAGTTGATTCGAATTTCTGCTTGGATAGCTAAATGTATTTCATTTGATTTTCCACTCCCATTTCTATACACAATATTCTGCCACCTTCTGAAAATAAAAAAATACATTCGAACACATATAAACCGCTTGATATCTACTAGATGATAATGAGGTTGAGATGCATTGCAAATTGTTGTGGATCAGCTTTAATGTAACTAAAAACGCCTGAATTAAATTTCAGATAACTGGGTTTCAGTCTCCTCAGTGAGTCAACAAGCCTTCAACTCTTGAATTGATTTGCTGCACCATCTTACATCGTGTATATCTGGATTGATTGGTGCAAGTGGAAACCACCCAATTGTTGCAAGGGGCCCTCCAGCACATTAATGCAGAACCCGTTGGAGTTGTTGAGGGATATAATCTTTTGACTTTTCAGAATATATTGCGATGCTAAATCGCAAATGCTACAAGCCATGAACATCATGGACCAGTTCGTTCCGAGCCCACCCATGATATTGTGGATCAGGCTCGAGCTTAGGGCACTATATTTGCAAAAATGGTGGGCCTGAACCCGACTCATAAGCCCAATAAATTGATAGGCTCTGACTGAGCTAGGTTGGGTCTGGCCCGAGCCCAACCCATACTCAACCTTAATTACAAAGGAGGCAGAAGGAAGTACAACAACTGCTGTGTAAGAGTAGCAGCCGCTGTTTTTTTTACAGCTATCATTTACGGAGGTTGACATAACCGCCGTGAATAACTTTGATGTTTCTTACGTCGGATAAACAATTGATGCAGTCAGGGGCGGAACCAGGAATTTCATCAAGGAGGTGTCGCGAATACAACTATTATGAATTCTCAAAAATAGAAAAATTTATGTATTTTTCAATGATATTTTTAAATAGAAATAATATTTTAAAATGAACCTCTTTCAATCTTGATAAACATAGAATTTAAATCTATTATTAATGTTAGAATTTCGAATAGATTGGTATTTTCAGTGGCCATTTTTAAAATTGGATAAATATAATTATTTAAACCTATCTAAATCCATCATAAAAAGTTTAAATTATCAAGTGAAATTTCGAAACAAAAAACTTCATGATTAAAAGGAAATAATAAAATTTATCTTATTTACAAGGAGTAATAAAAACAATGGGAGAGAGAAATAAATTCGAATACAATTTTATATGAAATTATTTTGATACTTTGGAAGTGATTGGGTAAATCATATAAAAAAACTAAAATTAATGGAGATTAGATTCGAACCATGGTTTCCAAAATAATAGTCATACCACTCTACCACTAAACCATTTAATGATTCTACAAACTTTCTCTAACAACATTGAT
Source organism: Ottelia alismoides (assembly GCA_037367405.1). Taxonomy (NCBI): domain Eukaryota; kingdom Viridiplantae; phylum Streptophyta; class Magnoliopsida; order Alismatales; family Hydrocharitaceae; genus Ottelia; species Ottelia alismoides. The sequence goes on from JAZKJV010001548.1 coordinate 40,215, forward strand.
TATAATACAATTGAGGAGGGGTCGTATTAAAAACTTAATACATTGTACACGTGATGTATAATAATCATGGGGGGCCATGGCCCCCCCATAATATATACTAGTTCTGCCCCTGTATGCAGTAAAGACAACATAATCTGGGCGACTTGTGCGCCGGATAAAGCAATAGCTACTTACGTCGCATAACTTTGCAACGTGTTTTCGATTTTTGCATAAAACATGTGTCGAGAACCTCGAGATTGCCTTGAATTATTATTTTTTGCTGGTAAGATTAACCTTTGTATTGAAGTGGAGAAAGGATTATACAATGTAATATCAAGTTTAAGGATTACTAGACCAAAATCAAAGAGTTAAAAAAATTGGTAAGTTACATATAGGATCACCAACAAGGAGCACTTGCGACTTAAATCAGGATCCGGGGACGACAAAAACCAGGATCCGCTACTAGTTCTCCAGGAAAGGAACAACATACACAATAGTGCAGGCCACTATTTGTGGCGTGGAGGAGCATCCCATGGTCCATCTTTGATTTCTTTCCCTCCAAATTTCCACGAAGTAGCAGCTATGGTGGTGCAACAGAACCATAGCGAGACCCCGTCCATGATGCTCAATATCCAATCCAGAGTGTCAATCAACGAAATGCATGGGGGTTGTGGAAGCCTCGGGTCTGAGAACACCAAGGCCCAGGCAACGAAGGAGAAGCTGCGGATGAAGAAGGTATGGTCGTGTGACTCAATCGCACCCCCACAAAGGTAGCAGGGACTAGGCTGGCCAATCCCATGCCTCGCAAGCCTATCCATGATCGGAAGGCGATTAAGAGTGGTGCAGTATAACGTACATGATTGCTTAGGGACCGAATGCCTGCTCCACACCACTCTTGCCCAAGGGACTGTACATGCCCGAGGGCGAACCAAGTCAATGGCTTCCCTGAATGAGAACCCCTTGGGTGAACGGGTTTAAAGGTGGCGGTTGTAAGAGGAGGAGATCGCGCCGTGAATAGAGTCATGTCCAGCCAGCACCGACTGCCAGAGCAGGGAGTCATTTCTCGAAGGAGCCACATCCCAAAAAGGAAGCGCATGCATTCGCATGTAGAGGACCCAGATAGAATTCTCGGAGGTGAGAATCCTCCAAGACAAAGCCAAAATCACGATACTCTGTAAAGTTTTCAGCTATCTGAGATCCAGGTCACCCTTCTACTTCGGTATGCAAACAATGTGCCAACTCACGTCGTGACGTCCGCATCACTAAAGGAAGTCTGCACACATCTTGTCCACCCGCCGAGCAGTGTCAAGCGGGATGAGAGTCCCCACAACCCAGTAGAGGAGCATCCCCGCAATGATCGAATTTAAGAGTTGTAGATGGCCAGGTAAGGATATGACCTTTGCTTTCCAGCCACAAAGCAATACCCTTACCCTATCTTCCAACACCCTAGTGAAGGCTCCCCTCCCGTAGGAGGAGGCTATAGGCAAGCCCAAGTAAGTTGTTGACAGGGAGAACCTAAGCATACCTAATTGTAAAGTGACGCCAAGGTCATCAAAGGCGCATTTGAGCCCAAATAACTTACTTTTGCAGGCATTCATTTTCAGCCCGGATACATTATCGAACACAACAAGCACTTCCTTGATAGCAAGTAGCGAAGTCGAAAAGCCCTTGCAAAAGAATAGGAGGTCATTTGCGTAGATCGGGTGGGTGGGGGTGGCACGACGACCGCAACCAAGGGGTTTTAGGTCACCCATGGCGACAGAAGCCTCCACAACCACAAGAGATGAAAGAGATTCCATGCCAATCACAAACAAAATAGGGCTAAGCGGGTTCCCCTTCCTTAGCCCACGCATCCCTCTGAATAGGCCAGATGGAGAGCTGTTGACCAAAATGAAGAAAGAAGTGATGGTGATGCAGTTAGAGATCCATCCAATCCAAATATGGTTAAAGCCCATTAACTCTATGCTCCTCATAATGAAGGAGTGCTCTGTGAAGTCAAAAGCCTTGGTAAGATCAATCTTCGGACAAGCGCGGGAGAGAAGCTATCTTTTCGGTCAAAACCGTCAGCAATCTCCTCGAATTATAATCTGTCTATTCGACAATAAAGACAAACTAACAAAACAGATGGGAAAGCAGCTACCCTCATCTCCGTTTACCCCGTAAGAACCCCCCTGGATATTAGGGTTGAAGCTGCTCTGGATTTGTGAGCATCTTTAGGAGGACCATGCTTTCGGAGGACCAAGAGGAGCTGCAACAAATCCTGCCAAAAAGGGCAGCTACCGAGATTCTTCAGGCGAGCAGCAGCAGCCCCAGATCTCAAAGAGAAAAACCAAGAGGATGGCGGCGGCATTGATAAAGTGTTCCTCGATTATTGGATTTACAGAGCAGAGCAGAGCAGAGCACCCTTTGGTCCCTTTGCCTTTTCTCTCACTGTGGCACTACTCGGTCTACTCTACCTAACCATATGACCAACAAACGGCCCTCTTCACTATCGTTACGCACAGGACACCCCCGTCCGTATGGCTTCTTCTCACCTAACAGAATCAGTCGCTTTTTCTCCCAACGCCTTTATTGATTTGCACAACGAGATTTAGGATTGGTTCGTGTGTAAGTACTCATTTATTCTGCATATTTTTTTATATCAATGTTTGGAAGACGTACGTAATTTCTTAAAATAGTGAGACACAAGGATGGAAGTTTGTATACCACTATGGGCCAACAAGTTGTATATTGGAGAGTTGTAAGTTTGATGATTGACCAAGCCAAGCTTAACCGGCATTTCTGATCCCAGCCCTTCCATCCTCGCATCTCCTTATTTCTTTGGTTACCGTGCCATAAAAAAATTAAGGATATAAGTCCAACCTCTATTCCCAAGCACTCCAACCACAAATGAGAAGAGATGCATACACAGGTTGATGTCATTTAGGCATCAATTTGGGAGTTTTTTCCCGTTCAGGGTATGTGGTCCTTCCAAATGTCCGGTCAGGGCATGTCAGAAAAAGTTTTCCTAGTCAGGGCATGATTCGGCGAACGGTTCGCCGATCGGCGAACCATTTGCCGATCAACACTATTCCGGAAAACTTTTCAATTTTATATTATAAAAAATAATATATAAAAATATTTGGAATTCCCAATCGGCAAATGGTTTGCCGATTGGGAATTCCAAATATTTTTATATATTATTTTTTATAATATAAAATTGAAAAGTTTTCCGGAATAATATTATATATTATTTTTACTGTACGATCGGCAGATCGACGAACCGTTCGCGGAATCATGTCCTGACTGGGAAAACCTTTTCTGACATGCCCTGATCGGGCATTTGGAAGGGTCCCATACCCTGAATGGGAAAAAACTCTCAATCTGGTAGTTGACCATGAAAAGTAAAAGAAATTGCACCACGATCCGTACCTACAAACTTACAAACACATACACTACAACCACTATGCTTAACCCCCATACATTTAGCTATTACAGTGAACCTGGTTCTACTATTAAAAGTGAAATTCACCCTACTAATTTAATAAATTTACAAATGTTTACCTTTCTCTCTCCTCTACCTCCCTTCAAACAACAACAGATCATTCTACCTCCTTCATCCATCTAAATCTTTCTGATCGCCTCTAGATCGTGAAATCTTATACACAAATTCGTTTTATTTAGCATGAAATGGCCATTATCTAGCATCTCCCAATCTTGTTCGTACGACAAAGAATAGTCCGTTGATGTTCAAGAATTGTATGGAGGATGCTTGTGTTAGTTTTTTGTTTCTCTGATGTTTTAAAGATGACACTAGCACTTGAATATATCGTAGTCACTTGCTTGTTCTTTGTGATTGCAGGATTACAAGTGTTGATTCAGTTGAACAAGTCTACGAAGTTTCGTCAACTTCAAGCGAACCTTTGTTTCATAATTGTGTCCAAAAGTAGTTACATTTTTTTGTTTGTACTGTTTTAGAAAGCTGTAATCTCTGGCATGCTTCAACAGATTATTTTCAAATTGAGACATGGAACGTTCCAATTCCGATTGAACATTTGATCTCAATGATCATCCAAACATTAGTCAACCATCTGTTCTTGGCTGACCGATCATACTTGATCAACCGTCATCCTCGACTTGATTGGTCATAATTTGAATTCCATCCCAATAATCAGAAATGATCGACCATACTTCTTGACATGATCGATCATTTGTACCTGATCTATCATACTTGTTATTTTGATAGATAATTTCAATAAATTTCTCAGATTTGGTTTTTATTTTGTTTCCAACCATATTTCCTTGATATCTATAAAAGGGACCCCATTCCCAGTGTTGAAAGATACACAACTCGAGCAATCATTCTCATTCTCTCAAGAAAAACAAGAAGCTCTTTCTAAGTGGTTTCCTCGAGAATTCTTTCTCTCGTTCTTCGATACATTCATCTATTTCTAGAAGAATATTATTACTTGATAGTTGTGAAATATTGCTCTCGAATAAATAGAGTCCATCGCTGCCATTACTCAAGTTCTTTTGATACAGTAAGAATACTTCTGACAACCCAACTTAGCTCAGTGATATTTATATTTTGTTTGATATTGCTTATTCACAAGTGGTATCTATGATATAATTGTTGTGCTATATTTGTGAATATTGGTGCAATTATATTATGATGATTATCTTTAGTTATCAATGTTCTATATTGAGAGATATCTTCTAATGCATGTTAAGATAAGTTCCTCTGAAAATTTTTTATTGTAAATATATCTTTTGTTTTCAATTAATATCTTTCTGCATGACTTCAGGTGCATGATCCTATGTACAGAGAAGCGCTTGGAAGTAAGATCACTAAAGAAGTAAGAAGAAAGTAGAAATTCGCATGTTATTATGCTTCGACTACAATGTGTTATTTGTTGTATTGATCTTGATGTTTGATCCAAGATTACGAAGCATCAGCTTTGATTAGATCGACTAATAGAGAAATCTCAAGTAAGGAAGACTCAGGTTGTAGTTTTTACGCAGATGAGTTTCCACATAAAAATAATGTGATTGCTTGATTGATTGTTTATTCTTGTTGATTATTGCGTGTAAAGTTTTAAAACTTCCTCAAACCACTATTCACCCACTAGTGGTATCACGATGTCCTGACTGACCTTTGGTATCAAAGCTTTGATCAGTATCTCAAAGTTACTCCTCGATGATATATATGGAAGCTATCGTAAGACAGCGTTTTGAAAGCCAATCCTTAGTCAGGCCACCATATTTTGATGACACAAACTACAACAACTAGAAGGTACAAATGCAAATATTCCTAGAGTCTACATTTATTGATGTTTGAAATATCATAGAGACTAGATACAAATGTGATGTCAACAAGAAGAAAGTCACTTACAATTCCAAGGAATAAGAACAAAGGAGACATTCAAAATTGTTCGAATTACAGAGGTATCAAGTTGATTAGGCACACTTTGAAAATTTAAGAATGTGTGATCTAAAGAAGGTTGAGGCAAGTTTCCAAAGTAAAATAAAATCAATTGGGATTCATGCCCAATAACTCAACTATTGAAGCCGTCCACTTACTAAGAAGAACAATGGAGATTTATAGAGCTAAAAGGAAAACCCTCTTGATGATTTGGTTGATTGGGAGAAGGCTTATGATTCTGTCCCATGGGAGATATATGGAGAGTTTTGGAGATGAGACAAGTACATTCCCTATACATTAACCTCGTAAATGATATATATGATATGTTTTCCTCTTGTGTAAGGATCTAGTTTGGGAAGACTGACTATATTGACATCAACATTGCTCTACATCAAGGTTCAACTTTGAGTCCATTACTTTTTACTTTGATTATGGATGAGTTGACTAGTCACATTGAGGATGAGATACATTGGTGTATGTTATTCATTATATTGTGTTGATTGATGAGGCTAGAGATTGAGCAAATGAGAAGCTTGAGGTATGGAGACATGCATTATAGACTAAAGGATTTCATTAAAGTAGGGTTATGACTGAATATGTGGAGTACACTTTTGATGGAAACAAGGGTGAAGGAATCGAGATGAATGTTGGTGACGATAATATTTAGAAGAAAGATTGTTTTAGATACTTGGGATCTATTTTGCAACATGATGGAGAAATTGATGGAGATGCTACTCATAGAATAAATGTAGGTTGGCTAAATTGGGGAGGGGCCTCTACTATTCTATGTATTAAGAAAATTCCTTTGAAAATTAAAGGAAAGTTTTATAAACAGCCGTAACACCTGGTATACTCTATGGATCTAAATGTTAGCCTATGAACCATAGACATGTGCAGAGAATGGTAGTTGCAGAAATTAAAAATGATAAGGTTGATGTGTGGACATACACGTAAAAGATCAGATTCAGAATATTGCAATCAGTAGAAAGTTGGTGTAGCTCCGATTGAGGATAAGATGCGAGAAAATCATTTAACGTAGTTTGGTCATTTGCAAAAGAGGTTACCTGATGCACCAGTTAGGAGATACGAGTTTTGAAATATTGAGTTGGCTAAGAGAGGATGAGGAAGGCCTAAGAAGTGTTTGAATGAAACTATCTGAAGGGATATTAGTTTTTCGGATCTAAGCCTAAGAATGACCCAAGATAGATATGAATGAAGGCAAATAATCCACGTAGCTGACCCCACTTAATGCATGAAAAGGCTTTGTTATTGTTGCACTGAACCATTGCATCATTGCTGAATTCATAATTCATCACTCTAATTGATTGAAAATGGAGCTTCTTCCTGAGTAATTAGATGCATTGACATGTTTATATCATAAAATTAACATTCATGTACTTGTAAATAATTTGCATAAATTAGCGTTCCATTCTGCGTTCATTTCCATGTGTAAATGTTCACTTAACTTCACCTATTTTTAATTAATTTATCCTAACTCCAAATGATATGAAACGAATTCCACTTTGTACATTCCAATAGCATTAGTCAATAAAAAATCCTAGAAAATACTAACTTGTATATATTTGAGAAAAACTCAAACCCTAATTCTAGGACACAAAGCCGTAAAAGTTGTTATCTCTCACACAGAATATCCAATTTTACTCTACTCACTTTTGAATTAATGTACATTAATTTATATACAAATAAAGTCCAAATTCAAAAGAATCATTTTTAAAATTTGAGTTTTGAGACCTAATTGTATATTGTGCATAATTACTAATCTTCGACATGTTATTTTGTATACATATTGACTAATTTTGATTTATTTCATTTCATTTATTTATTTCACTTCATGTTTAACTAATTACATAAAAAATTAAAATAACAAAATCAGAAAAGCAATAAAAAGTCAAATTGTGACTTGAGCCCATTGACCAATTCACCTATAAATCATCCACCTCTCTAATTTATTCTGACCTTTTATTAATTCATAAAAATATAAAAAAATGTATTTGTATCCATTGTATCATTTTACACCATCTATGAATTTTGAATACATTATTTATCTAAAGAAAAACAAATAAAAATTATAAAAATGATATTATATATATAATATCATTAAAAAATATATATTGCACAGTTAAGTTCATTAGTATTTGCATCCTTCATAAACATTATATAATGTATTTAGGGATACACTTTTCATTTTGATCATTTTTGCATTTAACACCATTTGTTATTTGTTTCCTGATTTCTTTGCATTTTATACATAGTCAATGATCAACGCACCACATGGCGCCACCCTACCAGGCCACTTAACTCGTAGGGTCAAACCCATAGTCAACCCGACCAAATTCTTTTGTCTTGTAGTGCACCCCATCTGGAATGTTGAATCAAGATTGATCCAATGGTCCCCACCAAAATCTCCAATCTCAGTCGCTTTTGATCAAGACCATTGGATCTTGGGCGATCCAACGGTGCTAGACCATCTCCTATCTCCTTCCTTCAACCGTAGCTGACGTCGCCTCTCTGCTCTGCACATCCTCCTGTCAAATCTCCTCTATTATCCCTTCTAATAGCCCTGATCTACTCCATTTCTGATTCTCTCTCTTTCTCTCTCTCTCTCTCTCCTATCTCTATCATCTTCCTTCGATCGAAAATGACCAACCAACTCTATCATCACCACCATTTCCCCAACAACCATTATCCCTTTTATCCCAAAAACCCATGGCTTCATGACCCTGAGCAATCCTATTTACTCTAAACACTGACACCCATCACGACTCTAACCATCATCCTTTCCCCTGTAATCACCTGAATTCTAATCGTCGCCCAAATCTATATCCTCTCAGCCATGTTATCTTCTCTGATCTCTCTATTCCTATTTAAACCCTCTCCCACTCCGATCGTCTCTCATCCGCCATTATCGATAACACGAGAGAAGGAGAGAGCCAGAGCTTTAGGCCAGTGATAGTAGCTTGAGCTTGAGGCAACGATCTCCTCGACAAACGTGATCAACAGATCAAAAGGCAGTGTTACTCCTCCTTTAAGAAGAGCTAAGCTTCGATGTTGTTCCTCCCAACCTCTAAGGCAATGAATGGAGTTGGCTACACTACTCCACCTAGCGGTGAAACTCCCAAATATTCCCCTTCTTCTTCCTCCTCTATCTTCGCTATCCCCGTCGACACCTCTCTTATCTACTTCATCTTCTCTAAAACCATCTTTGACTCAAACGATGATTCCATCTCCACCTTACTCCCTCTTTAACTCTCGTTCTTCTTCCGCAACCCTCATCGCTTGGGCTCCTCCATGATTCGACAAGGAAGCCTCCACACCCATCCTTCCTTCCACCATCACCAGAGCACCATCACCACATTATTCTTGTGGCCTAACTTTCACACCTCGAGCAACACCACTATCTTCAAAATAGCAAGGAGTCTCATCACATCTACTTCGATGCCCACTATGTGTCGACCACCTTGAAGACCCTGCAACTGCTCCTCTGGAGAACTGTGGGTCATGCTTCACCCTGCAACCGCTCCTCTGGAGAACTGTGGGTCGTGCCTCACCCTGCAACCGCTCCTCTGGAGAACTGTGGGTCGTGCTTCGATTACTTGAAGAGAAGAGACCCAGGAAGACACTATAGGTGCTACTCCATCCGGTACCCACTCTTTATTGCTCTTAGCCCTTAGATTACACCAACCAACCACATCAGAGCCGCCTGATCTACATCCAAATCCTCTTACCTGCGGACATAGCGACTAGTATGACTAGTCGACTGATATTGGATACGATTTGATCTTCATGATTTTGTGATGCATGAGGAGTAATACCTCACCTTCAAATAGGTTATTACAGGTTAAATATTCAGATGTGCTATGATTTCAACGGAGGTATGAGTGAATGACCTTTGGTCCTCTAGCCAGATGCTAGAGATGATGTTGCATTGCAACCCGAGCGATGCACGAAACTAGGAGTTGGGGTTCTTTTTTCGAATGGTTTTGAGGAGGCGGTGCAGAGACTAATTCTCAATTCTCTAGCATTCACCTACAAATGGAGGAAATGCTCTCAGAGCACAGCTCGAGCTCATAACTTGGACTATATGTGTGCATTGTTACTGATTTTATACTTTATCCTCTGTGTGTGTGTATATATATTTCAAAATGGGTATGGTTATAGTTTTGGAAGATGCGTGATATGAGATGTTGAGATGGTTAAGAGAGAGCGAGGAAGGACATGAATTGTTGGAATGAGATTATCTAAAGGGATGTTAGTTATTTGGGTCTAAGCCCATGAGTGACCCAAAATGTATCTGATGGAGGCACATAATCAATGTAGCCGACCATATTTAATGTGAGAAAAAACTTTGTTGTTATTGTTGTGGTGGTGACATGATTATAGATATGAATGCTATGTATGTAAGCCATCAAATATATGTGGAATTAAGCTCCTTTGTATATTTCTATTATTATCAATATCTGAGCAGCATTAATATCATATACGTACAAGGTTTCACGGATTTAGAAATAAAATTTTCATATTTAGCAACTTACGAATCCGGATCAATATCTATATTTAATACGTATAAAATAATATAGCACACACAGGACATAATCATTCGCATTATTTAGCAATTTACGAATCGGATTTATCATATCTAATCTCTTATCAAATTATTTCATAATATTCCAAACGAACAGATTTTTTGGACTTTTAAAATTACATAAATGGAATCGTTTTAACCCATTTTCAATAGTGATATAGAGTAACAATTTTTAATACGAGACGATCACTTATATTTGAATTAACTACTTAATCCGTATTTGCCTATTTAATCCGAATTGACGTTTTGCATATTTCAATGCAAATCCAAATTGGGCAATTTAATCTAGCTGATGTTTTGCATATTTTAATCTGAATTGAGCGATTTAATCCGAACCTGAATTGGGCAATTTTCCGAATAATGTTTCTCATATTTTAATGTTTTGCAAATACAAATTGAGTAATGTAATCCGACCTGATGTTTCATATTTTAATAGAATAATTAGATGATGGTAATTTCATCACTGATTATGCATTAATGCTAAAGTTCAAATCGGTTTAAATCGACTTGTTTGAATCCGATGTAATCCAATCGATGATAAGGATTCAGACACTAAGTGTGTGTTTGGTACATGAGTTAGGGCATGTTAAACTGGTAGAAAGTAACATGTTTTTGTATTTTTGTGTTTGGAATGAGGGCTAAACGGGGGGTGGGTTAGAAATGGGTTTGTGGTGATATGATTGTATTGAAGTTTGAAAAAATGAGTAGTTATTGTGATATGATTGTATTGAAGTTTGGAAAAGTGAATAAAAGTGGAGTAGTTTATAATTTTTATATGAAATGATGGTATAATATATTATTTTTTGATATAATTGATGATGGAGATTTGATTTATTTATTTTTTTAAAAAATAAAGTGAAGCCCACATGAGAGAGAGAGAGGATGGTGGGTTAAGGGGGTAAACTCCGCAAAGGGAAGGTTAACCCCCTTGCCGAACGGTGCCTAAGAGGTTGTTCGGTTAGGGGGGTATACCACCCTTGGGATGGTTTACCCTCTCTAACCCACTCCTTTCTCTTTCTAAGTGAGGTCCACTTTTTATCTTTTTAAAAAATTAAATAAATCAATTCCATCAAAAAATAGTATATTATACCATCATATCATATAAAAATTATAAACTACTCCACTTCTACTCACTTTTTCAAATTTCAATACAATCACATCACAATAACTACTCACTTTTTCAAACTTCAATACAATCATATCACAATAAACCCACTTCTAACCCACCCACAGTTTAACCCTCTATCCAAACACCAAAACCAAAAAAATGGGTTACCTGCTACCAGTTTAACCCACCTAAATCCACTATCCAAACATACCCTAAGGTAGCGTTTGGTTCGCGGGTTACCTGCGGGTTAGGGGAGTTTACCCCCCTCAACCCACACCCCCTCTCTCCTCGTGGGCCCCACTTTATTCCTTTTTAAAAAAATTAAATAAATCAATTTTACATCATCAATCCTATCAAAAAATAATACATTATACCATCATATCATATAAAAATCATAAACTACTCTACTTCTACCCCTTTTCCAAACTTCAATACAATCGCATCACAATAACTACTCACTCTTTCAAAATCCAATACAATCATATCACCTCAAACCCACTTCTAACCCACCCCCAGTTTAACCCTCTATCCAAACACCAAAACACAAAAACAGGTTACCCTCTACCAGTTTAACCCGCCTTAACCCGTCAACCAAACGCACCCTAAGTCTTTTCTATGAGCATGATTAGACACCACATCAAAATCGTTTACCTAGGGCTAAGCCTGGATAATCAATTTATCAAAAAAACGCGAGCTTGGATCCGGTCCATGGCCAAAGAAAAATTGACAGCCCAAGCGGGGCTTTCTTGAGTTGGGTTGAGTTGAGCCCAATGCTCCATCCAGTAGTACAAGATTTTATGTAGAAATTCCTGGTCTTGTGGATGCGAGTTCAGTTGCATCTTTAATTTGAGTATTTAACAGTAAAAAAGCTCCTTTTTAACATGATTTTTAACTTGAATATCTGAAAAGGAAATTTGCAATTTAGTCGACTAATGAGTGGTATAGTTTAAAATTCTATTTTTAAATAATATATCCTTTTTATGATATGAAAAATGTATTGATTATATTGTTAATCTTCATTTTTTAGGTAAACATAGAATGTCGATTTTTTAACTTAATATCAATAGTTAAGAAATAAATGGATAAATTTTACTCTTCTTGGAGTTTTATGCACTCCAACTTTTTTAATTGACCGATTAAACTTAGTGATTAATTATAGTAGATGTGGATATATAATTTGAATCTTGTATAAAATAGACATGGGTTCGAGTTTGCACTAAAATAAAATTAATTTATCGCAACTAATAATTTGAATATTTATTTTTCATATCTTTCAATTTTTGCATTTTTAACAATGAATGTTACTCATTGTAAAATTATATTTTGTTCTTAAAATTTTAATAAAATTTATATTTTCTATTAGAGGTTAATGGAACGACTACTATCCATTGATCTTTTCTTAATTTGTATCATTGCTTCAAATTTAACAACTAATAAAATCAATGAATAACCATTGTTATATGATTAATTGCTAGCAGTATAGAATGAATATGATTTGTTTGTGAATTTAATGACTTAAATATATACTTGAATAATGTTCATTCAAACGAATACTAAATTATTTTATCATACGTCAATTTTATTGAAGTACTATCTATGTTATATTGTTTATGACATGATTTCACTGTTAGAAGTTTTGTTGTGGAACCATAAATAAAATTCAAACCAATTAATGTACTGTTCGAGTTTATACATCAAACATATAAGAGACATGTATTATGCATAAAATCAAAAAAAGGTTACATTTCTATATGAAATTTAAAAATATTATCTAAAACAATATACTTATATATAAAAGCAAAATTTGTTTTATTTTCTTTATTTTAAGATGTATTCTAAATGAAATTATATTATAATCCATGTATCTTATTACGATGATAAATTTATTATATATCCTTTATATTATATTTCACGCATGTTATCAATACAACACATTGCAACGTATGGCGTATGTACTATAGTTTCTTTAAGCACAAACTATGTGTTATGAATGTTGCAGTTGTTGATTGACGTCATGTGCACATACTTGATAGAGTTGGGGTGTTTTTTGCATAGGAAAAGTGCTAATAAACCTATCGACCCGCCTTCAAACCGCATATCCTCTATTGTACAACAGTGGTGATCAGTGGTGATGCTATAGAACAATCCTTAGTGACCCATTAATACGAGAAAACTTATTGTGTTTCTCATGTTCATCTGAAATATCTGAAATGATTGTTTGTGAATGCACTTAAATTAAAAGTCCCTTTGCACAATTCGAGTTACGTACATGATGAATCACAATTTGGCTAACATAATATGATTGAATTGTAGTACAACCAATTAACAGATCAATAGAATTAAGCTGAGTATCTCTGTGAAGAGAGCTTTGCTAACACAAGGACACGACATTAGTTTATCTAACTAAATACTAGGCGCCTAGGTTAAGTGATTTAAAGTGATATATAGGTCAAGGATGCACAACAGGATTAATGCGTGCTACTTTTTGTGGTTTTAATAATGCGGGTCAGATTATGAGATACTACAAGATGATACACTATGCAAATAAACAAGACACATACAAATGAACTATAGGATGCTTCAGAATTAAACCACAAACAATAGAATTTTATTCATAAAACTTAGTACAATTTAAATTACTCTGTTACACATTATATCCATCTAATTCAATTAACAACTTCAATTAAATGGACATCCAAGTCAATGAATTTCCACTTAGAAATTAATCAAACAGAGTTATATGAAATCCGTAAATTAATTAGCCAATTCAATCCTACATTTAATAAACAGATCTGGGCTTCTTAATTTACTCAAATTGGTTTTAGAATAAATCTATGACATTCAAATTAAGGTTCAAAAATATGCACACTTCTATGATTAATTAACGCAATTTAATGGATGACATCAGAGAATAGATCATACCATTAGAAAGATCATCAACATGGCTTTAAATCAAACCAAGTTCTATTCAGGATAAAAGATGCTCAAGCTATTAAGGGCTCAATACAAGGGTATATGCAAAGAAAATTTAATTGAAACACAAAAAAAATCACATATAGGTCCTTGAAGAAACAAAGTGCAATAAACAGGAGTCAGTGACCTTATCTCATAAATTACCCCATGCGCAGGGGCATGTTTGTAGTTTTTGGAAACCGACATGTGCGGACGCAAAATGTTAATCAACGCACATGAGGTGCATGAGAGGGAGAGGTTCGGATTGCTATGGAGGTGTGGGCCACTTGGCTTGTTCTTGTAGCTTCGGATCTAGGTTAGATGATCCGATGTTGAGGCTTGAATTGATGGCTTGGTCTTCAATTAAGATAGTGGGATCAGATCGAGATGGTCTGATTGAACGATACTTGTACTCGATGGCTCCTCCTCCTCCGCATGCTGTGGCTGCAAGATTTATGCTCCAATGACAATCCAATTCCTACTATGTGCTCCTCTCTCCTTGAAGAAGGTAGGAAGAGCTTCCTATATTGATGGCAATGAAGATTGAAGCAAAAGGAAGTTGTAGGGAAGTCTAGACTGGTCAAACGATGAAGCGTCGCCAGAATAAAAATGGAGATCAGACATTCTTTGAAATCTGACCATTCAAGGTACTTTTAGCACCTACATGTATCTAAAAAAGGTCAAATCCAAACCAATAGAGTTGGTGTGAAATATAGGGTTGGAATGGCAAGTGAAGGTGGAGTTATGAAGTGAGTTCTTTACCTTTAAGAGGTGAAGAACAAATCGAAGTATGGCGAATGATGAAGAGTCCGAGGTGACAATCGAAGTCGTCAACGTGGAGGATGGTGGATGATGAAGGTGGAAGGTTGTTGAAATGTGGAACATGGTCTCTGTGTGTGTTGTGCAATAAATCAGAGAAGAAGAACAAAAGATGGTATTGGAAGTTACATAGAAAGTGGAGGTGAGCACGTAGGTGGTCGGAGGCTTGGGATCATAACTTCTAGGGCTCCAGGTCTTCTCTTCAAACCTCGACGAGAGGTTGAGCTGGAGCAGAACCTTGATTGGTCTACAACACAATGCTCCCACAGTGGGTCTAACTGGAGACCCAAAATGGTCATCGTCTCTTCAACCCTATCACTCTCTCCAGTGAAACAAGGCGAAACTTAGGTAGGTCTCACGCAAGGGGAGGATGATGGTGGAAGTTAGTGAAGAGCGATTTTGGTTCTATTGAACGGCAGTTGAACATGGAAGTTTCAACCGCCTGAGGAAGGCTCATGTGAGGGAGATAGAATATAGGAGATCAGGTGAAGATGAGAGAGGACCGGAGAAGTTGTAGGTACCGGAATCGAAGAGAGAAGGCATGTGAGATGGTCGGAGAAAAGGGGAAATTACCCTAGCGAAGGGTCACAATCCTTGGGGGCTCAACTTCTAAAGGTTGAAGTCAGGCTAGAGTCGTTTGACTAATCCAACAACCCAATTTTTGGGCGTGATTGGGGTTAATCCAAGCCATCTGATCAAATGATCATACGATCTCAAAGAGAGGCAGGTCTGATGGCACGAGAGCCATTCGATCACCATGATATTACATTCTAGATGGAAGGTGGGAGTCAATGAAGAGGCAACGATGTGGAGAGCTGAGATTGGACCACATTGCCTAATCAGAAAATAGAGAAATGAATAACTAAATGTAAATTCAAAATAAAATCACAGATGGGTTCAAAATAAAAAAGTATTCAACATGAAAGTTGTGTAACTTTTTAAGATCTACAATTTTCATGTATAACTCAAAGTCAAAATACATCATATATACATATTTAATATTTTTGTAAATATTTTTAAAGAAGTAAAAAACATTTATTTTATTTCTTGTATTTATTTTAAGATTTTTAAATAATTAATAATATCTAATATATTATATACATTATTACACTAATCTTCAGGAGATTTTTAATAAATATAAACACAGAAATAAATAACCATAAATACATAAATTATGTGTTTTTTGAACACTAATTAACCTCATTTATTAATAAGGTCTTAATTTTTAAATCAAGTGAATTAGTTGTTATGCTAATTGAATAATTTAAGATAGAGGAATAATTAATCTAAATAATGATGATGAATTTGGGATTCTCAATCCCTTATACTTAAACTTTGCTCATCCTCAAAAAAAAATAAAGATAGAATAAGTTAGTTGAATTCTGACTGTGCATGTGCAATACAAAATTTGACATTCAGACTACGAGTTTCATGTAACTCTTACACTATAAGTTTTAATGAAGTATAAGTCAAAAGGAACTCAAGTTCTCTAATTATCATTATATTCTATGGATACATATATAAGGAGTATGAGATTCAGTGTGGACTACATATATAAGTGTAGTCTCAAAGATTCGCCTGAGGTTCCATACTAAAAGATCTTCCTTAGGTCCTAACCCTCAACACTAGGGAATAAATCGAGTCTTGCTTCATTACACTATCTTTTTAGTTGTCAAACTAAAAAGGGTGAGATAGAATGGCCAAGTATGGAGGATATAGGGCTTTGTCATTTCTTTTCTTCTCTCATGGGAACAAGGATCTCTCGAGTGCCTTATTCAATGCACATATATATTGGTTTTAATCAATAGGTACGTTAAGAATACCGTGTCATTTGCACTTGTTTTTATGCTATACACTAGATTGTGTCTCTTTTGAGTATCTATCATACCTTCAACACCCTGATTTGTATCGCTAACGATGTAGAGATCTTTTATCATTCTCCCCCGACTCATATGGCCTAATTGATTTGGTCCAAGTGGATACTTTCTAAAGGTTGGGAGCACTTTTCATTGACATAAGCTCTTGGTATTTTCTTTGAAATGTATGAGATTTATGTTATATTTTTCTTTTCTCTTTTCTTTTTGGGCGAGATCCACTATTTTTACCAAGTTGGCGCATACTGATAAACATTTTTATGGTTACACACACTTGTACTTATGTTTTGAGCCAAGGTAGTATAAGAACCTTGTTCTCATACTTTCTAAAGTGTTGACACTCAAGTTTCATGAAGTAAACATTAATTTATTCCCATCCTTGAGCATCATTAAATCAGATCTAAACTCAAAACCTCTCATCTTAGTTCCTTAGGTGAAACATCAACTCATCACAGTGACTATGTAATCGTGCAAGTGAAGTGCTAGTCATATTCTTTATAGAATAGAGATTCTACATGCAATATAGCATTTATATCTTTCAAACTAGGGAGTTCAAGTTATTAAGTCTTAAGACTCTAATGACCGAGAATGGTTAAACTCTGAGTCAAATGTCACTCTAAACCAAGTATCCTGAACTGCATAAGTGTTGTGTGATGCGAAAGTGTCAGGGATAAAACCACTTATTAGTTATTATTTTAGAGATTTTTATTCCAAAAAAATA
Source organism: Ottelia alismoides (assembly GCA_037367405.1). Taxonomy (NCBI): domain Eukaryota; kingdom Viridiplantae; phylum Streptophyta; class Magnoliopsida; order Alismatales; family Hydrocharitaceae; genus Ottelia; species Ottelia alismoides. The sequence continues at coordinate 57,672 of JAZKJV010001548.1, forward strand.
TTTATAGGTTTATAGAAAAATAATGTGTCCAAATGATTTGTACCCTTTTACGAACACCATGTAAAATATTTTTACAAAAATCATGTCACATGTTTATCAATATTTTCAAAATATTTTGCAGATCCTTTTACAAAAAAACAATTTCAAATCCATATACCCTTAGCCCATAATAGTATGAAAACATTTCAAAGTATGAGCTATGGATAAAGTATATATGAAATACATGTGTACACCCACCTATACTTAGCTTGTGTATATGGATAAAGTATATATGAAACATTTTAAAGTATGAACTATGCATACATAGCTTGTTCTGATGAATCTGTCCTGAGTGGGTATATTAGGTAGTTGTTTAGCACGCCACTCAACCAATCAATCAGAACTGAGAAAAGATCTCCATGAAGAGGACACGATTTTTAATTTATATCTCGAGCAAGTTTGGGATCGAACGCACGGAGGCAAAGGAACAACTTTAGGTTAATTCAGAATAACTAGGTCTAGATTTTCAATGCTGATTTTTTGTATTTTTTAATGCAAAAATAATTGCAAATGAAAAAAAATACGGAAGAATTAAGTTAATAAGAAAGCACACAATTTATCCAAAATTAAATTTAATGTGAAACTGATCCAATTTTTTCAAATTATATTTTTCCTAGAAATCTAATTCAGTTATGAATGCAAAACATATTTTTTTTGGAATTTTAAGGGTTAAAATGCAATAATGAAAAATGTACACTTTTTATGGGTTTTTACACAATTGTTTACACAAATAGAGTGCGAAAATTATGAAAATTTGAATGGAACTTAAACATGATGCAATGATGCTACATTATTTTTTAGAAATTTTCAACAATATATGAATTTTTATGAATTTTTTAATGAAAACAGAGTGGCAGTGAGTATTTAATTTCTAATAAATCCTTAATGTCAAATCAACCAGAGAGGGAATTATCTCAAAAAGGTACTTCAATATTGCAATCCAAATGAGTTGGAATGTCATATAAATAACGTGTATGGATTTAATTAAAAATCATTTTAAAAAATCACTCTATAATTTATTTAAGGCACGAGACAACTCCAACTTAGATGAAATTTGGATAGTAATTTAATCACATTTCAAGACATCATTTTTAGTTTTGAGGAGTTTTTGGAGCAACCATGAGTCAAGTATGAATTTAAGACCTTGCAGTAGGTAAAATATTCAAACTTTCACTAAAATATTTTTAATTAATTACACGAAGCTCACAAAAATCCAAATAAATAGCCAAATAATAGAGAATTAGTTGCTCAACATCATGGCCATTTTTATTAATAAAATGATACCAAAAAGATGTCCAAATTCATATGCAAATATAGGGATATCCGTGCAATACAGAAATTAAAAATGACAATTCAAACTCGTATATAGGGATGTTTTTACCATAATCAAAATATGCAGGATAATATGTGCTATTTTCACAAATTAAAAAAAATAAAAAAGGGAACCCTTCTTCCTCTCCTGTGGTTAGGGCATTGATGTGGGGGGAGGAGGCGACATCGCTTGGGCATGGAGGAGCCATCGACGAGGGCTTGGTAGGTGGCGGTTGACCTACGTGATGGAGGAGAAGGCCGACCTGCGGGGGCGCGGTGGGGAAGCTGCAAGTGGCAAAGACCGCGACCACGTGGTGCAGCTCGCGCCCTGAGAGCAGCCGGTGGAGGTCATCCTGTAGGCGAAGGTGCGCCATGGTGGGGCAGGAGATGCGCGGAGGGCTGGCAGGCGGCGCCACCTATCCTGGAAGAAGGGGGTGGGGGCGATGGCGGTTGCTGCTACTTCCCCTGCTTTTTTATTTTTTATTTTTTGATTTTCTTTTTAAAATTTTTTTATATTTTTTTTCAAACTAGAAACAAATATATAAAAAAGTGGTAAATGGGATTGAAGAAGAAGATGATGGAGGTGGATGATGGTGATGTGGTTTGTGATGATGATGTAGAACAATAACAACAAAAATGTTAGATAAAATAAATAACATGGAAAAGGAGAGGGAAAACTTAACTGAGGTTTGCTGGATTTGTGGAGTATCTAGATGGACTCCTGTCGTGATTTTGATCTGATTGACGAAAAAAATCGAAGAAGCTACGCTAGCTTGATGGGAAACTCATGATGCGAGGACGATGGTTGCCGCGGATCTCGCCTGAAAGGAGGTCGTCGCTTCATATCGTGGTGGAATATTGTCACCGATCGACCTCGATGAGCTCTCTCCTTTTTCTCTAGAGAGTGGCAGATGGGGGAAAATGAAGATAAGGAGATGAATAAAAAGAAGAAGAATGGGAAGTCAGAGAAATGAAGGTGGAGGAGATGGGGTGAAATGAGAGGTTATTAGAAGAAAAAGGAAGTTATTGTAGAGAAAAGAAAAAATAAATAAAGAAAGGAAATAAAAGAGCAAAAGTTGGATACTAAAATAAAGTAATAAGAAAAAGGAAAGAGAGCGGAGAATTTACAAAAGTAAAACCACAAAACAAATAATATGTATGCATTTTTTTTACTTTTCTAATTTTATTTTTTGTATTTTTAATAAAATATATTTACAACATAAAAATAAAATACTATAAATAAAATAAAATAAAAAATGATTTTTTTGGATTTTTTAGTAATTAATAAAAGTAACTAAAAAGCACAAGCAAGAAAGAATATTTATAATATATACAATGTACACATAGGTCCCAAAATCTATATTTTGCAAACGACCTTCAATTTTAATGAAATCACTTTCATTGGATAGATAATTTTCTAACTTAAATTTTAAAAGTGAGTTTGGTACATATAGAATTCATACGGAGTGAGAATTTGGCCGGGAAACACGACTTTTTCTCTTTGGGATTTAGGAGTATTTATTTGAGGTGAATTTTATTTTATATTTTTTTATACATTCTTTATAAAATAATTTAGAGAAATAATTAACCGTAAAAGAATTGGAAAAATATTAAAAATACATGAAATTTTAGGCTATTTATAGGTGAAAAACTCATTTATTTTACGGAATTTTATTATCAATCTATTTTATACAATATAATATATAATAATTAATGTAATTTATTTACAAGAGTCATTTTATTAATTTATTGATTTTGTAAACATTTAATTGAGTTTACTCAGGAACTTTGCTAAGATCAATATATTGAGATGATGAATCATGGATTCATCAATGTCCTCATAGCATCGAAATGAAGAACATAACTTGTACTAAGTATAAAGGGGAAAGAAAAATGAGAGGTGAAACATATACACCCCCACTATAGTTATACTTTAATAGCTTAAGTGTAGGAAGGAAGCAAAAAAATAATATGGTACCAGAGAATAAAAGAATCAAGTAGAATATACAAGCAGATGCTCAATCCCCTGTACTTAGGCTGAAAATAACCAAAGTATGAAGAAGGAATTGAAAAGAGGAGGAACCGAGAGAGTGAATGAAGAAACAAAGGTAATATACAGAACATGGGTCCAGGTTTTCCATATGCTTAAGCTTTAAATAGCCTAAGTAAGGAGTAAGCGTCTAAATGAGAAAGAACCTAAACTCACAGAAAGAAAAGAACAAATAAAGTGAAGATAGTGTTAGAAAGAAAGAATATGTGAATCTTCAAAGATGTTGAATCTTCTCTGATATGAATCCTTCTGTTGTAGCTTCATGTAAAGTGCCCTGAGATCTCATCTTATTAATCGCTCCCCAAGAAGTTAATCTTCCCAACTTGGACTAACCATTCATTTGACTCAACAAAGTGCTTCAATAGTTGTGCATCCACCAAGAAATGTATTTTATTGTTTAATATCTTGAACATCTTGAATTCGATTAAAGTGATTTTTGGTCTTGTTTTAAAGCCGTTGCAACGTTCTTTAATTGGATATAATAATTATCTGATTTGATCAGTGTGTATGTATTGAAAATTCAGATTGGATAGCTTATTCTTCAATGACTTCAAGTCATTAAATATACTTTCTTGCAATAATGGAACTAGAATTTACATAGGTCATAATATCATTGATGTCATTTAATTAATGACCTAATTGATTGGTAGATATCCTTTAACTAAAATAGATGAATTCTCATATAGATCTATTGATGAATTGATTTGAATATTGAGCGTATGGTCATCTCTTAAGGGGGCTTAGTTTACATTAATTGGATTTCATTATTGTCATCTTAATTCATAATCATTATATTGTAGTTATGCATGTGGATGCATATTTTTATATTGCATTTCATCATGTAGCATTGTCTCTTATTTAACTTACATTTTAAAACCAAAAAAATCCATGCATACACTATGTTGTGTTTCCTTGACCTAGATCTCACTATATATTCTCTTGACCTACGTGTCTAAGTATCATTAAATTTTCTAATTGTTTGCATTAAATTTTCTAATTGTTTGCATTCTTGTGTTCAACTCTGGACTTATCCAACATAAATTTAGCCTTGATCTCTTCATAGAGATTAATTAATCAGAGTTCTATTGAGTAGGTAATCGATCCTCTTACAATGAGCAATAATTAGATTAGTCGTTTAGCGATTCATCAATATCTTTGGTCTGAAATTGTTCAAAAATAGAGAAAAGAAGGTATTGGAACTATTACAACTATGATATATCAAGAAGATCTTGGAAAGATTCAAGATTGATAATTCCAAGAAAGGCTTCATTTCTTTAAAACATGGTATTCACTTATTTAAAGGTATGAGCCCTCAAACTGTTGAGGAAAAGAAAGTCATGGTTGAATGCCCTTATGCGTTAGTTGTAGGAAACTTAATGTATGTCATGATGTGTACAAGACCATGCATCTACCATGGAGTGAGAGTGGCAAGTCGTTATCAATCATGCAATGGAGAGAATCATTGAGCTATGGTGAAAGGAATCTTCAAATACCTAAGAAGAGCTCAAGACTACATCTTGGTTTATGAAGATAATGCCATCCAAGTACTAGGGGTCCACGGATTTAGAATTCCAATCAGACGTGGATTAGAGGAAATCAACTTCTGGATTCCTATTCATGTAGAACATTGGTGTTGTGAGCTGGAAAAGTAAGAAATAGGATATGACAACTGGCTCAACAACTAAAGCATAGATAACCGCATCGAATGCTGCTAAAGACGTCGTGTGGTTGCACATGTTCATCTTATAATCCGACGTAGTTTCCTCATCGGAATCTCCAATTCCATTACTCTGCAATAACACAGGTGCCAAAATATAGCGAAGGAATCCAGTGGCATTAAAGAAGAAAACATATGGAGAGGATATATCACATAATCCATGGGATATAGAAGCATGGTGATATCACCATAACCAAGGTTGCTTCTACCGACAACGTTGTTGATCTTCCTACCAAGCCTTCGTCACAAAAAGTCTTTTACCAACATGCAATAGATATGAGCCGTACATGAATGGATCTAAGGACTAGCGGGAGATTGTATGACTTGTAAGCTCTTGGCAATCCATTAATGCAATAAATGTTATTCTGTTCTCATGTTCATATGAAATGAGTGGTTTTGAATGCACTTAAATTAAAGGTACCTTTGTACAACTAGGATTATATACCTTGGCCATATTGAGTATCTTACATATTCAATAATGATCTCAAATATGAGAAGGAGATGTGAATCTTTCTCTATAGATTGATTTCTGACTGGCTTCTTGATGGAGATTCTCTATATAGGAATAATGATTCGAAGGTGTTAGAATAATCAAGTTAAAGAGTTGACTTCATGAGGTCAGGATAAACTAAGACACAAGGCACGCATCATTTGACTAGAAATAGATACACATTTGTATGTATGAATGTGCACATTAGACAAACCATTAGGTCGAAGACCTAACCAAGGTCCATATACATACGAGGTGATGTGCATATGAGGACCATATGAGAATTATGATCTCTCAAAGGAGTTAAATAGATTCATATTTGATGAACTGGGAGACAGAACTCACTCATGAGATATTTTGGGTCATATAGAATTACATGTATGGTAGTCTTGTTTATGAAATAAGGCATGAATTCGATATAGTAATATATGCTTTTGGAAAGTACATGACTAATATCATTGACCAATTATTGATTGATAAATCTATTGATATGTCCGGAAGAAGACAATCAAAACAAGATTTAAACTTCGGATATATCAAAGTCTTCCAATATGAAGGATGATGGAGTATTGTGAATATTCTAGGTTAAAGTTATCTCAGTAGATCATCTACCATGACACTTCCATTCCAAGGGAATGATGAAATTGAATTGATTTTAATGCCTCCAGTCATGTCTTAATGATATGAGAAATAATAGATTAAGTCTCATTTCATTTGATTCTGATTTCTAACTTCAATGTTCAAATATTGAAAAGAAAAAATGGTAATGGAAATGGATGTGAATTCACTTCTTTAGCTCATTTCTAAACTCTAAATGGTTTGAACAATGATTAGAAATGAATTGGAAGCTAAATTCATCATTGTGTTCGTTTATTGAGCTTATGTAAAGTATAATGTGTTCCGTTGAGCTTTCATAAAGCGTGAATCATTTCAGCTCAAGCTCAACTTTGTAAGTGGCGTATAAGCGGTATAAACCCTTGAAATTGGACACTTGTCCAAATTCAAGTCAATATATGTGGATAATATGATCCCCCGACATTATTTACAGGTATCCAAGATTTTTTCTCACTGTCCTAATTGGGTTAGGACTCATACTAAATGATATCAATGTTATGATAATAAATGTTATTTTCATGGATATATTTATATCTGGGATTTTTTGTGGATACGATCCACATCATATGTATTTAATTAATATGAATATTGACTCACAATATTTAATATATAATTGTATATGGATACGATTCATATATTATTTCATGTCGTTTACGTGAATGTGATTCACATTGAAATTAAATGTAAATTAGATTTACATATTATTTTGGATTTATGAATAAGGATTCGTAATTTATGATGTAACTCTCACATGTTTTCCCAATTATTATAATTGATTTATCATGAAAATGATGGAATAGCAAACAAAAAACAATTTGGACAAGGAATAGGACAATGTAGACATCTAATCTTGAGAAGCTTGGCCATCTACCATAAGTCCTAATTTGATCAGGATTCTTCTACTTCCTTTTATTTTTGTTATTTATTTTTTAGATTAATTATGTGAGGCTATTATGCATTTTTATTTCTCTAAGGACTAGGATTTGATCCCAATCCTTTGATTGATAATCCAAAGGCAAACATAGTGGGCGTGCCCTATGGGAGCTGGACTCACAGGGACGTTTACCCTTGTGTATAAAAGAAGGGCATGCCTCTCTCTTCCAATACGAATTACATTGCCTCATGAGAGATACACAAACTAGTCTTGAGAATAGAAAGAAGTCTTGAGAGTTTGGGACTCTCAAAGTGCATGTCGACCCTCTCTCCCTACATCCCTACATGTCCACCATCAAGCATGTCTTCTCTCTTCATATGTGTGGCCCTGGAATCGAAAATCTTCTTCTTCATCATGCTTAGCATACATGAAGGAGGATTCAATTTCTGAGATGAAATCAGAAGCATGAGATCATCTAGATTACATCCTTGCTTGGGCAACTTCAAGAAGAAGTTGATATCATTGTTTATGGAAACTACGCGACTCATCATATCACCTGTGAGAGGAGAGTATCCGAATCGGACGTCATTAGGAAGGTCTCTTCTTTTAGAGACACACTGCAAGAGATAACCGTGGTCTCTTCTTAATATTTATGAGAATATTCTAAACTATATTTGGAAATCATTTTCTTAAGATTATGATTTCACTTGGTATATTTAGTTTTGTTATGCAAAACTCTACGTTCATGTGATGATCACATCGGAAATGCAAATTATTTGCTATTCTTTTTTGAGATTTTACACTCGTAACCCTGAGTAATTTCATAATTACAATCATAACCTCGCGTAATCATGAATTACACAAGAAACCATGTAAAGTCACTCCGTCTCACACATATAACCTCCGTTAATTTTCATGTTAATCCAACAACATCATTGAGTTAATCTAGCCCATCATTTATCCAATGAATATTAAAAATTTCAAAAAAAATAAAACTCCCCTTCCTTCTCCAACGCCCTCCGCCCCTCCCCCTCCGCCCTCCTCCTTCAGGCTGCCGCCCCCTGCCCTCCTCTTCCAGCAACTCCCCTCACTCTTCCTCACCCTCCCCTTCCTCCTCCAGCTTCTTCACCTTCATCCTCTTCGCAGCGGGTTCCTCCTCTGCCGCCGCATCTCCCTTCGGTGACACGAAGGGAAGCGATGAGTTGAATGTCGTCGACCGCATCCTCTTAATATGTGGCCTAGTTGTCGTCGCAAGATCGAAGCACGACAAGGATTGCGAGGGCGAAAGCTACTGCCGGTTACTCTGCTCGAGAATGGAGACCAGGCTCAATGTGTGGTAGCTGCCACAACCACCATCGACCACCTCACCTTCCCCTCCCCTCATGCGGCAACAACCCCCTTCCTCCTCCAACAACCCCCCTTAACTATAGACTACCTCTCCTTCCCCTCCCCTCGTGCGGCAACAACCCCCTCTCTCCTCCTCCCTGCCTATCTGGATCGTTCTACCCCAGTAGGGATGTCAATTTGAGAGTACCCATTAGGTATCCGACCCGAATCCGCTCTACTTATGTATAAAAAACCCATCCCATTTAACTTTAAATGGGTTTGGGTTTATAAACCATTACCCATGCGGGTTAGGGTTCGGGTTTGGGATTTCTCGATGGGTATCTGAACCCGAATTCACCCCAAACCCGTTAGCTAAATATGTAAATAAATGATTATATGTGTACGTTTATTTTTCTGTTTCAATAAAATTAAAATACAACTATTTTAAAAAATGTACAATATGAACAAGCAATTTTATTAATTGTTAATTACCAATGCCATCCCTTGATTTTCGATTTATCGTGCCTCTTTCCTAATCCCACGATTCCCACCCCTTAAATTATTCATCACAATGTCGTTGACTCACACATAAAATATTTTCTTTTTTGTCAGTTTATATATATATATAGGGACCCCTTCAAATGAGGCGGGGTCTCACTATTTTTATTATGAGCCATCATTAGCACGCGTTGGATTAAAAATAAGTAGATGAGATTAAAACCACCGAAATATAGATGGATGGTTTTGAGTGCAACACGTTTCCTAATTTGGATGATTCGTCCATGCTCAAAATAAGGAATGAGAGATATGGTTCGTTTCCTTTTTAGGGATCCGTCCTATACATATTTGTTAATTTTCAGTTTGTATTTGATAATAAATTTATTGAGGACATGGATTTTCAACTTATTTTTTCAGGAATATTGAATTGAAAAATAACTAACATTATTGGCATTTGTTGGCTCTTAAATTGAATAACTATGATGAGATTTAAAAAAATAATGCACTATTTTACAAATTTGTTTTATGTTAATGAAATTTTACACAGCGATTCAATGCTATTGATATATGGATCATAACATTGAATTAAATACATCATTTATACAAAAATATTATAAAATGATATAAAATAAAGGATCTATTTACAAAAGGATCCGGTAGAAATACAAAAACTATGAATTCATTGGATTGTGTTGAATAAACAATGGGATATTTATAAAACTAGCTTGATAATATCTACTAAATTTTACAATATGGCTGCTTATTTATGATATTATAGAACTCAAATTGAAAAAAATATGTTTCTTATATATAAATCTAGCGAGAACTAAAATAATTTAGGATAAGAGTTGTAATAAATGGATATATAAAATAATGTGGATGTAAGCTTTCATTTTGGCGTTGTATAGACAATATTGACTATATGATAGATAAATGTAATGTATTTTGAAATATAAGATAGTTTCAAGTGAGAATTACATGATTGAGATCGTGCTAATCTAAGAATGCATTAATTATTACTTATTTTAATAGCCATGTCAAAATAATAAATCAAAATCGGTAAATTATAATTAGCTACATAGTTAGGTTTTTTAAGGAAGGTTGAAAAAGAATATTTCCATATAATTATTGTGATAGGGTGGTATGAGAAGTGGTTTTGTGGGATCTGGATTGTTTTAAATGTAGTCGTTGATCAAAATCCAACAATCTAAATTGAAGTCTTACCATGAGAATGGTGAGACCCCGCCTCATTTGAAGTTTCTCCTATATATATATATATATATATATATATATATATAGAGAGAGAGAGAGAGAGAGAGAGAGGAAAGGAAGCCTACTGCCTAAAGCAGGCAAGCTCCCTGCGGCAACTCTGTCAGCCGTTGGATGTGATTGGCATTTGTGGCCTTTTTGTCGTTGGATGAACATGCGTCCACCCCTCACCCAGCTGCTCCGCATACCACCTCTTCCTCCCCAATCTCCTCCGCAGACCGCTCCTGCGCAACCTCCTCCAACAGGAAGTAGCACCTCGGGTCTCGCCGCTCCGCCTCCTCCCTCGATTGCGAGCGAGAGAAGCCCCTCTGGTTTCGCGGTTCACGGAATACCCATTCTCCCCATACGGAATAGGCGGAATGACATTTCGTAGGGGGAAATATGCAGAGATTCTAGGTCTTCGACTCTAGCGTGAGGGAGGAGGGAGAATGGGTATTCTGTGAACCGCGAAACCAGAGGGGCTTCTCTCGCTCGCAGTCGAGGGAGGAGGCGGAGCGGCGAGACCCGAGGTGCTACTTCCTGTTGGAGGAAGTTGCGCAGGAGCGGTCTGCGGAGGAGATTGGGGAGGAAGAGGTGGTATGCGTAGCAGCTGGGTGAGGGGTGGACGCATGTTCATCCAACGGCAAAAAGGCCACAAATGCCAATCACATCCAACGGTTGACAGAGTTGCCGCAGGGAGCTTGCCTGCTTTAGGCAGCAGGCTCCCTTTCCTCATATATATATATATATATATATATATATATATATATATATATATATAGGGGACCTTTCAAATGAGGTGGGGGCTTTTCTGAAATTGTAAAGGCCACTGTGAATTTAGTAAAACTTTGTAACAGTTTTGTAAATTATAAACTGCACATTGTAAAAAAAATGAATTTTGTAAAATATAGCATCGAAATTCAAATTAACATTTCCATCTAATATAATAATATTTTCATAATTTTATTTCACTATACATGTTGTGTTAATATTTATTGTTATATGTATAAAACAAGAAATTGTAAAATATATTGGAAAGATGTCTAAATTGAGGGTGGCTCACCATACATATGGTGAGACCCCGCTTCATTTGAAGTTTCTCCTATATATATATATATATATATATATATATATATATATGAGGTAAATGGGGCTGCCCCCAGGGAGTAGCTAACTTGGCTACTCCCACCCCTATTTTTCTCTCATTTTTTATTTTTTTGGAAAATAAAAATTTGTATATTCATCATTATATCCCTCTCACATTCTATTAAAATTTCGTCAGAAACAGAGACTCCTACGGCCTCCATCCAAACATGGTCGATTTAAAAAATCCTGCGACCGTTAGAAAAATGACGTCTGAATGGAGGGCTTAGGAGTCTCTGTTTCTGACGAAATTTTAATAGAATGTGAGGGATATAATGATGAATATACAAATTTTTTATTTTCCAAAAAAATAAAAAAATGAGGGAAAAATAGGGGTGGGAGTAGCCAAGTTGGCTACTCCCTGGGGGCAGCCATATATATATATATATATATATATATATATATATATATATATATATATATATATATAGGGCTTATCCACTGCGCACAGGGCTCATTAGCGTTTCAATGAGCACTCATTTTAGGCCTTACACGTGTATTAACAATAACTATATTTCTAATTATAGGCTACGACGAGTTTAAAAAAATCCTATATTTCCTATTATACAACGTCCTTAAAAATTGGAAGACGGTTTTGGAAAGAAACAATTCAAATAAATGATTCCACGCAGATGATTAAGGATCCAAACACTATGATAGTAATAAATGTAAATTACTGATCATTTTTTTGATATTACTGATCTCATAGTAGCTATTACTGACAATTGGTTATGGTTTTACTGACATCACAACAAGCACTTACTTGAGCAATGCCCATGACTTACTGACCATAACTTTGTTATTACTGATCTCATAGTAGCTATTACTGACCATTGGATATGCCCATGACTTACTTGAGCAATGCACACGACTTACTGACCATAACTTTGTTATTATTGATCTCATAGTAGCTATTACTGACCATTGGTTATGTAAATTACTGACCGTTGTTTGGATATTACTGATCTCACAACAACCATTTACGTGAGTATTGTGTCGAAATTACTGACTTCTATTCAAAGTAGTAATACATATAGAAATTACTGACCATTGGTTATGATTTTACTGACATCACAACAAGCACTTACTTGTCCATTGTGTATATATTACTGAATTCTGCAACATGTAATACAATGAATGTAAATTACTGACCGTTGTTTTGGATGTTACTGATCTCGCAACAACCATTTACTTGACTATTATATATATTACTGACATGAGCATTTGGATCTCGATTTTTCTGTAAGAAATCATCTATTCGATTGTTTTCTTTCCAAAACGATCTTCCTATTTTATAGGACGAGATATAATTGGAATAACACTTATTGTTAAATCGCTTTGCATATTAATCTCCTTCCAAAAACAACATCTTCGAAATAGGTAACCACTCTAATGGGAATACATGTGTATGGCCAATAAATGGTGCGCACCGAAACGCTAATGCGTCCTGTGCGCATTGGATAAAAATCCTATATATATATATATGTATATATATGGGAAAAATATGAATGCCCCCTGGGGGGAGCTAACTTAGCTCCCCCCGCCCCTTTTTGAGATAATTTTTTTATTTTTTTGAAATCTAAAACTGTGTAAATTCATTATTAAATTCCTATATTATGTCATTCAAATTTCATGCGAAACAGAGACTCCTACGACCTCGATCCAAACGGTATCGATTTATAAAATCCTATTACCGTTAAGAAATGACTGTCTAGATGGAGGCCGTAGGAGTCTCTGTTTCGCACGGAATTTTAATAGCATAATATAGGGATATAGTGATGAATATTCATGGAAGAAATTTTCAAAAAAAATAAAAAATGGTGAAAATGGGGTGGGGGAGCGAAGTTAGCTCCCCCCTAGGGGGCAGCCCCATTTATCCCATATATATAGGGGTTGATGGGGCTGCCCCCTGGGGGCAGCCAACATGGCTGCCCCGCCCCATTTTGGGGCAAATTTTTTTATATTTTTTGAAAATATCGTCATGTATATCCATCCCTATATACCTTCTATATGCCATTCGAATTTCGTCAGAAACAGACACTCCTACGGCCTCCATCCAGACATAACCGATTTAAAAAATCTTGCAACCGTTAAAAAAAGGACGCCTGGATGGAGGCCGTAGGAGTCTCTATTTCTGACTAAATTCGAATGACATATAGAAGGGATATAAGGATGAATGCACATGGTGATATTTTTCCAAAAAAATAAAAAAGTTTTGCGAAAAACAGGGTGGGGGCAGCCATGTTGGCTACCCCTAGGGGCAGCCCCATTTTTCCCACATATATATTCGCATGACATATAGAAGGGATATAGGGATGAATGCACATGGTGATATTTTTCCAAAAAATAAAAAAGTTTTGCGAAAAACAGGGTGGGGGCAGCCATGTTGGCTACCCCTAGGGGCAGCCCCATTTTTCCCATATATATATATATATATTATTTTTTATTTTTTGGAAAAATATCACCATGTGCATTCATCCCTATATCCCTTCTATATGTTATTCGAATTTCGTCAGAAATAGAGACTCCTACGGCCTCCATCCAGGCGTCATTTTTTTAACGGTTGCAAGATTTTTTAAATCGGTTATGCCTGGATGGAGGCCGTAGGAGTCTCTGTTTCTGACGAAATTCGAATGGCATATAGAAGGGATATAGAGATGAATATACATGACGATATTTTTCAAAAAATATAAAAAAATTTGCCCCAAAATGGGGCGGGCAGGGGGCAGCCCCATCAACCCCTATATATATATATATACATATGGAAAAAATGGGGCTGCCCCCTGGGGGCAGCCAACATGGCTGCCCCCGCCCCATTTTTCGGCGTTTTTTTATTTTTTTTTTAAAAAATAAAACCATGTACATTCATCCCTATATCCCTCCTATATACCATTCGAATTTCGTCAGAAATAGAGACTCCTACGGCCTCCATCTCGATGGTATCGATTTAAAAAAATCCTGTTACCGTTAAAAAATTACTGTCCGGATGGAGGCTGTAGGAGTCTCTGTTTCTGACGAAATTCGAATGGTATATAGGAGGGATATATGGATGAATGTACATGGTGTTATTTTTCAAAAAAAATAAAAAAAATTGCCCAAATAAGGTGGGGGCAGCCATGTTGGCTGCCCCTAGGGACAGCCACATATGACCCTATATATATATATATATATATATATATATATATATATATGATTGCCTCATTAGGCTATTAATCACATGAGAATCTAAGGACTACAGAAATTTCATGCAATAAATGGATGTCAGTCATGTCAAATCCAATTGATGCGTTCAAATAAAAAAGGGAAATTCCATCAAGGTAAAGGTATCTCCTATATATAAATTTTAAGAGAGCATGTCTCAACAAAAAAACTTCATTTGCAGTTCAAAAAAATTCCTAACTAGCATCTGAAATTTTGGATACGGTATTGGCAACAAGATCATTTTTTAGAATATCATATAGTTGATGAACCTATATAACTTAATTAAACTATCTACCATTTCTTAATTGAAGATTAGTTATATCATGGATACATGGATACCCATTGGGTACATAGATACTCGATGGATATATGGGTATTTGCTTAGAACTACCTGTTTAATAGATGATTTGGATAGTAATTTTATAAATGGATATGAGTTTGGGAATACTAAAACCTGTCCCGAACCTTACCCACTGACATCCCAATCCCCCAACTTTGAGCTCTTGCTGGTTCACTCAATGCCATTGGGTACGGATAGAGTGCCCAGAAATTTGGCATTGCGTTCCAGTAAGATACGAATCCAGGTGGGGTGTAACCTTGAACTGTCAGAGAGAAAGGCATCATCGGATGAGTTGGTTGTGTGCGCCCTGCCTCTGCGCTCATACGAATGGCTGCCACAGCTATGGGCGATAAATAATGTTGCATACAGGGATCCATCATCGGAAACAATGCATACCCCATTGACATCATCTGCTCAAGTTGATCCAATGTAAGTTTCATGAATCATAAGGAATAATGGAATTGTTGAGAGATAAAAAGTCTTTGAATCTAAAAGTTGTCCCTGATTCAGTTGTTGCTAAATTAACTTGACAGTAATCCAAAATCATCCAGGTATGAAAATCTAGCAACTCCATGATAATTTCGAAGGTTAAGGTTTCATCGTGGTATTTAGTTCGTCTCTGTGGATTGTCGCTTCACCTGAACATTGAGTGCTACAAGAGAGGTATGCAAAATCGACAAATCAGGAGAGAAGAAGTACCTGATGCTGCATCTGAAGGGATTTGGTATATTCGATAGACTCTTCCAACATCGATGCTTTGTCCATCTGAATGTTCGAAAAAGTAAAGGGAGATACATTGAGAACTTTGTTCACAGTGCCTTCATCTTCTCATTGATACTAGCATGGCGTCTCTGTTCATTTATGGAGGTGTTAGTTTTTTTTTAAACACAACTTATGCAGGTGTAAATTTGCGGGTTGTTGATCGAATAAATAAACACTGCTTTGATATGTTGTGGTCAACTAGATTCTCCTACAGTAATCGAGTTCCATCTAGGGGGGTCCAAGGAACCTCGTTGGAGGTGATATCAATCTCGCAGATTTTGGATTCGCCTGCAAATCGGAGACTGTCGAGATCCACGACTTCCCGACTGCAGCATACGCAAAGGAAAAAAGCGGCAATTAGACAACGACGACGACAACATCGACACCTACCACTGAGTCAGGACCACCATGTCCGACCACTCTGAGATGGACGTGTATGCCTGCGAGGCTGAGAGCGTCTCGATTCTCTCCCCGGAAGCTGAGAAGTGCCGGCAAAAGCCACCAACGGTTGCAAGGAGTTGCTTAACCACGTCGAGGTAGAGCGGCATCGACGTGAGAAGCTCAACAAGAGATTCTACGCACCTGCATACTATAAATGTGATATGGTTTAAGGGTAAAATTGTCAACATGTATCTTTTTCCGTGAGAGTTAACGGAGAAATATATGACAACTAATATACAGTTATGCTACGTAAGAGTTAAATATTTTTCGGGGTCCTGAATGTAATTCATGAATTTGCAAAATTATGAATGTAATTACGAAATTCAGGATTATGGGTGTATGTGCGAACTCCCTTCAACTACAATAACAGAGGGCTGCTTGATCATAATCGAGTAACGCGCACAGGGAGGCCCCCAACAACCGTGAACCTGTGCACTCACGGAGAGGCCCCCACAACCATGAACCCGTGCGCTCACTGGAGAGGTCCAGCACAATCGCGAACCCATGCGCACACCGCTCAATCGTAATCGATCGGCTCCCAGCTGTTACGGCTCTGTTGTACAACATAGAATCCGAGCCTTGTAAAAGAGGGGCAGCCTCACCAATCTGGAGATTGATAAGTCTTCTCTCAGAAAAGTCCACCCAAACAAATGTTGGCGATGTCCACAACCAAATGCGGGAGAAAATAGGATATTAGGACTCTTCTCGATAAAAGAAAGTTGAAGATTGACCTCCTCCTCAACTCTTGCATCTTTAAGCAAGAACGCTAGGGTATGCTCACACTAAGATTTTCCTCCATCTTTATAAGTGATTCCGTGAATTGATCTATCCGAGATAAAGGTAGTCTAAGAAACCTCCAATCAAACCATTAAACAACGCAAAATGAAATATATTGCCAATAAAAATTTATTTTTATTAGGCAGGTGAAAAGCAATAACGTCCTTCGTTACTTATTACAAAGGCGATACACTTGGAATGGAATAAGAAAGAAAGAATCCACAATCACTCAAAAATCTTAGCTACCAATATTGTTTACACCTAAAAGATAGAACGTCTGTTTTCTTTGTAGCAGCAGTCCTCTCTCTTCGCTTCCAGTGTGGGAGAAACAGAAAAGGTTCTTCTCTAAACTGCCATTTGTATATCTCCAAGAAATCCTATATCACCAAGATATTCACACAAGATCGATGCTGGTCTTCAGGGAATCGAGCTTCTTCATAATCAAAAGGTTCCTCCCTCTCTGTAAGGAGCTACTGGAATACGTTGCTACTCACTATTAATTGCATGACGGAAGATGAGCAAAAAAAGAATGGCCAGTACTGCATCCTCTCTCCTAGGAGCCAGGCATAAAGGTCCCGATATATCCAAAACCGAGGATGAAGAACGCGAAGGACTGCAAATACAGATACAAGAAGTAATGATTCTTTCCGAAGGCAACGTCGTAGCATGCACAGAAGAAGAGATATGCACCAACTGCGAGCTCCGACATGTGAAATCTGAGAAGAAGAAGAAGAAAACCGAAAGTGAGCTATATATATAAGCATGTAGAGTTGATTCATATCCTCTGTTGTAACGAGAATTATGGCTGAGGTGCTTTTGCGATTTCCACTCCAAAATCCATCCTTGTAGACTAAATTTTAGATTAATGCTCCTACATTCGCTCAAATCCAAAGTTATTTGTTGTTTTATCTTAACGGTTAAAGAATTTTAAGTTGCTTAAATGTTGACCGAATCTTTGATCATTAAGATAAAAAGCATATAACATCGGATTTGAGCGAAATTTGGATATGCAGAGCACTAATGTAAGATTCAATCTATAAGATTGGATTTTGGAGTGGTGATCACAAAATTTTTTTAATAATGATTACAGCACCTCTGTGTAAGTCTCCATTGCAGAAAAGGATCCAAGCCTTGTAAATTTACCTCTCGGAGAGTTTGGTCTTCAATTTTTTGGCTGCTTTAATGGACACCTTGTTCTTGAGAGCATCCCCTGATTTCTCAGTGACAACCCATTCGTTCACTCTCCCCGCCTCCAAAAGACCTACGAAGGTCGCTTTGGTTCTGTGCAGGGACATCACATTCTCGAAGAGAATCCAGAAGACGAGCAGATGAAGTGACCTGAGGCAGACGTTTTCTACAGGTTTTAGCGTTAACATGGAAATTAAGCAGCCAGAAGATAAGAAACTGGATTGCAGGAGTAGACCTCGGCGTGCCAACTGCATTGAGAAGGGTAATTGTTGAAGGTATGTAGACTGCACCCCACTTGGGAATCTGAACTTCTGGGACCAAAACCGTCGCGGGAATCACCACGCAGTAGAACACAAACGTCACGATGTGAGCCGCAATTTTCCGAACGAAGAAGAAGTTGTAGATGACGTGGACTTTCTTCCATGTTGTCACTTTCTGAATTTGGAAAAGCAGACGAGTTAAATTTGGAATAGAGTATTACACAACAAGGCGTGAATGGTTTACCTTGTTCCTCACAATCTCCATGATCATCTTCCTGAACAAGTTCGCGGGGCCACATGACCATCGATGCTGTTGATATCGATAAGCCTTGAAGGAGCTCGGCAATTCATTCTTCACCTGATTGACAAATTTGTAAAGGACATCAATTTTGTCAACTTCAAAACAAGATGGCACTTATTGATGTATGGGAGAAGAGATGATACCTTGACGTCGCCTACGTATACAAACCTCCAACCTTTGAGGCTGGCCCTGACTGCCAAATCCATGTCCTCCACGGTGGTCCGGTCCTTCCAACCTCCGGCTTCGTTCAACGCGGAGATCCTCCATACCCCAGCCGTCCCTGCAGGATGAGCATCGACGTTACTTAATCCTGGGCCTTTTTCTTGATAAATCAAGCATTGGCATGCTTAGTTCTGGGTACCATTGAAGCCGAAGAAGGCGTAGGTGGAGGACCCAACCTCTTGCTCAACTGTGAAGTGGTAGTCCAGCGACATCTCCTGCATCCTCGTCATCAGGCAGTCATCCGAGTTAACTGCTCACGTCAACATCAACAGGTCAAATTTTGAACAAGGACAGTGAGAGTGCTTCTGATTTGATCTGCTACACTAAACAAAAGAAAAATTCTCCTTTTTCAAGAATACGGTACCACATCCAACACTCTTTTCTTGATTTAGGCCCATAGTTAAATAAACATGTATTACATCAGAAACATAATATGATAATTATTGTGCCTTTTGAACGAGTCAGGTTC
This sequence comes from Ottelia alismoides, assembly GCA_037367405.1. NCBI lineage: Eukaryota > Viridiplantae > Streptophyta > Magnoliopsida > Alismatales > Hydrocharitaceae > Ottelia > Ottelia alismoides. The sequence goes on from JAZKJV010001548.1 coordinate 76,944, forward strand.
CTTCTCGAGTTAAAGAAGACCATCTACATATAAGGCCCCGTTCGTTTGGAGGATAAGGGGGAGTGGAATAAGGGGAATAAGCCCCCGACACGCTTCCCCGTGATACGACTATTCCCCATTATTTCATCTTATTTCACTCTTATTCCTATCTTTATCTCACCTTACCTACCTTTATTTCACCTTATTCTCCTTATTCTTATCATCCAGCTGAACGGAGAATAGACCCTTATTCCCCATCCTTATTCCTGCTTATTCTCCTAGGGCCCTAAGGGTTTATGCGTAGGTAAAAAGAGAGAAGAGCAAGTTGATGGAGACTGATGTCGTGTCAGTGGTTCATGTGCAGCCATTAACGCCCTCAAGACGGACCAGGCGTGGTGTTTTTACACGGGTACACCGGGTCACCTGTTTATATGATAGATTGATCCAAGAAAGCGTCGGTGGTCGTGGAAAGGGTCCCCACAGCAAAGAGAGCTACATATGCTGCGGGAAGCAAAGATTAGATGGCACCAAATAATTGCACATGGTAATGTCTAATAACCTTATTCTTTACCCTCTCGTTACGGTTTCCTCTGTTATTCCTACCGAAATTGCTGTCGGTGTGGGTCATATACCTACTCAAATTCTTTTAAAAAAATCGACCACCGACGGTCGGGTCAACATAATCCGATGAGTTATGGTTTTTTTTCTAGCAAGCTTAATTAGAAAAGAAAAAACCATGGTGTCGGAGACTCAGAAGACTCTTTTTATCATTTTTTTAATATCTATGATCATCAGCCGACATCTCTGAGAAATATTAATTAGAAAATAAAGGGGATTTAGCCTACGTTTCGTGGTGAAGAGTAACTAATTTACGCCGTCGTAAACGTGAAAGGTCCCTTTCATGGACCTTGAAGAAGACGACACTTCTCTCTTTGTTTCTCTTCCTGCACACTGTTTGTAAGTAGACCTACACATTTCCCTACCTATAGATGTTGATAGAGGTTATTAGATTAAAAAACCTACCGACTGACAGTGGAGAAGGAATCCAATGAATGAACAACGGCAAACATCGATAAACAAAGCAAGAGTTGGATTGATTAGTAATAAATTATATGTAATATAGAAGAGGGATGTTTGGGGCATGCTCACCGAACTTCCATCGAGCCTGGACGAGGCCAATGTCGGAGTTGTGGACGAGGAAGGGTATGGTCCGCCACAGGAAGTCCGGATCGGGTTGGAAGTCGGCGTCGAAGATAACCACGTACTCGCAGTTCTTCACGTAGCTGCGCTTCATGCCCTCCTTGAGAGCCCCTGCCTTGTATCCGTTCCTGTTGTCCCTCACCTCGTACTTGATGTTGATCCCCTTGCTCGCCCACTTCTGGCACTCCATCTCCACCATCGTCTTTTTTTTTTGTTTTGTTCGCAGATCGCAAGTAAAATCAAGGCATCGGTATTATTATATATATGTTGGTCATGAACATGCTACAGATGTCGTCGAGATTAATTACCTTCACAACCGGGTCCGTGGAGTCGTCCAGGACTTGTATTACGATTCTGTCCGACGGCCATGAAAGGCCGCAGGCAGCTCCTATGGACAGCTGATAAACCTGCAACAACCCATCACTAGTGGAGTTATCATATCCATACCGCAGCATAAGAATGGGCACGACAGTCAAGGAAAGCAGGCATTGAGGTCTCTCTCGAGAGATGAGAAAATGCTAATGCTAATGCCATCACTACCTCTTTCTCATTGTACATGGGGATCTGGACGAGGACCATGGGATAGGAAGAGTTGCCCATCTCCAGATCGTCTGTGATGGGCTCCCATTTGAGACGCTTCTCTGGCTTCCTCCCGAAGAGCTTGATGAGGACAATGACAACTCCCATGTACACTCTCTCCACAAAGAGCATGATGGACATGGCCAGGCAGAGGAAGACCATCAGCTTCAACAGTGGCACGATCAGGGGAGTGCGGATCTGCTCCCAGACCAACCCAATCTGCCCGACAGCGTCATCTCTGGCACCTTGGAGAGTATCGGGTAAAAGGGTCGTGGAAGAAACCTTCTCCATTACCACCCTCACAAGATTCTCCCTTGTATTTCCTCTCTCTGCTCTTCCCCTTTTCCTGCTTGAATTAGATCTGCCGATGCCAAAGATGGAATGCCACGTTTGGACTCTTCTGCCTGCTTAGCTGTGGTAGGAATGAGGATCGCTACATGCATTAATTGTTGCTTCCTTTTCCATGGATACAATCTCTGTCTGTGTGTTTCTCTCTCCCACTCACACACCACACACAGGGACTCTCTCTGTGTGTGATGGAGTGCAGAGGAGGAGGATTAGTACATCTCCTTGTCTCCGATGCAGTGCAACCCAGTCAGGTGATGTGGTAGGAAGCAGAATGGAGATGGCGACGGCAGTGCGGAGCAAAGAGGAAGGGAGCCGATATCGGGTGGTGTCGGTGGAAGATTTGTGTTTTCTACTCGAGCATGCTAACCATAGATGGGTAATATTAAAGGCCTCCCTCCCCTCCCTGCCATTAAATATGATGAGACATGGGAGCTGAGCTCCCGTAGATCGTGGCCTCCATTTTAACTCTTGGCATAGACCAACAACTGGAGGGGGTCCACCGCCATGGCTTACCTTTACCATCAACCACGTTATCTATTAACTCAACTCTTCCTCGCTCAGAATATACACTTCTGCGTTAATAAAATTACCACGACGAATCAAAAACGGACGATTGTAATGATAACGGTATCCTATCAAAGCACGTGTGGCAAGTCCTGATAAATAGACCATGAAATTGCTGCCATACGATCACATGTTCCTTACGATTGTTTGATGCGATAGCTGCTGCTTTCCCGAAATGGGACAATGCTCGGAAGAAGAGACTGGAATCAAGTCTTGAAGAAAGAATCGGATTCTTTTTATCTGGAAAAGAATACAGAATGGAAAATGGATGGACACTCAGGTCAGGGAAAACAACAAGAGGAGGTCGATGATCACTAGGGAAGAGGAAGAGGAAAGAACCGGGACAACGGACGAGGGAAGGGAAAAACAAGGACGTGATTTTGCCTTCTTCCCTGCTTACAATTCACCTGCATATGAACAGAGATTTCTGCACGCTATTGATCTCATTGCACAATCTTTCCAACCGTGGTATGATTTCATTTAATTAGAAAGAAAACATTCCTACAGATGAATCCTGATGCATAACCTTGAACAAAGATAACATGGCTCAGATTTTTTTCCTATTTTTACGTTTGTTCCCTTCCCAGTTTATTGAATAATATTAAGGGATTTTTATTCGGCAGACCTTATAATCTTTTCAAATTACTTTTATGATCTTTGAAATAACCTAATTCCTTCATCGACCTTATAAACTTGCTAATTGTTACCTTACATACCCTGTGGTTAATCCACATCCATTTATCCATTAAAATTAATCAGATTTTGTTATGTATCTTTACATTATACACATTTTGTTTATCAAATTTACATTGATTGCCACTCCCCTCACCCTACTCATCTCCCCTTTCCCCACCCAGCAACCACTCACCTCCTCAACATACGCCGCCCTCGCCCTCCTCCTCCCCGACCTCTGCCTCCTCCTACAGGGTTGTGCCCCCCCCCCCCCCCCCCTACATACACACACAATCCCCCTCCACTGCCTCTTCCATCTACACTTCCCTTCTCCCCCTCCTCCGCTGCAGCAGGTGCCCCCGCTCCCCTCCTCCCCCACCTCTGCTATGACCTTGCGAACCCCAGTCGACTCCATTCTTACAATCGCTGGTGAGATCATTTAAGGCCTCCAGCTTCTTGTCCCTCCTCAAAAACACTCTATGTCTACCTCCATTCTCATGTATCCATCAAACTCCATTGAGTTTCTGTTGTTGAGCTCCTTCATCTCCACATACCACTCACTTCCCTCCCTCACAGTGAGATCATCAAGCAAGAATACCTCATACCTACCCTTCAGTGGATAAAAAAGCCCCTACCCTTCTCATTGGTGGTGATGTATATCCTCCTCCCTTCCTCTACTCCCTTTTCTTGTAGAGTCAACAACAGTGAATTCGACGATGTGTCAACCTTGAGGTTTAGCCACAATGCCATGTTCTTGGGCTTCTCCCCTCGCACGACGTGTAGCTCATCGAAGTCCCAGCTCAGCTTATCTGCAATGGCGGACACGATGCCCATTAGCCTCTGGGACTTCCATATCGACTCCCAACTAACTTATCTACTCCATCCCCACCTCCACTGCAATAGGGGCCCCCTCCCCCTCCACCGCTTCCTCCACCCCCGCTCCCCTCCTCCCCTGCCTCCGTCCAAAGACCCACCCCCCTCCACCCCCGCCTCCGCCCGCAGAAGGGGCTCCATCCCCCTCCACCTCCCATTGTTCCTTCCAACCCTGTTCCATGCCTCCTCTCGCAACCCCGCTCAACTCCTCTTTGTCCTTCGCTCGTAGTAGGGGCCCCCGCCCCCTCTTTATCCACTGCCTCCTCCATCTCCCATTATTCCTCCATCCCGGCAAGCGGCCTCCAGTCGAGCAGCTTACCATTTTATTGGGTAGAAGAAGAGTATGAAGAAGGGGGAGGAGAAGGAAGGAGAGAAGAGATTGAAGATCCACTATTGATTTTCTTTAGTTTGATTAACTCAAGTAATTGACTCCAATAAAGTAAAAGATGACGATAGGGTCTGTGTGGTTAGATGGAGCAAGTTTACGGAGTCGATGGGGGAATTAGGTTGTTTCAAATGTCGTAAAGGTAATTTGAAAAGATTATAGGATTTGTCGAATAGAAATCCCTAATATTTGTCTTTTTTTGCAATTACTCTATGGTATTTCTGAATTCGCAATTGTACCCTTGTATTAGTATAATATAGCGGCACATGTTATTGAATTTTGTAAGAATATAGGAACATAAGCATAATTGTCAAAAAAGTATGGGTAAAATGTGTTATTTGAAAATTTTGGAAGGATGTAAATGCCAAAATCACTTTTTATATGCGATCGATTCTTTGTATTGTCCCAAGGACCACGTGTTGTGCACTACCCGTAATTAATCGGATATTTGGTGTTTTCTATGTGATCCGACCTTATTGTTGTATTTAACAAATCTTTTGTGCATGCATAAAAAAATAAGAAAAATCATGACGTGGTTAGATTGAATTTGAAGAAGCAAGTTAGAACCTACCAAGGACTAAAACTTAATTACATTCGGCAAAAATAGTAAATAAGAAGGATATGTTAACTGAAAGTTAAAAGGAATTGCGAGAAATTTTAACGCAAAATAAATAAATAAAACTATAAATATAAAAGAAAAGAAGGGTCAAATTGTTATAAAGTAAACTAGGAAAGGATGCAATCTAAATTTTGCAAAAATGGAAAATAAAGAAAAAAAATGGCTGGAGAGGCAATAAAAAACATGGGGTTGATCTAACAGAGGAATTTCCTCTCTTTTTTGCTTTGGCGGCTCAAACAACAACCATCAAGCGAGGGTTTATCACAGAGGCGGGTCGTCTGCTGTGAAAATCCCTTGTAACGAGGGAATCCGTCAGATGAGAGAGGGATGGTGTTGATAGGGGGTCAGGGATAGTCGCCCCCTATCAGGGCCGCCCATCTCTCATATGACTAATTCCCTCGTTACAGCAGTTGATTTCATAACAGAGGATCCCCCCTATCAGGGCCGCCCATCTCTCATCCGACTAATCCTATATGTGCTAGCATTTGTACTTCACTATGCTAGCACATATCTTCGCCGGCAGTTCAAAATCATCGAAAAACCTTAAAACCACTGTGCAACAAAAATTCCGCTAACAAAGCCATGGTAGTTATGCCTTTATCTCAACCTCATTAGACAGCCATGTTCAATAAGGTGACCTTCCTCGATGATCAAAATAATAAGCTACAGTGGTTATAAAACTGTCGAGAATTTGTTAAAAAAATTGAAATCTTATCCGAGACTATAGGTTTGGATTTGATTTTTTATTTTTTATGTATATTAATACTAACAAGTACAATTTTTTAAGATATAAAATTACAACTTAAAATGTAAAATTACAAGTAAGGTACGAAATCAGGATCGTTGAGAAGAGGAGAGACATAAGATGAGTGAAGAGGAATAGAAAAGTACAGTCAAGTGAGGTGTTGGCTCATCTAATTTCAAAACAAATTGACCATTAGTATATTCCTTTTTAGCAAGCATTTCATTATTTATGTGTATGTTACTGTGAGCTCGGATTAACTTCTCTTGGTTCTCCCCAACTTGACCCGTGATCATTCATTTCCTATAGCAACCACTGTCTCATTTTACATATATATACCAGTTCATGGTAATGGCAAATATACTCAGGGACGAAGTCAGAAATTTTCTCTTGAGGACATCAAAATTATTTAAACAATAATTATCTAATTTATCTTGTTATATTAGTTATTAATATATATATATATATAGAGAGAGAGAGAGAGAGTGGATGCTCTGTTGTAATGTGAGTAATTTTCTTATTGTTTGTGTATTTGTTTCCAGAAATCCGACATTATAGATTGAATCACCTATTAATATTATACGTACATATCTTTCAAATTTCGTTCAAATATGAGGTTATTTGCTATTTAACATTAATGGTTAAAAGTCTAGTTCTTTTTTAACTAGAATTTAAGTTCCTTAACATGATTTTTTACAAATATCTGAAAGTGATTTCGAAATGCAATACACCATGGGCTTGTTTGATTGTCAGGGTACCCTAGGGTATCCTTGCATACCCCAGCTCCACCCCTGCATTTTTGGGTTGGATTACTTGTATGGACCTTATAACTTTTTTGGTATAATATTGTTTAACCATATTCAAATAACATAGTTAACATAAAAAATAAATTATAATCATTAAAAAGTTAATATAATATATAGTCAATGTCACATCATATTTATCATTCCAACACTCTCAACCATCCAAGCAATTACTATTCACAAGAGGATATCTCAACCCAACCCAGTTAGCAAACAAGCCCCATGTGTAACGGTTGTACCATATTTTGATTGTGTGTGTATAAAGAGAGAGAGAGAGAGAGAGAAGAGTAATCCTATGAGATGGGATTTTGTGAGATGGCGAGATGAGAGATTCTGACCACTAGTTTCTATCTTCTCTCTCATGGTTGTCTCTATCCTGATTAAAACTAGTGGTGCAGAATCTCCCATCTCACCAAAATCTCATCTCATATAATCGTCCCTCTATACATACATACATATATATATATATATGAGTGATCCTATGAGAGCAAAAAAATATGAGAGCATGAGAGCATGCATTCTGGACCACATGATTATGTTTTCTCTCTCCTGGTTGGATCATATGGTCCAAAAAATGCATGCTCTCATGCTCTCACAGGTTTTGGCTCTCATAGGATCACTTCACACACACACACACACACACACAGATATATATGAGTAATCCTATGAGAGAGAAAATTGTGAGAGCATGAGAGGAATGATTCTGGACTACATGATTATATTTTCTCTCTCCTGATCTTCTCTCTCCTAGGTGAATCATGTGGTACAAAATCACCTATATATATGAGGAGTGATCCTATGAGAGCAAAAAGTTGTGAGAGCATGAGAGGAATGATTCTATACCACATGATTCACCCAGAAGAGAGAATACCAGAAGAGAGAAAACAGAATCATGTAGTTCAAAATCATTCCTCTCATGCTCTCACAATTTTTTCTCTCATAGGATCACTCATATATATATATATATATATATATATATGAGGAAAGGGACGCTGCTGCGGGCAGCAGGCAACGTCGCTGCTGCGTCATTGGCATCCGTTGGATTCTAAGTTGCCCTACCATTGGATGGGCAATAGAAAACCCACGTCGAAGCCCTGCTCCACTCATCTCCCGCTCCTTGCTTCAAGTGCTCAACGCGGCTCCCTCCCCGCGCGACCTCGACCTCCTCCTCTCCGGCGCTCCCACGCGAGATCCTGCTCGAGTCACACCTCCCTCCTCCACGACACCCGCGGGCGACCTCCTTCCCTCCACCAACAGCCTCCTCCTCCTCGGCACCTCCGCGCGACCTCCTGCCCTCCGCCAACAGTCTCCCCTCCTCAGCACCATCGTGCGTCCTCCTCCCCTCATCCAGCAACATCCTCCTCTTCGTGTGTCCAACAGCTCACGGGAAAGCGATTTGCCGTCAAAATACCTCCTCTCCGTCAGCCCTTGAACATGTTGCCCACCCCTCCCCTGTTCACGATGTTGCTATTTGCCTTTATGTAGAGGAGACAAGGAGCTCCAGAGTGACGAGATCCTACAATGGCAAAACAGTGGAACTATATGCAATACTTAAGGCTATGCACCTAGATTTTCATTGATCGAACATTGTGGGAAAGGGATACGATGTATGCTCAGCATCATGAGTTGCTGATTTTCATCATTTAAAAATTTCATTTCTTCGAAAAAAGGGTGTATGTCTCACCCAATCTGTTAAATCTAATGTTCTGAAATATTGAACGTATATGCAGGCACTTTCAATCAAATGATTACAATGTTTGTTTTCTTTTGTGTGGACTTGTTTAATAGGATATGCTTTCATAATTAAAGATGGTTTTCAATCTTTCGCCACAAGAGCATCTAACTTTTTCTTGACGCATTGCATCCAGTATCCTTGGGTATAGCTTGTCATACTATACTGTTTTTTAATTTATGGAGACACTTCCATCAAGACATGTAATTCAAAAAATGAGTCACATAATTGATCGAAAAAATATAAAAAATAATTAATTATTTGGTTACACATGTCTTAAAAATTATTTGCATAACTTTGTCAATGAAGTGGGTTGAAGTTGTTGCATTGCATCAATAGATACTATGCGAGACCTGGAGAAGTGAAGGTTATGCAAGTTACACATGACTTATTTTGTAGCTTTTTTGTCATTGTCCTGCACTATAATTTTAGTTTAGATCCAATAATTACATCTGATTTTTTGCTAATAGAGATCTTGAGTGCATTGGATTATAGTTATGGGAAGTTTGCAGTAATGACAAAGGATGTGCTTGATATCATTATGCAGGTGCTTCTCGTTTTGATGAAACGCCGCAACAAGCCGTTGTTGATTGACCATGTTGCCTGCACAGTCATAAATATATGTCGTTGGGTTGTCTTGTTAAAAGCTTTGATGGGTCCAAGCCAACACCAACCGTAATCTCGAAGACAGAAGCTTGACTGGATGATTGCGATAGAGATGGACATGTCTAACCAATAAATTTTATTCTTACAGTTAGCGAGTACGTCTGAATCTCATCAAATTTAATTTGTAAGACCCAAGAAAAGAAGAAAAAATTCACATCAACAAGAAATTAATATCACATCAGACTCTTATATGCGAGTAGGCTATATTTACACCATTTTATTATTTACGTGCAAGACAGAGATTCAAACAACTAAACTGACAAAGGTTATCCATTACACCTCTCAAGAAATCCATCAGCAATGCAAGAAACTCTACCAGAAATAACAACCAACAGTGTAAGGGCGTCCAATTCTTGTTTAGTAAAAACATAATACGATGGAGGTGATGAGGGAGCTTAGGATGGATAACACAGGTCATTGATTTCGTAGAGTAATTCCATATAATATTGGGAAAAAACATCTTAGGAATCTATGCTTGTATTCTTAACAAAATCATTGACGGATCTCCTTGTCTCCTCTACGTAATGGAAAATAGCAACATCGTGAACAGGGGAGGGGGTGGGCAACATGTTCAAGGGCTGACGGGGAGGAGGTATTTTGACGGCAAATCGCTTTCCCGTGAGCTGTTGGACACACGAAGAGGAGGATGTTGCTGGATGAGGGGAGGAGGACGCACGGTGGTGCTGAGGAGGGGGAGACTGTTGGCGGAGGGCAGGAAGTCGCGCGGAGGTGCCGAGGAGGAGGAGGCTGTTGGTGGAGGGAAGGAGGTCGCCCGCGGGTGTCGTGGAGGAGGGAGGTGTGACTCGAGCAGGATCTCGCGTGGGAGCGTCGGAGAGGAGGAGGTCGAGGTCACGCAGGGAGGGAGCCGCGTTGAGCACTTGAAGCGAGGAGCGGGAGATGAGTGGAGCAGGGCTTCGATGTGGGTTTTCTGTTGCCCATCCAATGGTAGGGTAACTTAGAATCCAACGGATGCCAATGACGCAGCAGCGACGTTGCCTGCTGCCCGCAGCAGCGTCCCTTTCCTCTCTCTCTCTCTGTATATATATATATATATATATATATATATATCCAGGGTCGTCCCTGAGCCTGGTCCTGAGGTGCAATGGCCCAGGGCCCAGCAATTTTGGGGGCCCATCTTTAAATTGGCTATATATAATTAGTTTTTATTATTTTATTTCAAATACTAGGGATGAAAATAGATCGGATACGGATCAGATATGCCTATTTCTATATCCATATTCGCTTCATCTCTATCAATTACGAATACGGATACGGATATGATTCAGATATGCATTAAGGAAATTGTATCCTTAAAAATACTGATACAGATACGAATCTGATATTTATCGAATCTGAATATACATCGAATAAAGAGCGAACTCGAAAACAGACTAAATAAAGAGCTAATCCAAATATAAGCCAATGAAAGAGTGACTCCAAATATGAATCCAATAAACATGGAATCCAAATACGGGTCTATTAATGATCACATACGAATATGAATTGATATTTAATCAAAGTTTACAATGGTTTTAAAAATTGGTAATGAAATATAAATAAGTTGCATCGTGACAAAAGGGATCGTCGAGGTGACATGTGTTCTTAACCAGAAGCAAAAGGGGGGATATCGTTTCGTAACTTTTGTTCGTGCCCATCCCTAAATAAACAAAAGTTTATTAGTATCATTGATATATTGTATTATATAATATATAATACTAATATAATAACGTATGGTTGTGTCTTGTATTATATTAACTAATTTATAAAATAATATTAAATATTTTATTCTGATATCCGGATCCAGATATTCAAGCCATTACAATATATGCATCCATATCCGAAAAATTTTTACAATTCATATCCATATGCGATTTGTATTCGATTAATATTTGGATACAGATATCCGGTAATTTTTCGAATACTGTAAGAGGATATTTAGATATATCCGTATTCGTTTTCATCCCTATCAAATACCAATCCAATGTCTAAATGGCTACACAAGTGCATTAATTATTTACATTTGCACGTGTCATTTAAATCTTCATATTCCTAAATGCCTAAAAAGCCTTTAGGTTCCCCATTGCCACGTTAATATCTTAAAAGTTAAAACCCCACATTGAACTTAAATGTGTCCTTTGGAGACAAATATGACCTCCTCTTCTTGTGATTTGCGATTTCTACCACTGTTGTAATTTCTCCTGCTTCAATTTATGACTAGTTACTGTTGTTGGACACCCGCAAATCACGCCCTCAATTAATAGTATTTTTTATATTTGTGCATTGTAATTTTTTCCCTTAGATCCACAAATCACGATTATTTTTTGGATTCACACATCTACTCACCATATTTGTATAATTGTAAATCATCTCTTATCTTTTTCTAAGAAATTACAAAAATTGAAAGTTATTGCACATTGCAGGGCTTGGGAATGTGGCGTTAAGCACTTGAATTGTTGTTATCTTTCTTACAAAAAAATTCATCTCTCATTGCTCAATCATATAACATACGTTTCCTTTTTCAACGCTTTAATTATCATTATAGTCAGTTTTATATTTATGTTAAGAATATTTTATGGTTGGATTGTGAATAACCATTGATGACGCGAATTTCGACGCGACTAAGGTGGAAAATAATTCACAATGTCGTTGTCCTTAATCGATCAATTCGGTCAACGGAAAAATTTGTATTTTTAAACCACTCAGAAAATATAAATCAAGAAAACAATGTAAGTGGCTTTCGTTATTCTTTTTACCTGGTATAGCGACCAGGGTCGAACACAAGGAGCACGATTTAAAAACTAAGTAGCCAAATTTCAGAGTTATTTTTTTGTGGTTTTTGACTTTTATATTTTTTTGTATCTTTCGAATAAGCACAAAATGCACAAAAACACACACACAATACTTTTTTATATTTTTCAAAATAATAAAAAATATACAGAAAAGTCCAAAGAAAATGTTTTTGTGTTTTATATATTTTAAAATATTTTTGGTAATTTTTTCACAATTTTATGATGTTTTTTATGAATGAAAAATGCACAAAAAGTGGTCTGAAATTAAAAAAAGATCAAAATGCACCTACAGTAATTTTTTGGATTTTTAAGCAATTTTTCGAATTTTTATGAATTATCAAAATGTAGGCAAGCAAAAAGACAATAATTTTGATTTTTTAAATATATTAAAAGTCAACGAAAAGCTATGAAAATTTTATACAATGATGAGGCACATAACAAGAATATTCACAAATTTTTTGAGAATTTTTGCAAGCATAAAAACATTTATTCCAAGCAAAAGATCAAGGAATTTTAATATCTGAATAACAAGGACCAGAATGCAAATAGTTAAAGTTTCTGCCTCAACAATTAGCAAGAAATAAAATATGAGACTAAAAGAACTAATTACCCAATTAAAAGTAACTTGATGGCTGGCAGGGGCTTATTTGAAGTTTGGAGAACATTCAGAACTTTAATGCAATGTTTGAAAGCACCGGGGACCTAAATGTAATTTGCTTGATCATCCGAGGGTGCAACTGTAAATTCTTCAATAAAATATTGAACCCCAATCCTAGGGTTCGTTCTTTGCTTTCCAATCCAACAAGAGAAGAGCACGGCCACCGCCCACCCCTTCTCTTCTTCCTTCACGCAGCGGGCAAGGGGGCGGAGCGGCGGAGGATACGGCTTCGGTGGCGGATGGTGGCAAGGAGGATGGTCGCGACCTCGCGCGGCGTGGCGCACGCGGAGGTACGGGCCGCTGGGCCGCTGGAGGGATGACGGGGGTGTGGCTCCTGGAGATGGACGTCAGAGGAGGCGGGGCCGGTGCCGCCTTGCGGAGGAGGAGCTGGAGTCACGCGGGAGCGGCGCGGGGGCGGCTCCGCGCGGTTGGGGGCTGGCCACGCGGTGCATGGAGGTGGAGGTGCAGACGGAGGCACGCGACACCGCGCGCGGAGGCGCGAGGGGCCCGCGGCCGGCGACGTGGCTGTGATGGGGACAGAGCGGCGCGGGGGTCCGCTGGGGGCTGAACTGGGGCCGCGGCTGCTGGAGGCCGCGCATGGAGATGGAGTTCCGCCCAGGCGGAGGGGGTCGCAGGCCGTGACCTGCGTTTTTATTTTTTTTATTTTTTGGTTTGTAATCTGGAGGAAAAATGTCATAGAATGTATATATATATATATATATTTGTTTTTCAATGAACCTGCAAAATAAATGTTAGAGATGGAAAAAGGTAAAAACAATTTTTTTTATTTTTATTTTTCCTGCAAAATAAAGATTAGAGACACACAACAGTTTTTTATTAGTTTTCTTGCAAAAATAGAGATTAGAGAGGAAAGGTTTTTTTTAATTCTTCCTGCAAAAATACTTTTGTGATAAAAAGGAAAAAATATTTTTTTTATTTTTTTATTTATACACAAAAATGGATGTGTGAATGAGCGGATCTCGGCGAGATGAAAGAACGGATCCCTGTCTCCGACCACCGTGCGTGGTCGGAGGTGGAAGGTTGCGTGAGGTAGAATGTGAAATGTGATGATCAAGATGTGAGATGAAAAATTCGGTGTCGGAAGCGGAACAAAGTGTGATGGATTTTTTTATGATTTTTAGTCTAAAAACTAATCACTACTCCTACGCAAAATTCTAAGCCTACGATTTACCTACGAAAAATAACGAGAAGTAAAAGTGGATCTCACCTTGGGGTTTGGACACGCCATGATGGCCTCGACGAAGCTCAAATCGCTGTCACCGACCGGGTCGGAGGCTAGGACCCTCTTCAACAAGAAACCTCTCGGAAATCGGGCTCCTCCCCACCAAAGATCGATCAAGAGGAAATGAGGGAGGAGGAGCCCATTAAAAAGAGACAAAAATCAAAATTGGAAAATATTCACATATAAGGAAAGTGTTTATTGGGTGAATTAATAAAATAATTAAATTAATAAATTAATTAATAATTAATTACGAAATTAGGAATAAATAAATTAAATAAATTAATAAATTAATTGAAAATCAATTATCCACCTTAATGGTGGCCATATATGGTGTGGAATAAAATCATATATACAAGGCAAGTTATTAAACTAAATAAATTCAAATAAATCCACTAAATTAAATAATTACATATGAATTTCGTAATTAAATAAATTAAATTAATTAATATGAGATGATTAATTTTTTTGGTGATTTTTATTTAAGGAAGTTAATTGTATACATATATTATACACATATAATACAATATACATAGGTACAAATAAGTAAATATTTTTATAAAATATTTTTTAAATTTTTTATTATTTTTTTTATTTTTAATGAAACCAATATTTACAAATATATACATTATAAAAATAAATATGAATAAAATATATACAACAAGTATATGGGAAAACTATACAAAACACCCCAGAAAACCGATTTTTTAACCGTAATTCCAAAAAATATGAAACCACAACCATTTGAAAGAAAATTATTTTAGAGTATGATGGAAGTGATTTTGGTTTGATTTGAGCTCGTATGGAGTCGGAATTGATGTTTCAATTATTTCTTTGTGGCTTTATCCGGGTGTGATTATTTGCATTATGTACATTATTTTATTTCACACTTATTTTTACAATATATTTTTATTTACAACTTTTGTGTACAAAAATAATTAATTTAAGGTCAAATTATGTACAAATAAAATAAAGTAAGTTTTGTACAAATATACAAGATAAATATTTACAAAATATTTTTGGATTTTCTAACAGAAGACCCTATCTCCCCTTAATTTATTCCTGGTCGATCAGGTCAAGTCTTGACCTTCTCTCGGGGTTAGGGTCAGTATGCATTTATTGCATAAATACATTCTTTCTTTTTCTTTTCTTCTTTATTCTTTTATTTTTGTACAAAAAGTGTTAAAAATGCAATTTTAACAAATGCATTCAAAATGGTAAAAGTATGAAATTAGTGGGTATTTACAGGTGTTTGACTAAGGAAATGAGGCTAAAATAAAAGAATAAAGGCGATGAATCGTGGATTCATCATTCCCCTATACTTTACCTTTGCTAGTCCCTTAGCAAATACTTATTTGGAAAATAAGTGAAAACAAAAATAAAGAAAAGAAAAAGGAAAGAAGTTAGAATAATGTTGATTTTTAAACTTATCTTCACAAAAATGTAGTCTGGAGCTCTATCGGACCTTTGGATTATTAGTGTGTCGGAACCTTAATGGGATATGGATTTAAAACCTAACAGACTCTAAGTTCCACAAGACTCCTATTCATGGTCTCCTCAACAGTCAAATCAGAATAAGTCTACATACACAAATTCTTATGACTATGAATTCTTACTTGTACGGTGTAAGTGAATATATCTCCTCATCTCAGAAGTAACAAAGAAACCGCCTCTCTCAACAAGGTAACTCTAATCCCCCGGTCTAGCAACTCTTTCCTCGAGGAGCGGGGATATTCCCTTCTAACTTCAAGTACAACCAGCTCAAGAAGAGGGGATGGAGAAGAGAATGGACGGTAACCAGTGTAGTTATCTGTCCTTGGATGCATGAACAGTGTAGCCATGTCACCCGCTGCAAGCTCACAATAAGCTCTTATTCTTTTTTTTCACTTGTATATACACTCCGACAGGCATTTTACTTTTCAATCAGGCCTGTCCACTTTTGGAGATTTTGCATTTTTTTTTCTTCTCTCTTTTTTTTTTGAAAATATATGCAAGGTGCAGCATGTACATAAGGAGTTTTCCTCTTGAGCCAGTAGACTATCCCTCTTTTGAAGCATTATTGCAACCCCACAGCTCCTGTCTTTAGACCTCAACACCACCAAACTAGGTTGAGACGCACTTCCCTCCCTAGAGTAGGACGAGAGGTTCCGCTTAGATGTACTACCCTCGTATGCTACCCCAAGCCAAAAGAAGCTGCCCCCTCACTACCTCCTCCATGAAGAGCTACGTGTAGAGTGCATTGTCCAAGGTAAGCCACGGTCTGAAAGAATCATGTGTGTGTTGTTAAATATTCTACTTAGACTCATCAAGATGACATGTGAACATAGTCGTGTGGACCCAAAGAATTAAGTCACTAGGACCTGAAAAGTCTTAACTCCACATCTTATAAGGTTCCTCTGAAATTAAGTGAATTTAGGTCCAACTAAGCTCCATTCTTCAAATTTATTCCAGATAGTTTAGTTGTCAAGATTATCGTGAAAAATGCACATGCCAATGCAAGAAAATATGTACATGCAAAGAAAACAAAACAATTTTTTTGAAACAATTTTCAAAATTTTGAAATTTTTATGGATTTTTGAAAAATGATGCACATGCAAAAGGTTTTTTTTAATGCAAAAAGTTAGTAATATATACAAATATATACAAGAGATTTTTTTTGGAATGAGATTCATATTTACACAGGAGTGAGTTGATTATTTTACAAGAATAGGATGCAAGAATTTACAACTTGAGTAATTTATACAGGTATATACAGAGTTGGATTTTTTAAATTTTTATTTTATTCATTTATTATTATTTTTTTATTATTATTTTTGTGATGCATATATTCCTCAAATTTATTTGAAAATAATTTTACAAATAATTTTGAAAACTACAGTCCAAAATAATTTTGCACACAATTTTACAAACATTTACACATTTGAAAACTATTTTGCAAATAATTTTCAAACAGTATATATAGATTTTCAAAATAATTTTTCACACAAATTTTCCAAACATTTGCAAATAGTTTTTACAAAATAATTTTATTTCACACAAAGAGAAAAAATTTTACAAACCACAATATTTTTACAAAGGTTGAAAATATTTTTCAAACATTTTTCAAATAGTTTTCAATAGGTTTTCAAACTACTTTGAAAATACTTTTCAAAATATTTTAACCTGATTTATTAATCAGTATATACAAAAAGAATTTTGAGGAAATATCTGCATCTTTTTAGTGATTAGTTTTTTTACAAGTTTTTCTTTGAATTTTTTTGAGTATTTACACTGTGTTTTAGCCATATTAAAAGTAATATGAAAGTACGAGTTATAGCTAAAGTAATATACAATATATACGACACCCCCCTATACTTAGCTCGAACTATGTCCTCATAGTGATCAAAGAGCTAGAAATAAAGACATAACTCGTTCTTCGTATAGAAAAGTGAGAAGAATAGTATACTACAACGACGAATAAAAGAATAAAATCAATAGAAGTCGGTGATCCCCCTATACTTAGGATCAAGCAATCCTAAGTATAGAACACTGTACACAAGGGGAAAACCGAGGGGTAGAATGTAGAGTTTACCCCCCCCCCCATACTTAGGGTAAAATATCCCTAAGTATAGGCAGCAAAACAGGGGTAAAAAGAATCAAAGAATAATCACATGTCTGACACCCCCCTATACTTAGGGTAAAGTACACCCTAAGTATGGAATGATCAGGAGATGAATAAGGGGTGTGAGCAAGAATGGATGTATGATATGGACAGAGTGGATCTATACAGATGTGATCAATGTTGAGGTGCCTCTCAAGGAGCGCTAGAGTTTACGCCCCTAGTTGGGCGCAAATGTTAGGATAACGTCGTATCAAGGTTCAGGACGGCATCTGTAATGCGAATATTGTTTTGTCGTTGCAGTCTCAGTGGGAGAACAACAACGAGATCAACAGAGTAAATGATAACACCCAGATAAACAGTCAGGCGGGTGTTTGCTACCGGGTAAAGATATGGACAGATGAAGTCAGGCTCCGGTAGCACAAAAGAAATCGTCGGCTCAATATCTGTATGGAGTGAAAGGGCAGAGCCGAAGAAGTCGAACGTGGAGAAGGAAGGATCTGTCAGTGAATCCTCCACGTCAATCACCATCTCAAATAGATATGGAAGATCATGATCTGGAGACTCACTATAAAGGCAGATATCCGATGCATGGAATGTAGACAAATCAGTGAAATCATCGAATATCTCGAAGATCGGGTCATCCTCGCAAGGGTCATCGAGGAGAAAAACATCAAACTCATTAGTACAAATATCAGAAGACTCGGTCTCGTGATCCATCAGCTCGGATACACTCCCAGAAAGTGAAACCGAGTTTATATGGTCCATGGCATCCTCCCGCAGATAACCCTCGGGGAGTAATGTCGAATCATCAGGGAACTTGGGATCAATGCTGTCGTAAATCAGGTCCTCCAAAAATATATCGACCTCATCAAATGGGAGGACACAAGGCTCAAATACAAGACTATCAAGGTCTGTAAAATCCAAAATCGGTCCCTCATCAAGCTCTCTTTGTTGAGATGGATCAGAATGTATCTATGAGTCTGAGAAGATCTCCTGAAGAATAGACACTGAATCAATTGTGTATGGACACTGGAAAGATTCAAAGGATGGCTGAGATGTGGGTTCCTCCTCTATCTCTTGGGATCCTAACAGATCTAGAATCGAAGAATCTTCTACGTGAAAGAGCGGGACTGGCTCAAAATCTGACTGTAAATCCATTTGGTCCTCAACCAATGTCCGGCTTTGGGAACTCACAGCAGTAGGCAACACATCCGTCATATGAGAAGTAGTAGCATCCATATCCTTTGATCGGTGTGTGCTATCAATATCTGCATTATGTGTCACACACTCATCTAGTGTCATCACTCCCTCACATGTTGTCCCGAGTAAATCATCTTGTGAATATGTAGTATCTGAAAGTGAATTCAAGATGGTCTCGACTAAATCCAGATCGGGACAGTGGTTTGAACCACCACACGAGGTAATGACATATGCAATCTGCTCTACGGTCCTCCCCCTCATGCGATATGGATAAGGTCGATCATTGAAAATCCATGATCCGGAAATCGCCTCAAATTTCTCGTAACCTCAACCACGAATCTATTAATGGCTTCTGGGGGTTAATTGAAAAATTACGAATACAAGAATGCATCATCTCTGCTCTATGCTAGGGGTAAAATTTCTGCAAAAATAATGATCGTAACTCTCCCCATGTAGCAATCTTCCTTCCCAATCGCTTGTGCCAACTCTTGGCTCTATTCTGAAGTGTGAATGAGAAGGTGGTCAACATCAAGTCCTCAGAAGAGACATTAGAATATGATCGTGATGTACAAAAATCCTCAAACTCATCGACATGCAAATAAGGTTCCTCATGCACTTCCCCTGAAAATTTTGGCAGTAGATCAATGAACTCTAAATCTAGAACGAATGGTCTCAAAGTAGAAGCGGAGTGTGCTTCTTGATCATGGTTTTCATCCATCATCCTAGGATAGAAGTCATGTATAGCATGTAATTGCACCCTATGATTGTCTATGGGATGCACTCTCATCTCAGCAAGGTCAACACCCGGGTCTCGTATTTGGTCAATCTGGTATCCTCGGGTTTCACTCACAACATATCTCGAATGGGAGGGTGGGTAGGGAGAAAATGAGAAATCGGGCGGAGTTCCGACCTCCCAAGAGAGTGGGCGGGAATGATGGGCATGAAGATAAGAAGCCGTGAAATCGGGCAGGAATGGAATGTGACCCATCATGAATAGAGGGAAATGAAGGGAGGGAGGGTGGGATAGAGGCAGAAGGTGACTGCTAATGATTTAAAGAATGCTCGTAACCGACTCACACCAAAGACATTCAAAACACAAAGTAAACCCCCAGTTCACCAAATCAACACAAATCTGACCGTGAGAGTTCGGTCTTTATCTTTTCAATTTTAAGAGTTAGGTGATCAAACAAAAGTTATACAAACACTTAGGAGACTTGAATATGATTTGGGCACTACTCCTTAGTGTGTACGCGAGCAATTAAAATGCAGACAATGAGGGGGTTGCTCTCCCAATACAATGATGAATTGGTTACGTTTAATTTTAGAGGTCAAGTTCAATTAGCAGTCCCATTTTTTTAATTTTTGATTTTTCTATTTTTTGGGTTTTTTCAGAAAATAACGCCTAACGAGCTTTTTGATTTCCTCTTTGATTGATTTGAGTCCAAAAATAGGGGGAGGAAGTCGAAAAAGCCAATGCACGGTCAAACACAATGATACATGCAGAGATAGAAAATGCGTACCTTACTCCAGCACTCTACATGCAATATGATCCGCGCATAAAATTAAAGACAGAATATAAACTAACTATATGATGTACGAAGAAATCGGCCTTAGACAAGCAACTTCTAGTGATCGTGAAGAACAATAATTAGCTAACCAAATCGAGTCCGGAGTCCGATCTTGAGAGTCACTCGGTGCCTGCCACAACGGGTCCTGCCAGCGATGTATGTGACTCCTCACGGCACGTGGTCTCAAATCCAATTAAACTAACTTTTTCAGTGAACTTTAGTAAGGTCCAATTACGTTTTATAGGAACAGATATTCTATTAGGTGTTGGACCTTAGAAATTTACGTCGCAATCAACAAAAATCCTACGTCTAGGGGCCAAAATCACGAGAATCAAATAGTAAGTTCTAGCAGTGAAATCAAAAACATGGGAAAACAACGGTGAGGTCCCCCAAGTGCACCGGCACTTGGCGAAATAGACCCCGAAGAATGTCCAAGTGTCCACAGTTCAAAAGTCCTAAATTATTACAAAATTTATTGTTCTCTCTCAAAAAAAATCTTCTTCAATTCCCTACTCTTCCTCCTGTGCGGATCCTCCAAAAAGTAACTCCAAGTTGTCCAAGCAGTACCTCGCACAAAAATCCAAGAGAGAATGTCAGAAATCAATTATAATATAGAGAGACAAAATCGAAAAATGACTACAAAGCCGTGCTCCCCGGCATCGGCGCCATTCTGATGACGTGAATTTCGACGCGACTAAGGTGGAAAATAATTCACAATGTCGTTGTCCTCAATCGATCAATTCGGTCAACGGAAAAATTTGTATTTTTAAACCACTCAAAATATAAATCAAGAAACAATGTAAGTGGCTTTCACTATTCTTTTTACCTGGTATAGCGACCAGGGTCGAACACAAGGAGCACGATTTGAAAACTAAGAAGCCAAATTTTAGAGTTATTTTTTTGTGGTTTTTGACTTTTATATTATTTTGTATCTTTCGAATAAGCACAAAATGCACAAAAACACACACACAACACTCTTTTTATATTTTTCAAAATAATAAAAAATATACAGAAAAGTCCAAAGAAAATGTTTTTGTGTTTTATATATTTTAAAATATTTTTGGTAATTTTTTCGCAATTTTATGATGTTTTTTATGAATGAAAAATGCACAAAAAGTGGTCTGAAATTAAAAAAAGATCAAAATGCACCTACAGGAATTTTTCGGATTTTTAGGCAATTTTTCGAATTTTTATGAATTATCGAAATGTAGGCAAGCAAAAAGACAATATTTTTTATTTTTTAAATATATTAAAAGTCAACGAAAAGCTATGAAAATTTTATACAATGATGAGACACATAACAAGAATATTCACAAATTTTTTAAGAATTTTTGCAAGCATAAAAACATATATTCCAAGCAAAAGATCAAGGAATTTTAATATCTGAATAACAAGGACCAGAATGCAAATAGTTAAAGTTTCTGCCTCAATAATTAGCAAGAAATAAAATATGAGACTAAAAGAACAAATTACCCAATTAAAAGTAACTTGATGGCTGGCAGGGGCTTATTTGAAGTTTGGAGAACATTCAGAACTTTAATGCAATGTTTGAAAGCACCTGGGACCTAAATGTAATTTGCTTGATCATCCGAGGGTGCAACAGTAAATTCTTCAATAAAATATTGAACCCCAATCCTAGGGTTCGTTCTTTGCTTTCCAATCCAACAAGAGAAGAGCACGCCATTTGACGAACCGCAAAATCGGCCCTTTAAGACTGCGAAATTAGCACTTGGAATCATCATCGTAGTCGGGCCGAAATGGGAACACCAAAGAGATCATCTCATTTAAATATGTATATATAAACCAAAATGAGATGATCTGATTTTTTTTACTTGGTAAGATACCAAGGTCGAACTCAGGGACACGAGCCTTTCTCGAATTATTCGGATTTTTATCAATTTAGCTAAGTGGTGAGTTGAAGTCAATATAGGTCAAAGTATGCAAAAAGACACAACAATGCAAGAACAATAAAGTAAACATGCATTTTTTTATATAAATTTTTATTATGCAAGAGATGCAATGAAAATACATCACAGATATGCCCTAGATCAAGATGATGAGCCAATTAACCCATAAGTTAATTTCAGATTAAATGGTATGACAGAATCAATTTGAACAAGGCAGAAGTTAAGAAATTAGAGACATGGCTATAGAAAAATACATCAAAACTCATTGTGTCCAAAACAACAATTAAGCATGCCATTAGAAAGATCATCAAACCAGCTTTAAATGAAACTGAAATCAACTCAATTGGACATACGTAGCTCAAGATATGCATAAAGGAAAGCAAGGGCATAACTGAAAGAAAACATGAAAAGATAACTACAAAAAGGTCCCTGGGAGGGACTAAAATGTAATAAAAATAAAGCGTGGATCCTTCCCTGTAAATATACCAAACACGCAGGGACCTTTTTGCAATATTGAAGAATTCCGTGGGCTCCTCTGCAAATTTCCCAGAGTAGCACGTGCAACAGGCTCGACAGAGGTTCGGTGTAGCTTCGGCTAGGCTCGGCTGAGGATCGGACTCACTGCAGGCTCGGGGTAGGTTCGGACGTCCCAAGCCTGGAGGCTCGGAGGCTGAGGCTCGGTGAAGGCTCTGGCGTCGCCACGTGGCTGAATGTTGGCCCTTGGATCGTGATGATCCAAGGGTTACTGGTGAAAGCGCTCCTGGGCGACGTGGCTGCTTCTAAGACTTTCGGATTGAAAGAATCCAACGACTTTTGACATTGATGGCGTGGTCTCATCATGGCCGTTGGATGGTCGCTGAGATGAGACCATCCAACGGCAACTGTGCTTCATCCTGCATCTTCGTCTGGCGGCGATATCTGGACTCCAGCGATGCCTCTCCTCCTCTGCCGCTCGTCCTCAGCTGCGCGAGACCTCCCCGAAGATCCATTAGTGATAGTCGAGGAAGTTGGGAGCTCGGGGAGGATCCAGGACTCTCTGGCGTCTTTCTTCGGAGCTCAGGTGATGGCTGCAAAGCTCGGCCAAATATCTCCGGCGAAGTTCCCGGTCATTGAAGCATCTCGAAAACCTGCAGTGTTAGAATCGCATAGCCGAAGCAAACGAGTCTATTGTGCATGCGAAGGTGAGTGAGCGAGGTGAGAGCTCAAAAGGGGGTGAAGAACTGGGGAGCTCGGAGCTCCTCCACCGAGGGTGGCGGAGGAGATGGGTGGGAAGGCGACGAGGTCTGCAGGAGCTGAGAAGGTGATGCGCGTCGAAGAGGGGTTGAAGGCGAAGCTCGAAGAGCAGTCAATGGAGCGGGAAAGGGGGTAGAACAACCTAGAAAATTACGAACAAATAAAAGAAAATACAAAGAAGGATCGGAGGAGCTTACCTGGTCTGATGGCGGAGCGGGAGCTTGGGTTGGGCCTCGCGGTGGACGCCCGGGTCTTCGCTGGACCCTATCAGTTATTCAGGGCAGCTCGAGCGGGCATGAGTGCACCGCAGCACCGCCATGGATGACGGAGGGTCAACACCGGGGAGGTTCGTCGTCATCGCTCGATCCTCCGCCTCCCCCTATCACAGGGAGACGGAGGAGGGCTGGGCGACCTCCCACGTAAAGGCGGACCTCCTCCATCCATGGCGGTGCTGCGGCGCACTCCTGCCCGCTCGAGCTGCCCTGAATAGCTGACAGGGTCCAGCGAAGAAAGAGGTGGTCGGAGGAGTCGGCCATAATGGGAAGGGGGAGTGGGTTTCGTGTAGTGGAGAACGTGGGCGAGTGGGTTGACCGAGGTAGACGACGAAGATCAGCCGTTGGATCTGGAGATCCAACGGCGTGCATTTAGGCGTGAAATGATGGTTACGATTAGATCGATGGCGGTATGATCAGAGGGCTGCAGAGCAGCCACGTGTCAAGCTGAGGGAGCGGCGCGAACGGATGATAACGATGTAGAGGAGACGAGGATCGAACGGTGTAAGCGCTGCCACGTGGCAGGCTATGCGCGAGGCGGTAGCAAACGGCTTAGATAGGACCAAGGGTTCGATTGGACGGATGAGGACAAAGCGTGATGGACAGCGGTGATGGCAAGATGGAGACTCAATCGTCTGGCGCGAGAGGCGACACGTGGTGCAAGGAGGTTCAGGCGGCTACGGGCGGCTGTGATGCAAGGCCTTGGTAAATCAAACGGTTGAGAATTGAGGTACAGGTGGAGAAGGATCAACCATTGGATCTGAAGGAGATCTAATGGCCAGGAGCGCGGGCGAATGCTGCAAGAATGAGCGGGCCACGTGGCTCACCCAGATTAGGCCACGTGGCCCAATCAGATTATTCAGAGAGTAATTTTGATTTTTGAAGGTTTATATGGCCAAATTTGAGAAAACTCAAAACATGAAAGTTGTAGATCTTGACGAGATCTACAAGTTTCATGTTGACCAAAACTGGAGATGAGATCAAATAAAGACCCAAAATATTTTTGAGGGTATTTTTAAGTCTAAAAATACCACGAATTTTTGTGTTGTCATTTTTTGTGGTTTTTTATTTATTTAAGACTCTATTAACTATAGGACATTAACTGGGTTTTATTGACACTCAGCTTAAGTAAGGGGGTTAATAATGAGAAATTATGATGATGAAATCAGGTTTCATCACCCCCTATACTTAAACTATGCTCGTCCTCGAGCATCAAAAAGAATGACTAAGTTGGATTAACCCCCTTGTGCATCTGAATACAGGATCTAATCTGATCAAGTCGACTCGACTTTAGATATCCAAAATTCTAGAGTTCAACCCAACCTTAATCAAGAGGTATCCAATTCCTCTACTTCTCCAGACTCCCTCTGATGTACATATAATCTAAAGGATATGACATTTAGTGTTGACTGCAATTTCGAGAGTAGAGTCAAATCTTCACCCAAAGTCTCGGTCCAAGAAATTCTCCTAAGGACCCAATCCTCAACACTAGGGAATAAATCCAATCTTGCATTCAGTCTACCGTCTCTTTAGTTTTCAGACTTAGAAAATGTAAATGGCAGGCCAGTGATGGAGGGCATGGGATTGTGTCATTTCTTCTCTCCCTCTCATTGGAACAAGGATTCTCTCTAGTGCCTTTTTACGCAACACTTTTTTTTGGTATTGATCAGCGCGTCCGTCAAGAGAAGTTGGAGCCGTCTGCACTTGTTTTCCTGGGAGTACACCGGGGTATGTCTTTTTTGAGTATCTATTATACCTTCTACACCCAGACTTGTAGCATTTACGATGCAGAGCCCTTTTTTGGTGCAAGCCCGACTCCTGGTCCTAATAGGGGTGGTCCAAGTGGACACTTTGAAAAGTTTGGGAGCGCTCGCCTTTGGTGGAAGCTCTTTTGATATTTGACTTTGTGGAATGAGCTTTTCTTTGAAATTTATTGACTTGTATAATTTTTGGCTAGCTCCCCTGCTTTTACCAAGAGTTGGCGTACACTGATCAACAGTTTTTATAAATATTTCACACCCAGGCACTTAGGTCAATATCAAGAGATTAGTATAAGAACCAAGTTCTCAGACTGGCTAAAGTTGCTGACACTCAGGTTTCATGAAGCCTTCAAAGATTTTATCCCATCCTCGAGCATCATTAGATCAAACACAGACTTGAATCACTCATCCCAATCCCTCGGGTGAAAAGTCAACTCATCTCAATCAAAAACCGCAGTCGTGCATGTGATGTGCTGATCATATTCTTTTTGTCTGAGACTAAGCATGGAATATTGCATGCAAATCTAGAGACCTAGGGGAATTTGGATGATTAAGTCTATGACCCTGATGATTAAGGCTGGTTAACCGCAAATCTCAAAGACCTCATAAATCAAGCTTCCTTGAACATTTCAGATCTTGGGTGAAAGTATAAGTGTAGAGGTTTAATCCAACTCCTTCATTCAAAAACATTTTTTTGAATTTTTCTCATTTTTATGGGTTTTAGTTGAAGTTAAAACACATGTTAGACTTAACTTTCCTTGATAAAAGAATTTCAAAACCATGTCACACAAATAAAAGATTTTCAAAACATTTTTCAAAAAGATTTTTCAAAACAAGAAAAACTCATTTTTCAAATCATTTTCTAAAATATTTTTATCAAAATAGTGTAACATAGTATAGAAAAGCCATGAAATCATTTGAGTTCTCTTAGTCCAAAGAATTTTACTTTCGCCAAAAAGTTTTAAATTTTTCAAATTTTTCAGATTATAGCTAAAGTAAGTAAAGTGTATATACGGTATACCCCCATATCCTTAAACTTTGCTCTGTCCTCATAGCACTAGATGATACGAGTCCATAGGTCCATTTAAGTGTAGAGAAATATACGGGAGCTAAGAGGAGCTCCCCCTATACTTAAGTTAGAAATAACCTCAGTATAAAGGTAAGGAAAGATGAGTAGAGAAATCACAGGGACTCGGGTCCCCCCTATACTTAGGCTGAGATTAGCCTAAGTACAAAGATGGGATTTGATGTTGGGAGGGTCCCAAGGGGAACAAAGAAAAAGGATGGATTTACAAATGAGCGGATGAATCTTCAGAGATGAAATGGAGGGACTAAGGTTTTGGGGTGTGTAACGAAGCAAAACATGGCTCAATCAAGCAAGCAAGACCCTTAAATTCACCAACTCACACATGAAACCAACCGAAGTTGGTTGATTATCTTGTCAGTTTTATTGGTGATAAAACATTAGATAATTATGCGGAGAAGAATGTGAAATGAAAACCAATGCGTAACCGAGGGTGTTGCTCTCCCAAAACCAATTTTTACTCCATTTTTTGTTGACTTGCAATTAGCAGTCCCAATTTTATTTTAGGTTATCACTGAAATATGGTTAGCCCAAAAATCAAGAAATCATCGTCTACCGCTCATTCTCTTTTTCCATTAACCTAGGTGATCAAGCCAGGAAAAAGAAACCGAGAAAAGCCGTGTATTCGATAAAAAACCGCAATCTAGGCTAAGCGAGAAATCATGCAGTGATTTGACGATAAATCTGTAAAAAACTTGGGCCGTTTTGAAAATCGAAATCAATATGTATGCAAGTCGATAAAAGCCGCACCTAATCATGCATCTATTAGCGGGAATGATTTTCATTAATTTTAGCTAAGTGAGGCGAGATTATGTGCGTCTAAATTTTAGTGTGTCCTACCTACGAGCAAGCACGTAAAGATAAAAATGAAAACCGCTCAAAGAGCCGCGTGCCTGGTCCTAGGTCGACACTCAAGTGGGGACGATCCCCACACAACCACAATCGTTCGATTACAACCGCGAGCCTTCGATCGAAGACCGCTGTAAACGACGAATTATTACATGGAAATAAAAATGCAAGACATTTTTTATTTCTTCTCGACGTACTCCAAGTGTGCTTATGCGGTTCCTCGCAGCGGGTCGCATCTTGCTCCTCGCCTCCTTGAACCATCAAGGGCCCTGTCACAAAAGCAATAGTTAGAGATCAGTAGAGAAGAAAATTTTTGAATGCAAAAATTGATGAACAAATTGACCTATAAAAGAAACACGAAATTAAATAAACAAAATTCCAAATAATAAAAGAAATGAGTCGTGTCCCCGGCAACGGCGTCATTTGACGATCCGCAAAATCGGCCCTTTAAGAGTGCGAAATTAGCACTTGGAATCATCATCGTAGTCGGGCCGAAATGGGCTCATCAAAATGATCATCTCATTTAAATATGTGTATGATAGATCAAAATGAGATGATCATAAATTAATTTTATTTTACTTGGTAAGATACCAAGGTCGAACTCAGGGACACGAGCCTTTCTCGAATTATTCGGATTTTTATCAATTTAGCTAAGTGATGAGTTGAAGTCAATATAGGTCAAAGTATGCAAAAAGATACAATAATGCAAGAACAATAAAGTAAACATGCATTTTTTATAAATTTTTATTATGCAAGAGATGCAATGAAAATACATCACAGATATGCCCTAGATCAAGATGATGAGCCAAGTAACCCATAAGTTAATTTCAGATTAAATGGTATGGCAGAATCAAATTGAACAAGGCAGAAGTTAAGAAATTAGAGACACATGGCTATAGAATAATACATCAAAACTCATTGTGTCCAAAACAACAATTAAGCATGCCATTAGAAAGATCATCAAACCAGCTTTAAAATGAAACTGAAATCAACTCAATTGGACATACGTAGCTCAAGATATGCGTAAAGGAAAGCAAGGGCATAACTGAAAGAAAACATGAAAAGATAACTACAAAAAGGTCCCTAGGAGGGACTAAAATGTAATAAAAATAAAGCATGAATCCTTCCCTGTAAATATACCAAACGCGCAAGGACCTTTTTGCAATATTGAAGAATTCCGTGGGCTCCTCTGCAAATTTCCCAGAGTAGCACGTGCGATGCACGTGCTATCCAGGCTTGGAAATAGGCTCGGCAGAGGTTCGGCGTAGCTTCGGCTAGGCTCGGCTGAGGCTCGGACTCACTGCAGGCTCGGGGTAGGTTCGGACGTCCCAAGCCTGGAGGCTCGGAGGCTGAGGCTCGGTGAAGGCTCTGGCGTCGCCACGTGGCTGATTGTCGGCCCTTGGATCGTGATGATCCAAGGGTTACTGGTGAAAGCATCCCTGGGCGACATGGCTGCTTCTAAGACCGTCAGATTGAAAGAATCCAACGGTTGTTGACGTTGATGGCGTGGTCTCATCATGGCCGTTGGATGGTCGCTGAGATGAGACCATCCAACGGCAACTGTGCTTCGTTCTGTATCTTCGGCTGGCGGCGATATCTGGACTCCGACGATGCCTCTCCTCCTCCGTCGCTCGTCCTCAGCTGCGCGAGACCTCCCCGAAGCTCCATTAGTGATAGTCGAGGAAGTTGGGAGCACGGGGAGGATCCAGGACTCTCTGGCGTCTTGCTTCGGAGCTCAGGTAATGGCTGCAAAGCTCGGCCAAATATCTCTGGCGAAGTTCCCGATCATTGAAGCATCTCGAAAACCTGCAGTGTTAGAATCGCATAGCCGAAGCAAACGAGTCTATTGTGCGTGCGAAGGTGAGTGAGCGAGGTGAGAGCTCAAAAGGGGGTGAAGAACTGGGGAGCTCGGATCTCCTCCGCCGAGGGTGGCGGAGGAGATGGGTCGGAAGGCGACGAGGTCTAAAGGAGCTGAGAAGGTGATGTGCGTCGAAGAGGGGTTGAAGGCGAAGCTCGAAGAGCAGTCAATGGAGCGGGAAAGGGGGTAGAACAACCTAGAAAATTACGAGCAAATAAAAGAATATACAAAGAAGGATCGGAGGAGCTTACCTGGTCGGATGGCAGAGCGGGTGCTTGGGCTGGGCCTCGCGGTGGACGCCCGGGTCTTCGCTGGACCCTGTCTGCTATTCAGGGCAGCTCCAGCAGGCAGGAGTGCGCCGCAGCACCACCATGGATGGCGGAGGGTCGACACCGGGGAGGTTCATCGTCATCGCTCGATCCTCCGCCTCCCCCTATCACAGGGAGACGGAGGAGGGCTGGGCGACCTCCCACGTAAAGGCGGACCTCCGCCATCCATGGCGGTGCTGCGGCGCACTCCTGCCCGCTCGAGTTGCCCTGAATAGCTGACAGGGTCCAGTGAAGAAAGAGGTGGTCGGAGGAGTCGGCGATAATGGGAAGGGGGAGAGGGTTTCGCACGGTGGAGAACGTGGGCGAGTAGGCTAACCGAGGTAGACGACGAAGATCAGCCGTTGGATCTGGAGATCCAACGGCGTACGTTTAGGCGTGAAATGACGGTTACAATTAGATAGATAGCGGTATGATCAGAGGGCTGCAGAGCAGCCACGTGTCAAGCTGAGGGAGCGGCGCGAACGGACAATAACGATGTAGAGGAGACGAGGATCGAACGGTGTAAGCGTCGCCACGTGGCAGGCTACGCGCGAGGCGGTAGAGAACGGCTTAGATAGGACCAAGGGTTCGATCGGACGGATGAGGACAAAGCGTGAATGGACAGCGGTGATGGCAAGATGGAGACTCAATCGTCTAGCGCGAGAGGCGACACGTGATGCAAGGAGGTTCAGGCGACTACGGGCGGCTGTGATGCAAGGCCTGGGTAAATCAAACGGTTGAGAATTGAGGTACACGTGGAGAAGGATCAACCATTGGATCTGAAGGAGATCCAATGGCCAGGAGCGCGGGCGGATGCTGCAAGAATGAGCGGGCCACGTGGCTCACCAGATTAGGCCACGTGGCCCAATCAGATTATTCAGAGAGTAATTTTTATTTTTGAAGGTTTATATGGCCGAATTTGAGAAAACTCAAAACATGAAAGTTGTAGATCTTGACGAGATCTACAAGTTTCATGTTGACCAAAACTGGAGATGAGATCAAATAAAGACCCAAAATATTTTTGAGGATATTTTTAAGTCTAAAAATACCACAAATTTTTGTGTTGTCATTTTTTGTGATTTTTAATTTATTTAAGACTCTGTTAACTATAGGACATTAACTGGGTTTTATTGACACTCAGCTTAAGCAAGGGGGTTAATAATGAGAAATTATGATGATGAAATCAGGTTTCATCAGCCGCCGCCCACCCCTTCTCTTCTTCCTTCACGCAGCGGGCAAGGGGGCGGAGAGACGGAGGATACGGCTTCGGCGGCGGATGGTGGCAAGGAGGATGGCCGCGACCTCGCGCGGCGTGGCGCGCGCGGAGGTGCGGGCCGCTGGGCCGCTAGAGGGATGACGGGGGCGTGGCGCCTGGAGATGGACGTCGGAGGAGGCGGGGCCGGTGCCGCCTTGCGGAGGAGGAGCTGGAGTCACGCGGGAGCGGCGCGAGGGCGGCTCCGCGCGTTAGGGGGCTGGCCACGCGGTGCACGGGGGTGGAGGTGCAGACGGAGGCGCGCGGCACCGCGCGCGGAGGCGCGAGGGGCCTGCGGCCGGCGACGTGGCTGTGATGGGGACGGAGCGGCGCGGGGGTCCGCTGGGGGCTGAACTGGGGCCGCGGCTGCTGGAGGCCGCACATGGAGATGGAGTTCCGCCCAGGCGGAGGGGGTCGCAGGCCGTGACCTGTGTTTTTATTTATTTTTTTATTTTTTTGGTTTGTAATCTGCAGGAAAAATGTCAGAGAATGTATATATATATATATATTTGTTTTTTTACTGAACCTGCAAAATAAATGTCAGAGATGGAAAAAGGTAAAAACAATTTTTTTATTTTTATTTTTCCTGCAAAACAAAGATTAGAGACACACAATAGTTTTTTATTAGTTTTCTTGCAAAAATAGAGATTAGAGAGGAAAGGTTTTTTTAATTCTTCCTGCAAAAATACTTTTGTGATAAACAGGAAAAATTATTTTTTTATTTTTTATTTATACACAAAAATGGATGTGTGAATGGGCGGATCTCGGCGAGATGAAAGAACGGATCCGTGTCTCCGACCACCGTGTGTGGACGGAGGTGGAAGGTTGCGTGAGGTAGAATGTGAAATGTGATGATCAAGATGTGAGATGAAAAATTCGGTGTCGGAAGCGGAACAAAGTGTGATGGATTTTTTTTATTATTTTTAGTCTAAAAACTAATCACTACTCCTACGCAAAATTCTAAACCTACGATTTACCTACGAAAAATAACGAGAAGTAAAAGTGGATCTCACCTCGGGGTTCGGACATGCCATGATGGCCTCGACGAAGCTCAAATCGCTGTCATCGACCGGATCGGAGGCTAGGACCCTCTTCAACAAGAAACCTCTCGGAAATCGGGCTCCTCCCCACCAAAGATCAATCAAGAGGAAATGAGGGAGGAGGAGCCCATTAAAAAGAGACAAAAAACAAAATTGGAAAATATTCACATATAAGGAAAGTGTTTATTGGGTGAATTAATAAATTAATTAAATAATTAATCACGAAATTCGGAATAAATAAATTAAATAAATTAATAAATTAATTGAAAATCAATTATCCACCTTAATGGTGGCCATATATGGTGTGGAATAAAATCATATATACAAGGCAAGTTATTAAACCAAATAAATTCAAATAAATCCACTAAATTAAATAATTACATACGAATTTTGTAATTAAATAAATTAAATTAATTAATATGAGATGATTATCTTTTTTGGTGATTTTTATTTAAGGAAGTTAATTGTATACATATATTATACACATATAATACAATATACATAGGTACAAATAAGGAAATATTTTTATAAAAGATTTTTTAAATTTTTTATTATTTTTTTATTTTTAATGAAACCAATATTTACAAATATATACATTATAAAAATAAATATGAATAAAATATATACAACAAGTATATGGGAAAACAGTACAAAACACCCCAGAAAACCGATTTTTTAACCGTAACTCCAAAAAATATGAAACCACAGCCATTTGAAAGATAATTTAATTTAGAGTATGATGGAAGTGATTTTGGTTTGATTTGAGCTCGTATGGAGTCGGAATTGATGTTTCAATTATTTCTTTGCGGCTTTATCGAGGTGTGATTATTTGCATTATGTACATTATTTTATTTCACACTTATTTTTACAATATATTTTTATTTACAACTTTTGTGTACAAAAATAATTAATTTAAGGTCAAATTATGTACAAATAAAATAAAGTAAGTTTTGTACAAATATACAAGAGAAATATTTACAAAGTATTTTTGGATTTTCTAACAGAAGACCTTATCTCCCCCTATTTTATTCCTGGTCGATCAGGTCAAGTCTTGACCTTCTCTCGGGTTTAGGGTCAGTCTGCATTTATTGCATAAATACATCCTTTCTTTTCCTTTTCTTCTTTATTCTTTTATTTTTGTACAAAAAGTGTTAAAATGCAATTTTAACAAATGCATGCAAAATGGTAAAAGTATGAAATTAGTGGATATTTACAAGTGTTTGACTAAGGAAATGAGGCTAAAATAAAAGAATAAAGGCGATGAATCGTGCATTTATCAACCATCAAATAATCTTTTTAGGTAACTTATTTTTTTCTGTAAAACTAAATCTTTATTATTTAATTTAGGTTTCAAGATTAATGCTAATTGTGATTGAGAAGTTATTTTATTAACATATATATATTTGGATCTTGGACTGTTAATAGAAACTATCAGCTTGGCTTGATTACCACTGTCAAATAAAAAAACTGATGACTTGATTATTTTTTCCATAACTATTATTTTATTGTCTGTTTAAATCATGTATTATTTTTATTATAATTAATTGTCTAGTGCTTCTTACTTGAATATTATTATTCTCTAACCTTGTTTTTTTTCGGCCAATATGATATGGAAAATAGACATTAAAAGATGAAACTCTTAATTATTTTAAATATTTTTGTTATTGTAGTCAATGGATCTATGTGCTTTTTTGCTTGAATGTTCTAAAAATCCTAATTTAAAAAAACAATGTCGTACATTTTTTTTGATAGTTGTTGCCCATAGCTTTTGTTTGTATTTACGTTCCTTGAGTTGCATTATATCCATAGATGTCTATTTCGATTGTAGAAATTATTTTTTATAATATTAATTCATTACTTATTATTTGATGCTCGTTGATCATAAACATACATAGTTCTTTGCAAAATTTAAAGAACTTTATTTATAAGAAATTTAGA
The DNA here is from genome assembly GCA_037367405.1 of Ottelia alismoides. NCBI lineage: Eukaryota > Viridiplantae > Streptophyta > Magnoliopsida > Alismatales > Hydrocharitaceae > Ottelia > Ottelia alismoides. The sequence continues at coordinate 110,663 of JAZKJV010001548.1, forward strand.
AATTAAAAAATTAAATTATTTTTTATCGGGGGCCTTTTCTTCTTTTTTGCCTGGGGCCCATGAAAGGTCAGGGACGGCACTGTATCCATCTACAACAGGTAGATTACAACAATTCGAAGACTGTTAAAATTACATGTTCTAGATGGAGGGCATATGAGTCTATATTTCTGACCAAATTTGAATGATATATTAAAGGGATATAGTGATGAAAATACATTGCGATATTTTTTTCGATTTTTTTCAAAAATATCACCATGTATTTTCGTCAATATATCCCGCTAATATATCATTTCAATTTCATCAAAAAACATAGAATCGTATGCGCTTCATATAGAACATGTCGATTACAACAATTCTAAGATTGTTAGAATTACTTATTTTAGATGTAGGGTATATGAGTCTATATTTCTGACGAAATTAGAATGACATATCAAAGGGTTACAGTAATGAAAATACATTGCAAGATTTTGGAAAAAAATAAAAGAAATATGCGAAAAAATGGGTCAGAATAGTCCGTTAGCTACTAAGGATGCAAACGGACAGATAAAAATACGAATATTGGTATTATCATATCCTTATCTGTTTTTTGAATATGAATACGGATGCGGATAAAGATATTGATAGAGATTAAAAGTATCTTACAATAATCTTAAAAAATGGATACATATATAAAATTGATACCGATTGCATACGAGTAATGTTAGAAATAATATATAGAATCGACTTAAGTACATACGAATTGGATGGAAAACACATTATATAAATTTACTAAATGTGTTTGTATCATAAAAATTATACAAATAGGATAAAAGAAGGTATAAAACTATGTTATATATAGTTTAAAAAAAATCTATGACTATGTTTATGTACGAAAACGGATATATAGATACAGATATAAATGTTTGCGAATATCAAAACGATATCCATATTGGTATCCATTTTAAAACGGATATGGATATGAATGTCAAAATATGTATAAAACGAATACGGTGACGAATCGGATACGAATATATCTGTAACCATTTGCATCCCTATTAGCTCCAACTAGGGGCAGCTCCATTTTTCCCATATGTGTGTGTGTGCACGCGTGCGCATGTGTGCGTGTGTGTGCTTGTGTGTATTAATAAGATATGTACATATAGATTCACTTATGCAAATAACTATAATTGTATACACCATAAAGCTATGTAATCATATTCGTTTTCAGATATAAAAAATGAAAGAGATATCATCATTCATATATGTATCTGCAAAGGAAATACAAATAAGCATCCTTATTTGTATGTATGTATGTATGTATATATATATATATATATATATATATATATATATATATATATATATATATACATACACACACTAAGTAAAAATACATATCCCGTGACCGCTTAAAATAGATATGATGGTGGACATATATGGATATATCACTATCCAATTATGCAAAACATGTAAATGTTAATCATTAATTATTGTATTTTGATTATATATTGATTTTTTTGAGATACGGGGGCTAAGTCCCCACCCGCCCCCTCTCTCGGTCACTGGATATACCATCACACTGAACTCAACCGAGATGATCTTTAAGATAAACTAATTATAATTCATAATCATCAGTGGATTCCGAGCTGTGATATCATCAACCGATTGCGTAAATTTCAAATGTGGAATCATCTCCTCCTATTTCAATTAACATGACTCGATTAATAAAGTTATAACATTAAACTTTACAAAAAAAATTACGCGGCCTTTTTTTATCAATCCCATGACACCATACTCACCACCAACGGCCCTACTAATTTTCTTCAAGTGATGGAAGATCTTCATTCGATCGTTATTATCCTCATTTTTCACTCTTTATAGAAAATAAATAAAATAGAATTGTTATATTAAATGTATAATTGGTATAATAATTACCTAGTCGTGTTTCATATGGTCAGTACTCATCATTGCCTTCTCATTGGGTTGTTTCTCCACTTTGGTATCATTCTTTGATAAAGTGGAATGTAGCTTATTATTATTATTATTATTATTATTATTTTGAAATAAAATAATAATTATTGTCTTAAATAATTCAAAAGACCAGTAGCTAGGTGAATTAATCCAATCCTCCTGAGAAATATTAATAGGATTGAGATGAAATGCATTCTTGGGAGACTTCCAAAATAAAGATCTAATATTTTTGAAAGATTAAGATTAAAATAAAGTATAAATAAATAATATACATTTTTAAAAGAATAATAAGCTATCATCGAATATCTCTCTAATCTCTTTGAATTATTGCCAAACAGGAGAAGATGTCGAAACTAATAAAGAGCTCGTGCCCCAATCAAAACTTTGCAACAGATAAAATTTTAGAAAGAAAAACTATACTTTCGAATCTTTTCAATAAAAGAAGTGAAAAATTCAGCTAAACTTAGATCTTGAAGGAAAAGACTCTTCCTCTTTGTGACACCCCACGAAAATATGATGTAGATGAGGACATGCATACGTACTAGCATCGTGAACTGATTGGTGAGTTGTGGACAATAACCTATATTCGTATTCCATGTGCTATTTAAGAAAGATGAACTCTATGAACAATAGGAGTGGGGCAACAACATGGCCCACTTATATACTTTTCCCACAATTAAATAGGGTCGGCTACATGGATTTTTCGCCTCCATTCAGATTTATCTTGGATCAATCTCGGTCTTATATCCAAAAATACTAACATCCATTCGTATAGTCTCTTTCTAACACTTCTTGGGCCGTCATCGCCCTCTATTACCCGACTCAACATCCCAACACTCACATCTACTAACCAGTGCATCGACTGATCTTCTTTGCAAATAGCCAAACTATTTTAATTTTAAGCGGTTTTCTCGCATCTTATTCTATGTAAAAGAAAACTAAAAGAAATAATCCCACGATATTGAAATAAAACATAGATTAAAGAAGATAAAATTATACACCTGGACTCATGTTGATAATGAGACATCCTGGGTAGCCACCAAGTCGACTTCTACCTTTGCTACATCTTCAGTAATGGCCAAGTCAATTGTTTCATCCATGTCGTGGTGGTAATGTACGATAAAGTGTGAAGTCATTGTATCTTAAAAATAATTAAAATACCAATTATATAAATAAAATATCTAAATAATTAGATGGAAATTAGAAAAATGTTTCCTAAAAGAGATATGAAATAATTCTAAAAGAAGGGAGTATCTGCCAACTACATTTCACCCGTGTTAATAATGTTGAGTTATTGTCATAACATAGAGAGATAAAAAAGAAATCAATAAAAATGATCATACTAAAATAAATATGTGTCTAATCTCTGTGAAGATGTATGGTAATTATTTTTTTACTTTTATGATGTTGAAGGTCGAATACAAGGATGCAGTGAAGATTTTAGATGGGACATCAGCGGCTAAAATGACTCCAAATAATGTGCCAAAATATGAATAATGTGCCGTGCAAAATGCAACGATTGTTTTTTAGATTTTAAAAAAATTATTATTTAATATTTTTCAATTTTGCAAAAATTTATTTTATATTAAATGGAAAAGAAAATAGAGAACAAAATAAGGAAAATAAAAGAAAGCATGTCTGTTAAGCGACAAAGGTTGATTTACACATTAGTTTTAAATGTAAAATTAATATTTAAGATTACAAATTACGTCTTCCACTTAAACTCTAGTGCATGAAGAATCTAAATAACATTTTTTTTGTAATTGTGTAATGATGTACGAATTAAATATGATGTGCGCATTATTTTTTATCTCTTTCAATTTTAAGGATGAAAATGCAATAATTCTGAAAATTTAAAAACATGGAGTGCATAATATGATGTAAGAAACCTACTGTAATTATTTTATTTTCTATAATTAATATGAATAAATTAAAATGAATAGTGCTAAAATCCCTATTTCATGTATTTCAATTTTTAAGCACAACAAATCCTTTAATAAATTCCACCAAAATCGTAAGAGGCATTTAATGGCTAAATTTACTTTGAGAAGTATTTCATTTTATATCATAGAAAAACCCCAACAAGAATATAAGGAATAATTTCCACATAGCATTTTAAATTAATTTTCAAAAAACCTACGCTAATTTTTCAAAAGTATATTCAAAATGATTGTTTTTGCATAACTTTCCATGAATTATTTCAATTTAAAATGAATTAAAAATCTTAAAATTAATGCGTTCATAAATATATTTATTTATATCCAAAAATAAATTCACAATCCATTACTATAATACAAGCAGCCATTTTTGCCCCATGACAGATATTGTAGTCTTTGGCAATTTGTTTGTGATTGTCTAGGGTTATTTTCCCTTCTCATGATAGTAAGCTTTATTTAGGAACTATATTATAAGATGGGGGTCTTCCACCGACCCCATTCATTTTTGGCACAAAGATTTAAGTTTTGACCCCATGATCTGTATTAACTCTTGGGCCCTTTTCCCTACTCATGATAGTGGGATTTATTCGTAGATTCCTTCTTAAGTCCTTTAGTACAAGCATAATAAAAGACAAGTGTGTATCCTCAATGCCATTATTTTATTTACCCAATTTTAATGATAATTTTAATAAAGAAGAAAAAGAATTGATAGGATATATAATGAAATGTCACAAGAAAAAATATCTATGGAGAAATATATATGATAATTAATTTATTATATATTATTTTTTATCATTTAAAACTCCCAAATACCAATATATATTTTGTTATCTTATTAAGACAATGATTTAAATTTCTTTCTCTTGGAATAGCAATTCTCGCTACCTTAGTTAACATGATATTATCGGATAAAGAATTCATTAGGCTTTAAACATTTAAATATTTTTATACCATTCTTGTGCAAAGATATAACAACAAATAGTTATTCCAAGCTATGTATTTCAATGGAGGCAATAAATTTGAATGTTTTATAAATAAACCAAAATAAATATATGTAATGATATTCATATCTGTATTTCATTACAATAAAATTGGGTCATAGTGATGTTTTTTTCTCAAAATCTCGCTAAATTAGCCATTGTAAAATACATAACGACGACATTATTTGTTACAAAAATATTTTTTCATACTTGAAATTAGCGATGAATATAACATCCGTCCATATATCATTAGTGACGGTCCATATAATAATGCTTATTCGTTGCTATTTTTCATAAATTTAAATAATCCTCACTAAACTTTGAAATTATTGGTGTAATGGAAGTCAAATGTAGATTGCAAGCAACATAGACACTTCAACTTTGTTATCGTGCAATTGCCCATTTTGATCTTAGCAAAGCATGAGGACATAAATTATCTGGGTATTTTGACTAACATTCACCTCATGAATTATGTGAAATACACATTGCGAAGTAATGATGGTAGAATCATTAAATTATACACATTTTATAAATACTAAATAATTTATTTCTTATTGAATTCAATAATTTTGACAATACTATAATCATTTTTGCATAATTTATCAAAGATGTAGTATATACTTATTTATTATGTAATTAATAGGATTATATTCAATTTCTATCAATAAAAAAGGCAAATCCTCCTCTCACTACATGAATTCTAGCTCAAATTCATGTTAAAAAATTCAATTATTTTTTACATTGACTATCAACTACCTAATGCAACCCTCACAAGGGAGATTTGAAAATTCCTACTATCACATAATATTTATATCCAAAGACAAAGAAGCCAAAGATTGGGTGCTCCGTTATTATTATCTTGTCTAAACTAATGAAGTTATATTTATAACATAAATTGTTTAATCTTCATAATAACTACGACTAAATAGTTAATGATGATTTCGATTTGACCCTTCACTATTTATTTACATAATATTTATGATCATCCTCATTAATTAATATTATGTAATTTACAAAGATGATTATTTTGTTGTAATATGTTTCAGATAATATGTTTAGACTAAAGGATATTCATATAACTAAATAATACTATCATCACATATAAGGATGCAATCAATTTCCTTTGTAAAATTATAATGGTCATTACCTTTCCTAATCATCCTCATTACTTACATAATAGCAATCATGTTGATTAGGAAAGATGAGGACAATATACTAAATTTATTGTGTATTATCATATTTTTTTTAATACAACATAAATGATTCCATGACTAGAAAAGATGAGGACGATAGGAAAATTATGCAATCATATTGATATGCAAAAATAGTATCAATTTTATAACATAATTTTTGTATCAAATTATCCATTGCTAATTTTGAAACTATTAGAAGATTATATGTATACATATTATTATCACGTGAATAACATTGATAAGTTAGTAGACCTGATTGTACAACTAACACTCCTATTAGGAATGTAATCCTTGCCCTTATTTTTGTTTCCGCGGGACAAGAAATCCCCCTAGCCAGTGATTTTCTGGTTGGAGGTTTTTGCACTTTACTGCAAATTGTAACTCTTTCTTATAGTTAATACATAGATTACTTGTTTATAAAAAACATTGATATTCTCATAATATAAATTGTGTTAAATTTTTTATTGATAAAATTATCATGCTTCGCATGTGTATGTGTAATTAACTCTTACCCTTATATTAGTATGTGAATAATATGATAATTACATAAATACGTGCTACGTATGGATAGAAAGTAGCAAAGCACGGGGTGTGCACTAGTATATTAATTGACAGAGAATCACGATATCTACAAAATGATATAAATATTTTAAGTTTCTGATGAATGGTTTATTAATATAAATTCATGTTTTAGGGATATTTTTGCAAATTTAATAACTCTAATAAAACTCAAAAGCTACATGGAGGTATTATTTAATAATTATCTGGACTCTAGTATAAAATACCCACAATTGGGGTTTGAATTGAATATATTGAAATTGTAGGAGTTTGTTTGCAATATATTCACATCACATACAAATTGCATGTGACCAAGCTCGTATCTAGACGTAGGGATGGTATGGACCCAAAGGAGTTGGTTTCGTGACCCAAAGGAGTTGGTTTCATGTCCTTTACATTTAACAAGAATTTATGAAAAATCAATTGAAAACATCTTTTTCTTCTCGGAGTTTTTCATTTTTTTTCTCTTGGGCTTGTTTGTTGGTAATAATTTTTGTTTATCTTGTCGTTATTAGTTTAGTGAATTCCATTACTTTGTTACTTTATGTGAATTTCATGTACTTTTGCTCAAGAATTAAGGTTAAAATTTTAGTATAATGTAGTCGAATCACATACTCATCAATCTCCATACACTTAAATTTTTGTAGTCCCTGCTTACTTGAAGAACAATTACGAAAAAGAAAAGGAAAATTTTTGAAGAATTCTTGAGAAGAAAAAAAAGAAAATTTTGGAAGAATTCTCGACGATTTTAGTGAAATTTTGGAAGAATTCTTGAGAAGAAAAAAGGAAAATTTTGGAAGAATTCTTGACGATTTTAGTGAAATGTAGACTCAATGATTAGGCCTCTTGATCCGGGAACTCGTTAAAGTCGGACCCTCATTGACACTTAAGAAGAATTCAAACTCCTTGGATTTCTGTCTCTCTTATATACAATATAGGTAATGAGTATGATGTTTAAATATTAATTGCAGCATTCGTATGCAATCGGTACTTCGCCGAACATCCATGTACGTGAGGCTCAATTAGAGACTCAATCCTCAACTCTAGTTTAAGAATTTTTCCAATACCAATTCATCATCTCGTAGTAATCAGACTCAAAAAGGTATGAGCTAATGTGCCATAACTACACGACAATATAGGTAAATATGTTTTTTCTTGATGTGAATCAACACATCCGTTGAGAAAACTAATTGTACTTGTTTCTCCACTAGTACATTGGGGGTGCACCTTTTGCGTATTATCATTGTAACATCTTCACATTTATTCTTTTTTTCGTTTACAATGGAGAGAACTTTTTCATTAATTTTATGGTCTTTCTTGACGGAACGGTGTAATAGTTGAAGGGAGAAATATTGTGACTATCTTTCATTTATCCAAGTGGACCCTCAAAAGGTTGTGAACGCTCTGTACCAATTTATTGAAGCTCATTTTTTTGGATATTTTTTGGAATTTTGAGCTTCCATGTAGATTTTTAGTGGAATGATATTTTGTATTAGATTGCTCCTCAACTCTTAACAAATCAGTATATGTTGATCCATATAACTTATTGGATTGATAATACAGATGTGGAATATAATCGGTACATGTTGATCCATATAACTTATTGGATTGATTAAATAGATGTGGAACATATGATTTGCCAAGATTGTACATGGATACTTACAACATGATGACACTTTGTTTTCAAGAGATGATTCGTACTCCTTTCTATCCTAAAAAATCAATAGGTCAAATCTCAGGTTAAACTCTCATATCCTTGGTCCTAAGAGAAAATTGTAACTCATTACTAGTTGTTACGTGCAATATTGCAAAGTGAAGTGATGGTCATATTCATTCTTAAGCTCAGAGAGTTTGCATGCGATATAGTATGTGTATCCTAGATACATGGGCTTTAAAAACTTTTGGTTCTAAGACTCTCTTTAAAAAGAGTAATGGATCTCTAAGTTGAGAGTTACTTTGAATAAAGTAGCTTGTTGTGCAAGTCTTGAATATATTTGCAAGTATCAAGATTTTATTATATTTTATTTTTTTCCTTTTTCAATATTTTTTCCAAAAATGACATACACCATATTTTACGACCAATTTTACGGTAAAAATCTTTATGTACAAGTTGACAAAAGCATCGTATAAAATTTATATATTAAGATTATACTTTATTATACAAGTTATTCATGCTTTTTGATCCACTAAAAAGCCTTTATACAATAAAATTTGTTTCAAATAATTTCATTCTATTACATGAATTAAAACATATTTATGTTTACACTAACGATAAGGTACATCTATACAAAATAAGTTATGTACCATGGCAATCATGGTATCATGCAGATGTTGATATAAAGATTTAGATCGTGGAGATTGATGCAAGGTTGTAAATCTCAAGAGTTAGATTGAGGAAACAGCTATCCTCGTCAAGTAATATTCAAGAAGGATCTCCAATCTGAGAATAGATGGCAATCTTCTCTAAAGATCGATATCCGGCTAACACTCTCGATGCATTTCCTCTGCATAAGAATATAGATTCATAGGTGTTAGATGAGTCAAGTTAATGAGATAACTTGTCTAGTCAATATACTAAAGGCTTGTATTACATACTTCCACAAACACTCACACATCCTTTGACTAGAGACAAATATACCTCTATACATGTAATTGTGTAATTTGATAGACCAGTAGGTTAATGACTTGACAAAGTCTATATGCATGCGAGTTGGTGTTCATATTAAGAAATATGAGATGTGTAATAGGAATCACACATATTACTTTATAAATCAGAAGATGGGAGCTCACTCATTAGACATTCGGGTTAGAAAAAATTCCATCTATGGTCATCTTCTTTATTAAACAATAGAATTCGATAATAGTAATAAACACTTTTGGAAAGTATGTGATTGATATCGTTGCCCACTGATCCATTGAGAAATCTAACCCTCAAATGAACAACCAGATATATGATTGAATTTCAGGTTTATTGAAAGTATTCTACTATGTAAGATGTTTGAGTATTATGAATGCTCTCGTCGATATTATCGTATAAGATTCCATACCATGACACTTACGTTTAAAGGGAATGGTAAAACTAGGTAGATTTTAAGACTCCACTTTAACTCTAAATGAATAAGAACTAATTGGATTTTACTCAATCCATAGAAAGAATTTCTTGATCCAAAGGCATGGAAGTACATCTGAAAGCGCTGAGACTCAAGTGAAGAAAATGATTTAAAATATCCAACTAAAACAATCAAAAATGGTCTAAGTCTTAATATTAGATAAAAACCTAATATAAAATCACTATACATGGTCTAAAATAATCTCTCTAATATTATCTCCAAGTATTCGTGAATGTTGCACACAAGTCCTAATTGGATTAGAAGTACAACAAATATGTGATTCGCTACTCTAATAGATGTAAAAAGGCTATGTTCCCAAGTAATTAGTTGCATTAAGTATTTATAATGCGTATTCAACATTCACGTATATATAAATAATTAGCATTAATTAGCATCAACATTATGTATTACTACGGACATGGAAATTTATATACATATTCATATGTAAATAACTTAATTTCATCAATTTTTAATAAATTCAGTGTAATACCTATTTACCTAATTCTTCTTCTAGCATGTGTATAAAAAATACAGAAAAATATAAAAAATATAGAATAATTAACCTTGAATAAGTACCTTTAGATCTTAAACTGAAAATCCAACTCCAGGTTAAATTCCTGCTCATATGAACTTCAAGTCGACCGAACTTCCTTTCAAAGTTTAATTTATAAAATTATCTATCTAATGAAAGTAAATTTATTAATAATTCATCATGTATGTTAATTTTGAGACCTAATTTTATATTGTAAATATTTACTAACTTTAAACTATCATTTCATGAAAATAAATAAAATTTTATTTATTTTGTATTCATTTATTTCCTTTGTATTGAGTTTAAAAAATATGTAAACCTAAATATCCAAAAAGATCTGAAAATCAAAGAATAATGTGCATTCTAAATTTATATGCAGTTAGACAAATCTGTTTTTTATTTTTATTGCTTTATTTTCTTAATTTTAAAAAATACACAAAATATATTAGTATGTAAACATTCTCCGAATATTTTATTTCATTTTCTATATGATATATAATTAAAAATCATGAAAAAAACAAAATATAAAATTCAGGTATCTTATATACTTAAAACAACACCAAAAAGTTTCACCTTGTATAAATGATGTCTTTTGAATTTGACTCTTTCATAAAATTGCAGATCTCATCGAGAAGAACAACTTTCGTGAAGAAAGATTTTTTGTTTTGATTCATTTCTATTTTTCCCTATTTTTGTTTGAACTTTGGTTGTGAATTTTGTGGAGGTGAAAAGTGGCAGCTCCCAGAGCCACCGTGCATCACCCCTCTTCTCTTCCATCGCCCCTCACTTGGGCCATTGGATACGATCAGATCCAACACTCCAAATTCATCCTTAAGACATGTTATTCTATTTACCGACAGTCTCCTCAACCTCCTCCACCTCTCACACTTGACTCGATCCCAACCACTTTTGCCTTATTCTCTTTCCCAAACCCCACATCCCTCATCAATCGAGTAACATCCCTCATTCTCTCCATTGTAACCACCACCTTTGCGTCCTCCACGAGCCCTAGCCATACGAAGAAAAACCAGTACTAACCTAATCAATGCCACTGATGAACTTGTAATTCATTACTTTAATAGCTAACAATAAAGCTCCAATTGTGATGCATATGTAAATAATAAGGAGCTAAAAAATTAAGATGAACTAATCAAATTCACTTTATTATCGTTCGTGCATATATATTTAAGATGCATGTTTTATCATTCATATTTTTATTAATAAGGAGCCAAAATTTGTGTATATAAATCAGTTGTATATTAGCTTTTATACTCACATTTTTTGTTTATTTACACTAACTCTAAATTAAATAAAATCAACTCCATTATGTAAATATCACTAATATTGAAAAATATCAGACAAATACAACTTGTGTATATGTCAAATAAAACCAAACCCGGGTTTGTGACTGGAAAACCCTAAGGTCAAATATCTCACCTATAGAATCTCCTTTGAACCCATACTCACTTTTTATTAAATGTACACTCATTTATCTAAAAATCAAGATGAAGTTCAAAAGAATCAGAGTTCATATGTGAAACTCCGATTTTGAGTCCTCATTGTATACACTACAAATTAGCTCACTTTGACTTATAGCTTTATGTACATAATTGGGTGTTTTTAATTCATTTCTTTTTTTAGTTATTTTATCTGAGGTTTGTTTTAATAAAATGTGCAAAAATAAAAATCCAATAGAATGTAAAAAGCCAAGAAAATAAGGTGTTGTGGGTCTTTATATATAGTTTACACATAAGTCTTTCTTATTTTATTTTTTTCTCAACTATTAAAAATCCCAAAAATACATTAATATGTAAAAACATCTCTTTTGTTTTAATTGTTATTTTAAATTTTATTTTATTAAAAAACAAAAAATTATTTGCTATAGTAAAAATACTATATTTTATGTACATAGAATGCCACAAAAAATACTTGTTTGTACATATAAGTCATTTCATTCTAGTCCCTTCATGAAAGTTGTTCTTATTTTACTTTGATTTTAGTTTGGCTTTTAAGATGATTTTTCTGAATGCGACACGTGGTAGCTCATGGTCTTGCCACATGCTCCCCTTCATTTATTAGCGCCCTTATCATCCACCAGTGGATCAAGATGCGATCCAATGGTCCCCCAAGCAGCCTTCACTTAACTTTCCGATTGACTGTAGTCATTGGATCAAATTTGATCCAATATCCATGACATTTTCCTCTTATTTCCCCACTTTTTCCATTTAACCCTCCACCTGGCAACCGTAAAACTCTTCCATATTGGGCTAATCCAGTGATCCAAGACTCCCTTTCACCTCCTGCCTCCTCTCCACCACCAATGAACCGGCAATCGACGACCGAGCTACAACCTTATGTCTATCTCTGATCATCTCTCTCCTCATCACACACCTCCCTATCGTCGACCTATAGCCCTAACCTTGTCCACAAGATCCATAAACCCTAACTTCCATCCATCAAAACCCTCCTTACCATTGTTAGTCCAACCTATCTGCCAGTGGTGAGAGATTATGCCCAACTCCAAGCTTCTCCAAATGACAAATGAAGAAGCCTTTGTCGAGCGACGATGCCCAAGCCTGATTCAAAGCAAGATCTAGTTGGGTGCAGCATCAACTATTGGAGCTTCTTTAAAAGTAAAAATAAAAAGGAAAATAAAAAGAAATAGAATAAGGACAAATTTGGGAAAAAATCAAAACATGAAAGTTGTAGATCTTGATGAGTACAAGTTTTATGTTGACCAAAAATACCAAATAAGTCAAACAAAGGGAGAAATATTTTTGGGAGCGTTTTTAAGGGATAAAAACATTGCAATTTTTGTTTTGTAAATTTTTTGTATTTTTAATTTATTTTAAAACCAAGATAGATACAATATTTTACTTTGGTTTTTATTGACAAATTTTAAGCTAGGGGATTAGTAAATGGAATTTAGCATGATGAAATCGAGGTTCATCAATGCTTCCTTGGTTTGAGACATTGAAGCATATGCCTTGCAAATATACACATTCGATGAAAAACGGAGGAGATGCTTGCAAGCGCTTTGATGAGACCTAGATTTATCGCAATCCGAGGTGAAGATCCTAGCACTGAAACTCCTGATTTTGTGGCACAAAATCAAACATCTTTTTCACAAACAAGAAGCACCGAAGAAGATGGAGATCCACGAGTAGTCAATCCGGCAGCACAACAATGTCGCCACGACTACAACTCTCTCTAGCAGGAAGCTACTTAGCTTTGAAGGCCATTCATCTGGTCTTCTTGAGGCAAGAATCGGAGCAGAATGTCGCATACCCATGACATCTACTCCTATCGAGACAGAGTTCTTGTTCAGTCTATCATCCTTGATGGGACAAGACACTACTATCAAACTCAATGGAATCAAAAACTTGTGATCTGATATCCTTCTTTCAAGGTGTTCATTCGTGGTCAACAAAAAATCTGTATACCGAATCATGGCTAAAGATCCTCCAGATAAGAAGGATAAAGGCTATGACAACTGGCTCATAGAAGACTACTAGGTTAGTAACTGGATGACCAACAACGTTAAATCATATATTGGCTTGAATCTTCTTTTCAATAATACGATTAGAAGATGTGGGAGGATATTGAGCAGACATACTTTGAAAAAGATGAGGAAGTCATGTCTTGTTGACATCTACAAGCAGATTGGTTTTGCGTCTTAGGGTGATTCTACCCTAGTTGAGTACTACAAGCATCTCACTAGCCTATATGAGGATCTTAGGATGTTTTAGCCCTCATGTTATACCAAACATGTACATGAACGTTAGGACTGACAGTGTATCGCTTTATTGATGGCATGCATCCTAGATATCATGCAGTGAAGGATTAGTTCCCGATATCTAACACAATGTTAATGCTGAAGATCATCTTTGGACATCTTGATGAATTGGAGATATATGTTTCATAGACTTCTACTTTACCTTCCATAGAAAACTCTGCCCACATTGCATCATATGGGAGAGGAGGATGATGGAATTTTTCAAGGAGGTCGTAGACATGACTCTAGTCGTAATCATAGGTGAGATTTTGGTTGCGGATGTGACCTGGCTTGTAGTCTTAGATGAGATCCTACTGATCCTCATTACTCATAGTACAATCATTGTGGTCGCTGGAACTACCCATCCGAATGATGCTAACAGAATTTGGAATACCTCCTTATCTCTCCAATAGTGCCTATGAAGATGTCTATGATGTTGAATAGGTGTAACCTACTATGAACCCTAGTGGAAAGATGGTAAATCTCAATGATGCATATTACTTCATCTTGATGCAGATTCTCTAGACTCTTAGGCCTGCTTCTTCTTCTTCCAATGATAGTACCAGTACTGCCTTAGCTATCCCTTCATGTACAGTAGCCAAATCGATGACCCCTACTTCTCTAGCTTGGACCATTTACTCTGGAGCCTCTACTCATTTGACTAAAGAAGGTAGTCTATTAAACTTCTTCAAATCCTCTTCCTCTGTAAAATCGGTTCGACTCTCCAATGGGACTCACTTTTTTGTTATTACTATCATAACCATGGAGTTCACACCTAAGATCCAACTATATGGGATTCACTATTCTCTCAATTTCCCTCACATTTTATTGTTTGTTCATAAGCTTTTGTTGAGTTGTATTGTTGTGTAATATTTGGTGAATTCTATTGCTACTATCAGGACATCTGGATGAGGCAGACTATTGCTAGGGGGCATAAGAAGAATGCCACCTATTATTTTGACATACTCTCGAATTTTAATCTTTTTGGTGATATATCCATCTCCAAAGACTTTTTCCACGTGGAATCTACACCTTGGGCATGCTTCTACTAAGGCTCTCTCTACGATGTTCCCTGAAATATCTATTCTGAAGCCCTTCTAGTGTGAGGTGTATGAGTTTTGGAAACATCGTCGAGCTTCTTTTCCAATTCATGTTGAGTCCCTTGTACCACTATTTTTGATCTTGTTCACTTTGATGTTTAAGGATGTTGCCGGTTCCGAACTTTGAGTGGTCATCAGTATTTTATTGTCTTTATGGATGATTATAATAGATCCACTTGGGTTTACCTAATAAAGGAACATTAGAGATTAATAATATTGTCACAAATTTCTTTCAATAAGTCAAAACTTCTTTCTCTACATGTGTTCAAATTATTCAAACTGGCAACATCCTTGAGCTCAACCAACAAGACGACATCTTCTTTGCCTCCCAAGGGACTATACATGAAACATTGTGTCCATATACCTCTTCGTAAAATGGGGGTAGTGGAATGGAAACTCATACATTTACTTAATATTGCTAGGTTTCTCCATACTCATGAATGGTACCAATTACTATTGAGAGGATGACATCCTTACTATTGTTCATCTCATCAATAGGGTTCCATGTTCTGTCCTAAAGGGGGCACTCCTTTCTCTTTAATATACCCCACTAAGTCTCCTTTTCCTTTACCTCAGAGATTTTTTGGGTGCATTGCATTTGTTCACTACTTCCATGCAGCTAATAAATTGTCATCTAGGGCCATAAAGTGTGTTTTTATTGTGTAGTCTCATAATTAGCAAGGTTATCAGTGCTATTATCTTGTTGGATGTCGGTACTATATTTTTGTAAATGTCACTTTCTTTGCGCATACTAGCTTCTTTACATAGATTGTGGGTGACATCCCTTTCGATTGTACACCTCCACCAACCATCTATACATGCAAACACACCATTGCATATACTTATTTTCCTTTGTATGTCCATTTCTGAATAATGATATGCCCCTTCAAGTGCTCCCACCAATGTTGTCCCAAATGTGAAGAGCTTCCAATAGATCTCTGCAAGCAAAAGAGCTAATGTGCATTTCACCTTATGTCACATTTTATGTATATTGATAGCTTCTCTAGTTGTGACAAAAAGTTTGTAGATGCCCAAAATGTCGCTACTATTCCCAAATATCATCATAGTGCATTGCAAGACCAAGGCTGACGATATTCCATGGATGAGGAGATGGATTACCTTACCTCTTGGGGCATGTGGGATCTTGTGTCGTGCCCCCAGGGATCTTGTGGTTTACAGATTGGTCTTCACAACCAAATAGTCTTCTGATGGGTCCATTGATAGTTTGATAGCCATATTAGTTGTGAAAGGCTTCACACAAAACTATGGGGCTGATAATTTTGAGAACTTCTCTCCAACTGACAGAATAGGGTCCATATACACCATTCTTTCTATTTATTCTAATAAATCATGGCCCATTTTTCAATTTGATGTAAAGAATACCATTCTTTATGGTGACCTCGAAGAGGATGTATATATGATGTAGCCATTGGGGTTACATCGTAGAGGGGGAGTGTGTATATTGACTATGTAAGGCCTTCTATGGCCTAAATTAGAGCCCTCGAGCATGGTTTGACAAACTTATCAATGAAATCGGTACTCTTGGATTTCGGAGAATGACATCAGATTCCTTTGTCTTTGTCATACGATGATATGCTAACAATATTATACTTCTTGTTTATTTGATGATATGGTTGTCACTGGAGATGAAAAGGCCGCCATTTTAGAGACTAAGGCCTTTCCTCAAAAGATATTTCTCATGAAGGATCTTGGCTAACTCCGTTACTTTCTTATCATTGAGGTAATAAACACTACAGAATGTGACGACCCCATTTGAATCACTAAATTTAATCCAGAAAGCATACTATAAAAGACAGTAGAAAATGCAGCAAACTTTTTCCATTAAAATTTACAAATGTATTCACAAGTTACAATGTCCATAAAATATGTACATACATTCACACAATAATGTCCATACATATAAGCCAAAACTATCTATCAAAGAGGTACAAGTAAAGATAGTATCATAACTACAAAATGTGTACATATCAAAAAATAACTAAACAACAACAATTGAAGAAGAACTAAGCTAGCAAGTCACTCACTATTGTGGCTGCTCTTGAGGACCTTCCATATTCACAAAAATAGGTACGTCATGAGCAAAGTTGTTCAATACGATGATAAAATAACGAACCAAGAAAGAACTACCAGAAACTAGAAAGTATACAAAAACTGATAATTGTGTAAACCCACACCATATTGAAACTAAATAGATAGCCTAGATCCTTGATCCTTGTGGTACCAGTAGCGTGGATAGACTATGATCTTAGCTCATGAGGAACTTCACTCTATGACTTTAAGGCCTTGCATCCTTAGGGTTGAGTTGCCTCTGTAGGCATGCAATGTAGTACATCATCCTAACTAACTGTCCAACACGTTCGCTAGCTTCCCTTGATTCAATCATGTAATTCCACACTATTCCATGTGCTAAACCGATCCCCACACTTCACCATGTGCCATGTCAAACACCATACTTTACCATGTGCCAAGACAAATCTCAAACTTCACTGTGTACCAACCCTGAGCACTGGTCTATAACTGACCCCTAGATTTATAGTCTTGAAATCATCCAGAACCTTCTCCTTCAGATAAACCACAACTCCTGAAGCTCCCTTCTTAATGCTTCCACTTGGAATACCAACCAATGTGGCCCACACCAACCACTACATGAGCATCAACACTAAGTGAAATAAGCGAAGCATAAAAAACTATCCATAATTGCTTGGAACCACAAATATGTAAACCGGGTCTGACTCCAAGAAAAAGAGAAACACCGATGCGCCAAGTAGCATGTCATCGTACTAATGACCTATCATGGTCACGGTCATCTAACATGCTACCGTAGGCCCAAACAGTGCATACCCCTCCTTTAGATGTGCTACTCCAAGCTATCCTCGTGCCACTGAAAGCCAGACACCATGGAATGAAATCAGAACTATAGCAAAAAACTCAATCATTGGTCCTAAGAGCCAAAACTTACATCTGAAGGTGTACGTAAGATGCTCAAGCTCATCGAACCTCACTGGTCGCATTAACATCCTTTATTTTGAATTTAATATTAAACCGAAGCTATTTTACTTGATTATCAATTTATTTCCATAATCCAAAAAATTAACATATATATTAATGTCCTATACGGTCCACATCATTTTTCGAATCAAATTTCGTAGATTTTAAGCTCAAAATGGGTCAACAGTCTCAGAACGATCAATCATCTAACTTTAATGATCGATCAATACTAATTGACCATAAAGGTAACTATGATCTATCATTTTGACCAAATGATTGATTAGAATTAATCCATGATTGATCAGGAATTATCGATCATCTAAAATTATGATTGATCATACTTGGATAGTAGTTGGAACCACTCTGGTGACATATCATGAAATCGATCTGATCGATGATCTGACTACACCATTGTGTTCATGTTACTATACTCAACAAAAATACTACTTAGATCATGCATGCAATCTCTAGATTGGCAGTAAAATCTGAAAACACGACGCAATAAGATATCTATCGTGACCAAAACTGTGATGAAAAATGATAAAAACCTTGACAATAGGTAGCATGTATCCCCCCTATTCCAATAGTATAAAAACATAAATTGAGGTTGATAAATGCTGACAATAGGTAGTGTGCAAACCTCCACAGGTACGATAGGTAGCGTGAGAATAAAACCTAGAAAATAGGTAGCGTGCAAACCTCCACAGGTACGGTACCATAAATTGAGGTTGATAAAAACCTTGGGTAGAGATAATAAAAACCTTGATGCAGACATAACAGTAGTTGGAACCACTCTGGTGATTTGCACTATGGTAGTTGGAACCACTTTAACAATAGGTAGCGTGTGAACCTCCTCAGGCTGGGGAGAAAGGGTTGTGTGATTTGCACGTGACCATGAGAAGAGAGGTGAATGGGGGCGGTCACTTGAGGAGGGAGAGGGTGGGGAAGCACGTGCAGGGCACGTGCATAGGAGAGAGAGGGGAAGGGAAGAAATGAAGAGATAGAAAAGAGAGAATAGAAGAAAGAAGAGGGAGAAAAGAGAAAGAAAAGGGGGAAATAATGAATTTAAAAGAAAAATAAATAAATGTGAAATAAATAAAATGAAAAGTAAATACAAGTTAAAAATTAAAATTTAATAAAAAAATCAAATCAAATAATATAAAATGAAGAAAAATATAAAAGAAATATTAAATGAAGATATATGAAAAAGTGGTCAACACAAAAGTCGTTCGTCTCAACGAGATCTACAACTTTTGTGAAGGATCCAACATTAAAAAAGGTCAACTGTACAAAATGTATTTTTGGAGGTACTCTATAGATAATAAAATACCAAATTTTACATTTTGTAATTTTCTTGTATTTTAATTTGATTTTGATTAGTGAATTAATTTATATACAAGATATACATAATTAATCTATGGATTTTTTATAGGTTAGAAAAATAAAAAATAAACAACAAAGACAAATTATGTATAAAATATACGAAGTCAGGTTTTTTTGATTTATCTTGATTTTCTAATTTTTATAGATTTTAATTCTTGATGTCATGTTAGTTAATTAATTAAAGAATATGATAGAGAAATGATTAGATTAAAATAATGATTATTCGCATACATAATAATAAGCTCAATTTAGGTCAAAAATAATATTTATTTAATTACAGATTTTATCCCTAAGTTTAACACAAGTAATGAAGATTAATTAATTAATTTTAAGGGGTTTAGTAAGTGAATTATTAAGGGGATTTTGCTAAAACTACCATGAATAATAGATGAATCATGGATTCATCACACCCTATACCCACCTCTTTACTTGTCCCCAAGCAAATTTTAGTGAATTAGAAAGTTGAATCCATGCTTGTGCATGTACGAATTTCAAGACTTGTCTCATTAAGAATCCTAAGTTTTAGCGATCCTAAAATTCTAAGCTCCATCCAAGCTCCAGTCAAAAGAAGTCCAACTTCTATAATTATCAGACTTACTATCTATACACAAAGCATAAGAGATATGACATTTAATGTGTACCGCAATCATGAGAGTAGAGTCAAAATGCCACTCGAAGCCCAAGTCCGAGAGACTTTTCTCAAGACCTAATCCTCAACACTAAGAAATAAATCAGTTCTTGCATCCAGTCTACCATCTGAATAGTTTGTCATACTTGAAAATGTAGATGGAAAGCCATCTACGTTTTCACTGACATTCGAAATCCATATAAAATTAAGATCGAATCGAGTCGTGAGAGAGGGTAGAGTTTATGATTTATTTTCAACATTTCTTAATTATTTGTAGCAATTGCTCATTTACAGTGGTTTCTGTTTGGACTCCCGCCTGTGAAACAAGACTTGAACTTCTTCTATGTGATGTGTAGGACATGTTTCACTCTCTGGTGAGGTTGGGGACCGAGTTGAGTGGTTTGTAAGATTAGACCTGCACTTGCAACTATTAGAGATTCTAGGATGATTTTGCATGTGCTCGTAGTACCTAGGATCACACTACCTTAATTGAGATGCACTCATAGATCATTCAACTTAGTCAAATTTAAATAAATTCTTTACGGCTAATACAACTTTCTACTAGGTACGTCTTTTTCAACTTGCACATTATATAGAATAATTTTTAAATTCCTATATTACATCCACATGGAGATTGCGAAGAATCACTGTAAGTCTTCTAACTGAGCATACATCATCATTTTCTACATGCATCAGCTTTTCTTGAATTTCTCCCTCTTATTTTGTCATTTAAAATTTAAAAGGAAATTGGGAGTGGATGGTAGACGTGCATTTGTACTCACCTAATTTTTCAGCAATCAGCTAATTAAAATAGGAACCGCTAAACAAGGATGACTTTAAATAAATTGTAAAATCAAGAATTATTAGGGAGAATAGCCCCATTATTGTATTCATTTATCTTTTTTGAGAGTAAGAGACACACATTAGGATAGAGCCAAGATTCGGAATATACTACTGGTTCTAAAAATGATTAACTACTTCTCAGTGAGGGAAATATGATCTCCCTTAGAAGAGCGGATGGTTAAAGGACAACGCGATTGGCATCATCCTTAAGTAACACGGGTAGCTGTTTTATGATCTAGACTTACACCCATAGTGGTTGAAAGTGGATGCAACTAGCCGTACGAATTCAGGATAGTCTTAAAGAAAAAATTTCGGTACCTAATAACTTGCTTAAACATATGCAAAAGTTGAACTATAACCAACTAAAATTAACAATATAATTGGTCGAGCTCTTGCAGCCTTCATTGTGTGAGTTGGTGAACCTGAGGTTTGTATTGTGTGTTGTATTGTGCATAGTTCAAGATCATCCATCAAATACTGCACACATGTTCCTACATCATGAATTGTAATCCTCTTTCAAACTGTTTGAAATCGAGGACAGAGGATTGTAGTAAATTTTGTTCAGACTCCGCAAACCTTCCAATAACCACGACAAACTTACCATTCTCAAGGGCTCAGGAACACTCTTACTCCGGACTACCTTGGGTTTGTGGACACTCTTCCCATGAATCATCATCCTATGATTATTTCTTCTTCCTTGAAGGATGACAGACCCAGTCTTTATCCATCTCTCCTCACCATATCAAGGAAGACTCCCACCTCGATCATTCTCATTCTAATTCTTTCCATTCTATTAATTTGAATCCTTTATATTCTGAAGGTGAAGAGGAAGAAGAGAACCTAAAGAAGATGCCTCAAAAGATAAGAGATAATAAAGATGAGAAGAATGAAGACCTAATGCAAATGATAGTAGCAAGATTGGTTGCATCTAAGCAGCAACAGCTTTTAATGAGAGAATATATTAACCAGCTTAATGTTGGGGGTGAACTGCCAATGGAAGAAACCTATAACCCTGGCCAATATAGAGTAAGAAATTATCTACAACCATTAGAGCCATAAGTAGACTATGAGCTGAAGCTGCCCTTCTTGAATCAACTGCCTCAATTTCATGGAAATACCATGGAAGAACCATATGAATTTTTATGGGACTTGGAGCTAGTATGTTCAAACCTGAGACACCTCAGGGTCAGCCAGGACTACATTCATCTCACAGACTTCCATTCTCATTGAAAGGAAAAGCTGACTATTGGATGAAGAATCTGATGGTTACCACATACAATCAATTCCGAACCTCTTCTTAAATAAGTTCTACCCTTTGAATAGGACTAATCAGATGAGGACACACACCACTAGCTTCGCTTAGATGCATCAAGAACCATTATATGATGCTTGGGATAGATTCATATATTTATTACAAAAGTGTCCATGTCATTCTTTGGATGACATCATCTTGGTCTAGTCACTCTATTTTGGTCTCGCTTACGAGACAAGGCTTAGTGAGTGTGGCATGTAGATGCAACTATACATCATGAGGAGCAGATACCGTCTAGAAGGTATTCAAGCATATGGATAAGCAAGCCACTCACAAATTCTAACAGGGTGTATACTGACTCCCTCAATACACTTTAATCTAAAGGAGGGAGGCAGATTGTTTTGAAATAACTAAAGATCTGATTCCGAACATGGGCATCATCGCTGGCAAGCTAGTTGTAGTGGATCGGATTCACAACAGGATGAACGACATCGACAATAGGATCTCCCATCTTCTGAAGAAGATGGATGATCTGACTGAGAAGGTGTTCAAGATCGAGATACATGTCACAACTACATCCACTGGTACTATTTACCGAGTACATCAAGTCCAGGAGCAGCTGATATTAGGGTCACCTCAGCCTTGGGTTCAGGACTAGTCCTATGCCCAATCTTTCCATCAGCCACCACCACCAGTAGAGATCGTCGAAGAAGTACCACCTTCGGTGTTTGAGGTGAACGACATTTGGTATACTCAAGACCCTGCCCGATAGGGTAATACAGGGAACTGTTTTCCCTACCAACGTCCCCTGACCTTCCAATAATGTTGCATTCCCACCCATCATGTCCCGTCCCAATAGCAGAGGTCGTAGCAGTCGTACGACCGACAGAGACAATATCAAGAGAACCAGTAGGGTTCGCAGTACCAGTAAACACCGAACAGTATCGACAGCAATATCAAGCTCCACTGGTCTAATCTTTGAAGCAACCCTCATAGTTGTCTAACTCTCAGACAAAACCCATCGATATCTAGCAGCAAATGCTAGAGGAGATCTGTTTTTTTCAGAATGAAATTCAGGATCTACGGGTTGATGTGGATCGCTTATCCCATTGGAGAGATGAATAGACGGATCCTGCTACAACCATTTCCAGCTAAGTTCGAGCTCACCCTAACATCTTGAACAAATTTTAGTCTCATCAATATGGTGGCCAGGTATACTATTCAGGCTCATCTAAATCTGGACATGATATTCTTTCATTTAAACATATTAATGTTATGTCACTTAGGAGTGGATGGACCACGGTCGTACCTGACCGCGCAAGGGAAACAAGGAGAGATGAATAGGCGGATCAAATTTTTGATACTTTCGAGAAAGAAGAAAGAAATTCGAATTCAGTGTCATATCAAAGGAAATTATGGATTCCTAC
This sequence comes from Ottelia alismoides, assembly GCA_037367405.1. Lineage (NCBI taxonomy): Eukaryota > Viridiplantae > Streptophyta > Magnoliopsida > Alismatales > Hydrocharitaceae > Ottelia > Ottelia alismoides. Next base: position 134,340 of record JAZKJV010001548.1, read on the forward strand.
TCAGGAAAAGGGAAAAGCATCATTGGAGTCTACAGGGGACCTTACACCTTCAGTTGCAACTAATCATCTTTTCTGCATCATGATGTAGACAATTTTGAGTTTTATAATCAATTAAAGAATAAATACCATTGTAACAAGAACTCTATTTCTAATAACTCAAAGCATGATGTTCTTGTTTATGATTTGGGTTCTTTATCTCCCATGTCAATTGCTTCCATTCCTTCCCTCGTGCTCTTATGGGAGGAAAGAGCAAACCTCATAAAACTCTTCAAGATGACTTGGTAGTGTCATGATTTTGTCAAGAAAATATTACAGTCAAGATGTCATTTGATCAATATGTGGCTAACAATCCTGCATTCCAGAATTACTTGAAGATGAGATGCACTCCTATTAGAACTCACAGGAAGAAACCGAATTAATTCATGGAGACTCATATCTTAACAGTTCCTACTACCCAATGTGTCAAAAATCAGCATCTACCAAGGAAAAAGAGGGACCTAGGTATTCACTATGTGGATAGTCGTATCGACGACATTGAGTTTTCATGCACACTCCTAGATAACGGTTCTTCAATCAATATTCTACCCTTAGCATTATATTACAAAATGGATTTAGGGCCTCTCAAAAAATCATCAGCTCTACTCCAATTTGTCGATCAATGAAGAGACATACGGGAGAAGTGAAGAATGTTGTTACTTTGTTGAGGGGACAAAGTACAAAATGGAATTCACTATCCTTGATATGGAAACCCCCAATCATTGGAGAGAATCTCATATCATTCTTGCACGACCATTCTTGAGTACCGCAAGAGCAGTATTCGATTACGACACAAGAATGATGAAGTTCCTCTCTCCGGATGGAGAAGTAGACCTAGAGATGAAGCAGACAAAATGGCATAGACCAGACCCTAATCTAGTATTGAGTACACAAAACCTTCAGAGGCAAAGTGCAAGTTGATTATCACAACTGGACCTTGGCAACAGATTCCAGCAGGACAGAGCAAGATTCTTTCATCTGGAGAGGTAGTAGTGCACAGTGCAGTTTGCTAGGTGACATATCTACGTATACCCTTGACGACATAGAGATCTCTTTGGATCTGTCGGTCCCATCTTCTTCGGGATGGTTAAAAGTTATAGATGACAAATTAGACATGATTTTGGCAGAATTATCGCACTACTTCTGCGATCTGACTCATCTTTCTTCAGAGTTGGTTGCTAGCACATCATAGATTGATCCACCATCACCCAACACAGAGCCGAACTCAGATGCCATTCAGCCGGTAGTTGATGATTCAGACCTACATGAGTTGAAACCACTTCCTCCTACACTCAAGTATGTGTTTCTTATGGGACCTAAAGAAAGATTCCCTGTGATCATTAGCTCGACCTTAATTGTAGAACATGAGTCTAGATAACTTGATGTTCTTGAGCAGAATCGCAAAGCCATTGGATGAACGGTGTTGGATCTCGTGAGGATCAACCTCGCTCTCTGCTCGCACCAAATATATGTTGAGGATAATGCAAGACCTTCCCACGAATTTTAGAGAAGACTAACTCCTAATCTCCATGAAGTAGTTAAGAAATAAATTGAGAAATTGTGTAAAGAATGGTTTATATACCATATTTCTGACTCTAAGAGGGTGACCTGCTTCATGTTATTCCGATGAAGTCAGGAATCTAAATGGTCACCAATGAGGAGGGGGTAAAGATCACGATACAAGTACCAATGTCATCGCAGTTCTGTGTCGACTATAGGTGCTTGAATACCTTGACCAAGAAAGAACTCTTTCCTCTATCATTCATTGATCAAATCTTGGAGAAACTTGCAGGGAAAATATTCTTCTATTTTCTTGATGGGTACTCGGACTACAATCAGGTAGCCTTCATTCCCAAGGATTAGGAACAACTACATTACATGTCCATTCGGTACTTACGCATTCAGGCGCATGCCATTCAGGCTCTGCAATGCCCCGAGCACATTTCCGCAGTGCATGATCGTCGTATTTGCTGAAATGGTGGGCGACTTCCTGGAAGTCTTCATGGATGACTTCTCGGTTCATGATGAATCTTTTGATACATGTTTAACGCACTTGGATCGAGTCCTCAAAAGGTGTAAGGAGGTCAATTTGATACTCTCCTGGGAGAAAAGTCACTTCATGGTGATGGAGGGTATCGTGTTGGGGCACGTCATCTCCAAAAAGGGACTGGAGGTTGACCCTATCAAGGTGGATGTGATCAAGAAACTTGAGCCACCAACCAACGTTAAGTCAGTGTGGTCATTCTTAGGGTATGTTGGATTTTATCGAAGATTTATTCATGATTTTTCAAAGATCGCATGCCAACTACCGAGCTCTTAGGGAAAGGCACTGAGTTTATTGTGGACCATAAGTGTCTAGAGGCCTTGAGCTCCTGAAAAGAAAATATGTGAGTTGCCGATTTTACAAGCCCCTGATTGTCTCTTACCTTTGAGATCATGGCTAATGCATCAGATTTTACAGTTGGGTTTGTGCTTGGACAAAGACGTGATGGGATATCTTATGTGATTCACTACGCGTGCAAAGTTTTGGATCCTACATAGAGAAATTATATGGTGATTGAAAAGGAAATGCTCGTGGTAGTTTGGTTTCTTGAAAAATTTAGATCATACATATTGGGCTCCAAAGTGATGATTTTTATTGATCACATAACAATCAGGTACCTAATGAAAAAGAAGGACGCAAAGGCGCATCTTTTGAGATGGATCTTATTGATCCAAGAATTTGATTTGGAAATTAAGGGTAAACCTGGAATAAATAATTTGTGGTTGATCACCTCTCACGAATTGAGCATAATAATAATCCCGATATTGAACCATTTCAAGAGACCTTCCCAGACGAGTCAGTTTGTGCTAGTGACTCAATCAGGTGGTACGTCGACATGGTAAATTATCTTGTCTACAAGAAGGATCCCTAGGGTTGGTCCAAGAGCAGTATTGACCAACTGAAGTCAGATTCGAGGAAATACCACTGGGATGATATGTTCCTTTTCTTTAAGGGGTCAGATTGCGTGTGGCAAAGGTGTATCTCTCAGGAGGAATACCAGAGTATCCTCACACACTGTCATTCACTTGAGGCCGGAGGACACCATTCGGGAAGGAGAACCACGCATAAGGTAATCTAATGTGGATTATACTAGCCAACCTTATTTAGACATGTCAATGATTTTATATGGTCATGCCTGATTTATCAAAGAATGGGAGGGACCATTAGATATAGAGATGAAATGCGCATGCAACCGATGATTTTCTATGATATTTTTGATGCATGGGGAATTGATTTTATGGGTTCCTTTCCCAACAGTAATGGACATGAGTTCATCTTGTAGCGATTGATTATTTATCAAGATGGGTGGAGGCTATCCCAACCCAAAACACAAATAGCAATAATGTGTGTAAAGTTTATCAAGGATCATATCATTGCAAGGTTCGAAGTTCCTAAGGTTTTGATTTTCTGATGGGGGTAGCCACTTTATGAACAGAGAATGAGATTATTAGCTAAGGATTGTAAATTAGAGCATAGAGTAACCAATCCACATCACCCACAGCCTAATGGCATGGTAGAGGTTTCTAACATAGAGGTGAAGAGCATTCTTCAAAAGTTGCTTTGTCCCGATAGGAAGAACTGGTCCTAGCTTTTGGACCAAGTTCTATGGGCCTATAGGACAGCCTACAAGACTCCACTCAGTACTTCACCTTTTAGGATGATGTATGGCAATCCATGCCATTTACCCGTAGAATTAATTCACAAATCTGAATGGGAGATCAAGAAGATTAAATGGAGTTGTCATCTTGAGAAGCTATGTTGTGACTTGAATCTGAATGAGCTAATAGAAATCTGAAACCTGGCATATGACAACAGTGTGATCTACAAGGACAAGGTCAAGAAATGGCATGATAGACACATTAGGCATAAGAACTTTGTACTCGGGCAGAAAGTATGGTTGTTCAATGCCCGGTTAAAGATTTTTCACGAGAAACTCAAATCAAAATGGACGGATCCCTACATGGTCATAGATATGCATAACAATGGAAGTGTTGATATTGTTGAGCTTAAAGACGGAGCACAACCTTTCCGAATGAATGAGTATTTGTTGAAGCCATACATAGATTCTAAAGAACAGTTATCCCAATTCATGGTCATCAACTTCATGAAGATAGAGAAATTTAATGACTCGTCAAACCATCGTACATGAAGAGCAGTAGTTAGACACAAAGTGTACATATCATCTTTATTTTTCACGCATTCCAAATTCACATTCTCCTTGTTTATTCACCAGGATCTCATCGGACCCCCACCCTTCTTCCTTACTTAGGCTGATCAGTGCCTAAGTATAGGGGGACTTGATGCCTACTGTACATACTCTCCTCATTCACTTCTCCCCTTTTCCGCCTCATGTTCGTTCTTCTTATATACTTACACTGTCCACAGCCTAAGTATAGGGTGTGGGATGATTTCTATTTTTCGTTTTCACTCTCTTATGCTTAGTCCGAGCTATGTCTTCTCTGTGCTTCTTGTGCTCTGAGGACATAGCACTCGTGAAGTATAGGGGTGTGTGTATATACTCTGTATATATTTTTCCCATAGCTCGTACTTGTACGTAAGTATATATTCTTAATTACATTATGGGTAACTAACTTGTAAATCTAAAAATAATAATTTTTAAAATTTTGAAAAAAAAATACAACTAACATTGTTTGTGCCCAATGGTGTGTGTGTAACCAAAGTTTTGAAAAATCGATTTCTTATTCTTTTGAAAATGTCTTCGTTATTTAAACTAAAAAAAGCAACAACAAAAATTAAAAAATAGTTGTCTCCATTCCATACATTTGCACTTCGTCCAGCATTGCATATAATGCATTGGTGAAAAGCTCTTGGGTTCTGAACCAAGTTATGAGCAGAAATCGAGAGTGGTTTTAACTTGACTTTGATCCACCTAATTTTTATAGGAACTTCACTGAGAAAGATGATTTTTAAAGTTTCAGGTCTTTGACTTAATTCTTCGAGTTCCACATGACAATGTGCAGAATTTGACTCTTAGTTACTAACATGGTTGCCTCATTCTAGTTATGACTCTTGAATAGGGAATTAATTTTTACTTTCTCACTATGCACTTAGATCAACTCGAACGAGCTGTTGGAAGACTGTGTAAGTCTCTTTTCTGGTAGCATGGACATCTAAAGATCAGAGTACGGATTGAAATAAAGCTTCAGATAAGGGATGGATGGATGGACACAAATTTTTTTCTAAGCCCCCAAAACATGTGCAGAAAGAAAGATTCCATATCCTCAAGGGGCACAACAAGATCCACACAAGGCTACCAAAAATCCAAACAAAAAGAAGCCAACTACCAAATAAATATTTGACCAAAAAAGGTCCAAGCTTCATGACAACCTGCAGATCTTGGTGGAGACTTGGCTGAAGTAGCCAGCATCACAAGGAGAGGTGACTACATTGGTCACCCTCCAGTTCTTTTCCTCTTCTTCTAAAAATTTCTCCCGCTTTTTGATTGTGAACACAACAGGACGAACCTTAGAAAATACCTGACTCCTCGAGTATGAGTTATTAGAGGAGAGGTTTGCATCGTAGTCTGGAATTCATGGAAGAGATAAAACCTTTCATACACATGAGATAATTGTTCAATGTCTATGGGGCATGCATTGGGAATAGGATTGATCTAAGATGACTTATGAGTCAAACCCATTACAATGTTGTGTAGACTTTGAAGGATGTTGATGTAAAACCCTAATTCCCACAGGAGTTCCACCAAACTAATAGTTCAAAGGTCGGATCTAGTTCCATTTTCTCCTTTTGCTAATGGTCTTGGTATGGAGCCCAATCTCATTTCACCTCATTTCATTTCATTAATTGCTCGGGGACGAGCATGGTTTAAGTATAAGGGGTTGATGAATATGAGATTCATCGCTCTAAAAGAGATTAATTAAGCTCAGTTCCAAAAAAATCATCTGCATTTTATCAATTTTCTTGCATAATTAACTTTCATGCACATATAAATAATAATGTCATTTTATCATTCATAATTGCATAAAACAAGAAGCAAAAAAAATCCTTGCCCAATTGACAAGTAAAATAAGCTAACTTCCCTTATTTTTAATAAATTCATGCTAATGAAAAATCACCTGAAACCACCTCCATTATCTACATATTACTTACAAGAATAAAGGAAAAATTCAAAAAAATCAATGACTGAAATAATTGAGAAATAAACCCAAACACTAATTCTAGTATAATCGGACTAAAACACTAATACCTTTCTCATATAGTGTTTGATTTCATCCTACTCACTTTTGAACTATGTACATTCAATTACCTTCAAAATAAGACTAAGTTCATGTGAATTGGAGCTCATATGTGACAGTTAGGTTTTGAGCCTCTTTGTACATTATGTATTTTGCCCGATTTTGACTTATTATTTTATGTACATATTTGATTATTTTTATTTTATTTCTTTTCATTTATTTTCATTGACATAAGTTTTGCTAAAATATGCAAAAATACAAACTAAAATAAACCAAAATCAAAGAAATTGATTGAGTCTGAGTATTCACTACTAGTCTGTACAAAAGTCATCTTTTTCGTAGTTTATTTTATTTCTTCATTTTCTAAATAAATAATCATAAAAAAATATATTAATGTGTAAATATTTATCTTTGATTTTACTATTTTTTCTCGATTTTAGCTTAATTATAAATGATAAAAAATTACAAAATTCCAAAAATTCAGTATTTTATGCACATCGAGTACCCCCAAAAATATCACTTTATGCAAATGACTTATTTTGATTTTGGTCTCTTCATGAAAGTTATAGATCTCGACGAGATGAACAACCTTTATAGATTTTTTTTCAATCTGAGGTCTCTTTCTATTCTTTTTTATTTTTCTTTTCTTTTTATTTTTCGATTTTTCTGGAGCTGACATGTGGTAGATCCTGGAGCCACCACGTGTCACTCAATTTCACATTTATAGTTCATTTATTAATTATTAAAATTAAATTTTAAATGATAATATAAAAAATAAAAAAATTGTGACACGTGGCGTCAACTTGGTCATCTGATCTCTGCTGATCGAACGGTCGATGCTCCATCTCCTTCTCCCATTCTTCCTCCATCGGCACCCCCCGTCATTCCCCGATCACCTTCCAAATCGGGGCAGCTGCCATCTTCTCTCCCACCTTCCAACTCCAACACCCCTCATCAGATCCCCCTCTTCTTGTGTCGCCTCCCTTGATTCTCATCGTCGACTCCCAATCGAATCCATCCCTCTATCTCTGGCCTCCCTTCCTGATTCGCTCAATAACTGTCTCCTCTCTCTCGCTATTTAATGCCACCATCCCCTCCGTTCTTTGACATATTCCATTTGCCCCACTATAAAAGACTATCTCATAGTGACAGCTCGATTAGTAAGATCCGAGTCCTCAAGCCTCGTTGTAGCGTCATTTCGCAGTTGTGCGCTTGCCCCGCTCCGACCTCGGTCCTCGAGTATCCACTCTAGGTATCTTTGCATCATCCCGCTCACCTCTTTCATTCGTCATCTCCATCTCTTCTGCCCCGATCCCCCTTCGAGCATCTCTGCTTCGCTCCTCCATTCGAGTTCATTTGCATCACCACCTCTGTCATTCGAGACAACCACATCGCTTCGCATGCTACTCGTATCCATCTCCAACAACACAAACGTGAGACTTCCACCCTCTAGGTCTCCATCGATGATTGAGCAAGTTTCCGCATATGGACCCCATCGACACCTCCAACCGTGTCTTCACAACCACGTCGAGCCACCGTGCTCCAGCAGCTTCATTGCCACCAACTCGCAGTCGGAGGCCCTCGACTCCGTACACTGTGGCCCTGCAAGCCTCCGTGCCTCTGCCAGTTGCTGCTCCATGCCCTCAACAACTACACCTTCGCCGGCACCCGCAGACAACACCTCAAGACCCCCCCCCCTCACGTGTGAGGCACGTGTGCAAGGAGAAAACCTGCGCTCAAGCCCCTCCATCTTCCCACATTTCCACTTGAGGTCCTTTCCATGTGAGGTGCATGTGCGGAGAGGGAATAATTTTAGTGGAACCCCCTGAAATCCTACAAGTTCACATCCAGTCCCCGTCGCCCAAGGGTCATGTGAGGCATACATGACCCGTTGGGCATATTGCATACATACCCTTTCAATTCTAGGTATCCACATTCGTACCCTTGCATTATTCTTTTTTATTGTATTTTATATTCTATTTTTCATACCGAACCATGTGTTCTTCTATAAATTTAAGCCTCTTTATTGCATCAATGTAGTACTCAGAAAATAACAATTTGTTCTACAATTAATTTTACACATTGCGGAACTTGATTTATATTTTTTATGCTCGTTAGTTCTTTAATAATAATTATTATTATGGAATCTTTATATTTTGCCCTTTTTGAGCTTAGAAATTCATAGAAAATTGACATTACTCAAAAAAATGAAAAATTCATCGATCATAGATTTTATTTACATTGTGCCCAAAAAAAATTGCATTTTCATGCATCATTTTTCCTATAAAAATCATTTTGTAGATTTCAATATTTAATTTTTAATAGGTATTAAACTCCACAATTTTATGGTTTAGGATTTTTCTAAGATAGTTCATTTATTGTTCCATCTTAAACAATTTTTTCCTTGAAAATAAGCATGTTTAATATTTATTATAATTAATTATTGAGATTCACACTATTTGCACCATTTAATTCATTAAATATTCATATTGGATCTGAAAATTCCAAAAAAAATAATAGTGCATTCATTTCATCATTATTTACATCCTGGTCGAATTTTGTAGTTTTTTGACATTGTTTTATAGATATTAATTTTCTCATCCTTAAAATTGGCCATGTTTTCATTTGCATTCACAAATTGCATTCAAAATACCAAAAATATTCCGCCTCAAAAATCGTGCACGAACTTTGATAGACATTAATCTAGGTTGTTCTTTTACCTCCTCGTGTTCGAACCTGGGGCTTGCATAAGCTAAATAAGCATAAAACCACTCGAATTAAAATTTATTAGTTAACTAAGTAGTTATTTCTTGATTGACTTCGATTACCCGCCTGCAACGAATGATACGCATTTTTATTTGCACATTAATTCCCAAAAATTAACAGAGGGTTTTCCGGGCTCATCAGTCCCTAAGATCGACCCTAGACTTATCCAGATCTTAAAATCATTTAATGGAGCCCCTCCCCATGGAGATAATTTAGGCTCGATCTCTAATAGATCGCTAATTGGTCGTGCTACAACTCGACCATATTAACTAAGCCACTTAACGCTTCATAAGTGGAGTTCTTAAAATCCAAATATGTTTCATCACTACCTTGGAATGAAAGTATCATTGTTATATAATCGATTAAGGTCACATCACCCTTGAGAATTCCTAATACACGTGCATCTTGTATAATAGAAGACCTAGAATAAACTAGAAGGTTTGATCACATGAGAAGTGTCTTTTTCATGATTTTATCATTAAGTTTCTCATTCGATCATATACTTTCCAATTCATATATCATACCAATAAGTCTTATCATGCTTCTAAATCAAGATGACCATTGATGGAATTTGGTTTTTTTTCCCAATATCACATGAGCGATCTCATGCCATCATGTGCAGTAGTGAACACGTATGATCCCTTTCAGAGATCGTAGTACTCATATGCCCTCATATGCACACAGGCTCATCGCTATAGACCTTGATTAGGTCATCAACCTAATGGCCCGCCTAATGTACATACTTAGACATATAGTCACACATATGTCTGTGATCAGAGGAAGCATGCATGTATCGTGACAACATACGATATAGGTCTTGGTTACCTCATATCGCTAAGTCAATTCTTTGACTTAACTTATTCAACACATCTGAATCTATATTACTATGTAGAGGACATGTATCAAGAGGTCAGTCGGATATCAGCCTTTGGAGTGAGGATTGTCATCTCCTTCTCATACTGGAGATCCTTTCTCAATAATCATTTAACGGTGCCAGTGAATCCGTATTTCTGTCTCTTTAGATATCATCTCTGCACCAGCCTATATGTCCAATTGTTGGATCAACAACTGTATGATTATCAAGATGTCCATGGTACATAACCTTAATTATATGAAGGGACATTATAAATGTATTCATTCATTAATCTCATATAAGGAGTGGAGATAATAACTTTTATTGATATATACAAAGACTACAATAACATTTATTGTAAAAATGATTCACCTTGGGCTCACATGTCCAACAATTGCCTCTACTGACTATGTTGTTGATCCCCTTACCCAACCTTTATTTCAAAAGTTTTTTTATTATCATGTATGAGTACGGGTTCAAAATTGTACATGAACGAATATGAGGGCTAGTAGGAGATTGTTAGACATGTGAGCCTAGGACGAACCATTTCTATAATAAATGTTGTAGTAATTACTTCTATATCAATATTGGTTTTCCCTCTATATATGAGATCAATGAGTGCATGCACCTACAAGGTCTCTTAGTACAATCAGGGTTATGTACCATGGCCATCTTAACAATCATACAACTGTCAATCTAATGATTGAATCATAGAGGATGGTGCTAAGATAATATCTAAAGAGTTAGGATACAACTAGTGTCGTCAAATGATAATCGAGAAAGGATATTTAGTATGAGAAGGAGATGGCAATCCTTACTTCGAAGTTTGATATCCGATCGGCCTCTTGATGTGAATCATTTATATAGGAATGGAGATTCGAAGGTGTTGGATGAGTTAAATCAAATAGTTGACTTAGTGAGATCGAGATATGTAAGATCTATATCATACGATGTCATGATATATGCATGCATACTCTGACCAGAGACATATGTGTTACTATATGTTTGACTATGTACATTAGACAGACCATTAGGTTAATGAACTAATCAAGGTCTATATCAACTGGAGAGCTAGTGTGCATATAATGGCATATGAGTTATATGATCTCTCAAAGGCATCATACAAGTTTTGTTATTGAATCGGAAGACATGAGCTCACTCATGAGATATTGAGACAATTCAAATTCCATTATTGGTCATCTTACTTTGGAAGCATGACATGATTAGTAGGTATGATATATGCTTTTGGAATTATATGATTATACCAACTCCTAATGATTGAATTAGAAACTTAATAATAAAATCATGAATAATATAGTCCAAATAAGATCAGAACTTCATGTTTAATCAAGCTCTTCCAATATGCAGGATGTATGTGTATTGGGAATATATGAGTGTGATGTGATCTTAATCGAACTACGACTGAGAGAGTAATGAAATAGGTTTGGAGTCTAGTGACTCTACTTTGATGATCGTTGGATTGCCTTTTTAATTTGAAATGTTGTCGTATTTGTTGTAGTCAGGCAATCAGGATCGATAAAAAATTTAATCGCATAAATCGATGAATCAATGAACTAATTAATGTGTGGTTTTATGTATTTTTAACCTGAGCAAGCCCCAAAGTTGATTCAAGGAGGCAAAGGAACAACTTCGGATCAAGTTAGGCAAATTAGCACGTGGTTTTCTAAGCGAGATTTTTTTGTAATTTTTTATGTGAAATAAATGCCAATGCACAAATGCGGATGAATTAGGTTATTAAGAAAATAAGCAACTTAGCCAAATTTAATATAATATGAAATTAATCTAAATTAGCCAAGTTATATTTTTCCTTAAAACCTAATCCACTGATAAATGCAAAACGTTTTTTTGGAATTTCCGGGGGTTAAAATGCAATAATGAAAAATGCAACTTTTTTAGAGGTTTTTATGCAATTTTTCATGCAAATAGAAAGAAAAATTAATGAATTTTTTTACTGAAAGTGAAACGTGAGGAAAAGAAGCTACAGTAATGTTTTTTGGAATTTTTTGAGGATATATGCTTTTTTCATGAATTTTTTAAGGACAATAGAGTGATTGTCAGTATTTTATTTTTAATTAATCCAAAAATCAATTTATCCAGAGAGCAATTATCTCAAATAGATATTTAAATGATCAATTCAAAAGAGTTGAAATTTCATAAAAATAATATTTGTAGATTTAATTAAAATCAATTACAGAAACCATTCAACTATTTATTTTAAGCACAAGACATCTCCATTTTCAATGAAATTTGGACAGTAATTACAAAGCATGTAGAGGCATCATATGGAATTTTACATAATTTTTGGAGCAATATTTAAGTATGCACAAATTTGAAAGGATAAATGAGCAAAATATCACTGATTTTCAGACTCTAATTTTTAATAAATTATCCAATGCTCCCAAAATTCTAAATAAATAGTAAAAAGATAAAGAATTAAATGATATATAATAGGCAATTTTTGTATTAAAAAAGGATGCAGAATTGATATCCAAATTAGAGCATAAACATAAAGGTGCCTTTATAATACAAAAATAAAAACTGAATAAAATGAAATTGTGCCTAAGGGCACTTCTGCAAATAGCTAAATATGCACGGACAATTTTGCAATATTCACAAAAGGAATAAAATAAAATGGAACTGCTCTTTGTGGAAAATGTGGGTTCCAAGAATGGAACCCACCTCCCCGCTAGGGCTCAGGGCGGCAGCGCGAGGCGCATGTGCAGGAGGCGGCACTAGCGGTCGCGATGTGCGAGGCGAGGAGCTGCTGGGGTTGCGGGAGCGATCGCGGGCGAAGGCGCTGGAGGAACGGCGGGGTGCGCGGCTCTGGGAGGAGATGGTCGACTAGCGGAGGCGCACGCGGCTGCAGTGCACGGAGACACGGTTGCGGATGGGGTAGCGCTAGTTGCAGGTGTGGAGGCACGGGGGTGCATGCGATCTGGAGTTCTGGGCGGAAGAGGTCACGCGTGGACGATGCTGGACGAGGAGGCAGTAGCCAGCGCACTCGCTGTCGGGCGGAGCGGTGTACAGGCGAGGAGGCGGTGGATCGCTCAACGGTTGTTGGGGCGAAGAGGGTGGCCGCACAGGTGGCGGTCCGCGGCCGTGGGGCTGGTGGACTGTCAGCGCGGTAGAGCAGCCAGGGGGCCTGCCTGTCTTCTTTTTTAAAATTTTGTTTTTCAGTAACTTTGTTGTAATTTTTTTAAACAGGGAAAAATGTAGAGATGAAATGATGATGATCATTGTGATGGTATTGGTGTTTGAAGAATGTGGTGACTGTGACGATGGTGATATGAATCAACAAAGGAAAAATATGTCAGATAAAATGAAAAGATGAAGATAGAAGATTTACGTGCGTAGTCGCCTAGAGAGTGGATAGCTATGCTCGACTCGAATTGTCAGCTCGAAAGGTCGGGCGGATGTCGACCTTGAAGCTCGGCAGCGGGCTTAGAGAAAGCTGTCGCAACGTGGGCGGTGCTCCACTGATCTCACCAAGGCCTTGTCGTCGCTCGACCAACTGCACCGAAGCTATCACCGTCGACGCATTAAAGGGGCTTGAGGCTCTCTTCTATGAGAATGGTGGATGATGAAAAATGAGGGAGAAGAGAATAAAAAGGAGGAGGGAGTTAGAAAAGAAGTGGAGAAAATAGAGGAATGGTGGAGGAAGTGGAGACTTGGAGTGGGGACAAGTAAAGAAGAAGTAAAAGGAAAAAATAAAAAATGTAAATTAAAATAAGTAGGTAACTAAAAATAAAGAAGAGAAAATAATAAATAAATATAATTAATTAAAATAATAATAAATAAAATTTGAAAATAATAAAAAATGGTGTGACACGTGGCAGCTCCAGAAGCTGCTACGTGTTACTCACAGAAAATTCAAAAATTAAATGTAAAGAAAAATAAAAAAAGAAATAACAAAGGGGTTAATTCAAAAAGTGATCAACATGAAAGTTGTTCGTCTCGACGAGATCTACAACTTCTGTGATAGACTGAAAATCAAAGGAAGTCATTTATACAAAAAGTATTTTTTGGGTGGTATCTTATATATACAGCACCGTATTTTCATCTTTTACAACTTTTTATCATTTTTAAATAAGAGAAAAACCAATAAAATATGAAAGAAATATTTACAACTTAATCTAATTTTTTTTGGATTTTTTTATAATTAAGAAATTAAAAAGATAGAATGAAGGGTATTTTAGTCAATATGTACAATATACAATTGGGACCCAAAACCCAAGTTTCACATACAATATCTGATTTTATGAAATTAGTCTTGCTTTGAAGGTCTTTGAATGTATATTACTTTAAAAGTAGTAGACCTAAATCGAACCATGTATGAGAGGGATATGCGCATTTTAAGGTTCATAGTCTCAAACTTGTATTTGGATTTTATTGGACAATTTTACATGTTAGTATTTTTTTGATATTTTTCCTTTAATAGTGTTAGTAATATATACACTATAGAGTAAATTTTATTAGATTTCGAGTTAGTATAAAATATATACAAATACGTTATTTTAGCTAATATACATGTGAATATGTACAAGTAAATTTGGCTCCTTATTTAATGCAAATATGAATGCTAAAATGTATATATTTTTTGCACATGCATGAGTAATAATTATGCAATATAAGTGATGAAGTGCAGCTAATTACTTGGGAACAAAGCTCTATTTTCAACTTTTAGAGTGATGAATCACATATTCATCAACCAGCTATCCAATCTTAGTCCAAATGTTAGACATTGATTTGAATGTGATTCAGATGCAATGAGAAAATTGGATATTTCTATTTAACTTGATCAGACATCTCTGGGAGATCTTCTAGCTTTGGATGTGAGATTAGATATCTCTGTGCAAGTCACTATACATGGAATGCACAATCCTCATGTTCTTATCTCCAAGTATCTATAGAGAAGCAAACTATTCGTGAAAGAGTTCAAGAATCGTTCCATTAGACAAAATATGTGAACATTGAAAAATAAAGATAAATAATGATGATTAAATTTAATTACCACAAATAATGTGGATGTGATGTGTATAAAGACATCTTAGATAGCTAAATTAGATTTAATTAGTATAGATGGGATTATTAACAATAATACTATCCATAATAATTGTTGATAATGTGGATATGATCCACAACATCATAAAGAGAATTAATTATGAATAGGATTTACAAATTAAATATTAATGTTAATTGAATTCACATTGTACAATTTAATGTAAATACATTTAGTTTTGGATGAAAGAATATGATTTATAAAAATCAATGGTCTAATTGTAGTAGTCACAAATGATTTGGAATTATTTTGTGATAAATCAATTAAAAATAAGAAACACAAATTAATTTGGTGCAATATTAGATCGCATATTAGGAAAAGGAGAATCCTTCTTCTAATATAGGGTGGATGAACATGGTAGATCCCACCATGGTGGTCGTCCACCCTATAATGGGATGGGAGGCTATTGCTAATTTCATATGTGTGTTGATAATTGATTGCAATTGTTGAAGATTGTATCTCAACTTGTAACAATGAATATTATGTATAATCTTGGATATTACATTTTAATCTCAACCAATGATTCCTATTATGAGTACATTAGGAGTGCATCCTAGCGACCCAATTTATTATAAAAGAGAAGCTAACCCTACCCCTCTTGGTTACTGCAATTGTTGCAAGAAGAACAACTCTCTCTCTCTCTCTCATTCTACATGTCTACACTCTCTCTCAGACCCGGGGCCTGTTTGGTTGCAGGGTTGGGTTGGGTACTATTCACAGGGGTACCCCCTCCTCACAGTTTACTATTCACCCAGCCCACCCAACCCAATCCAACCTTGCCCAACCCTGCAACCAAACATGCCCCATATCAATCTCTCGTGGTTGTTCATCTTCTTCGGTGCATCGTGCTCTCAAAGGATGTGGTGGAATTCACATGACAAAATCAGGAGGTTACCCATGTGGATCTTCGTTTTGGATTGTGGGAAGTGTGTGTCTCATCTACATGCTTGCAAGTGCTCTCTAAGTAAGATCAGAGTTGAGACACAAGAGGTCTCTTCTCTTAAAGACTCATAAATCGCGATCACACTACAAAAGGTAATCCTATTACTCATGTGATCTTGATGAAATGGTTTGGGAATTGTTACCATGTCATGCGGTTTTATCTATTTTATTTAAATTCTTCTGCACCATCAATTAGCATGACTAGTTGACCTAGATCGGATACGATTCGATCTCCACGCTTCCATGATGTGCAAGGCGTAATCCCGTGCCTTCAACCATACCAAACATTTGTGTTCATGTTCTACTTTGTTCTCATTGCCCTCTTACTTATTAGATAGTGTTTGATACTAGTGTAGTATACAATAGCAAGTGATAAAGAACAAATGAAGTAACAAATCCACTTATTGGATATGTAGTGGTAGTTGGTGCAACCTTATACATGTTTTATTTCACAATGTGTGTACTCCTTGTACGAGAGTAAATATACTTTCATGTTTACAATTACATTAGCTTTGAGTGTTGATTTTGTTATTGGTGATTGTCATTACATTTTTGTCAATCTAACAAAACAACTGCGTTATAACCTCAATAGCGGTGGTTGACACATTTTCAGAGGATTCACGGAGTTACTAGCATCAACATATCGTATTACAAACATATCTTATTACACTTTTTAAGTAGTTTATTTTCTCATGTATGCCATTTAAGTTTTCTTTTTGAGAAAAACACTGTCATGAGATACATTTGAGAGCATTACAATGCTATAAGATATACATGTTGTATCTCTTTTGTGTTGTATCTCTTTTGTAGTAACACGGAAATTTTATTTGCATTTTGAATTACATTGAAAATAGTTGTTTTTATTTTTCATATTTCATTTATCTTTAGTGAATGTATGGAATTAACACGCGCGAGATGGATTTGCTAAGTATCATAGATGGATTCGCTCCTAAAATAATCACTCGGGATATGAAGGTTTGACTAATTTTGATATAAGTTACATTAATCGATCGAGGTCAAGATTTCACGCAACCAAAATTCTTCACATTGGAGACACTAATGAAGTTTTTTTTTCCATTATTATTAGTTATTTACATGATTAACTGATTAAACAAACCTATTTCACGGGAATGTCAAAGTTTTCCAAGGAAAATGTGTGTTTAGAGATATTCACTTCCAAATATTAAACGGACCTAAAGCTATATGCATTTAGAACTGATAGCTCCCGCGCCTGTTCACATTACCCGGAGAGGGGGAAATTTTCACCACGTCCAAAATCATGATTGGAATTAGTAAATAAGTGAAAAATGTTTTCAACTTTCCCATTATTTTATCCAATATTGCACGTTCTCAATACAGCTAGCTGGACAAAAATAAATAAAGAGCTATTGCAATACAAGCGCCTCTATGATAATTTTCAGTATCCCGCCTGGAAATTCAAGCAGGGACCCGAGAGAAATATACCAATAAATATTGAACCTATCTCTGCAAGAAACACCCTTCCATGTTCTTTCAGCTTTTCTTCCCGTCCCCCCGGCCGCCGTGCACGTACTCCTTCCTCCTCTCCGCCCGTGCGAACGCATAGATGACCGCGAAGCACACAGAGTACGACGCGTGTATCTTCCAGTTAGTCCGCGGAGCCAGCCCGAGCACGGCTCGGTGGAACACCGACGTGTAGTAGTGCAGCCCCACCGCCATAGCAATGAGAAGCTGCGCAGCCGCCAACGCCCTCGGCCCCGCCACCGCCATATTCATCAGCTGCAGAAGGAGGTACATTACATACCCTAGCAATTGCAGGACCTGTGTGTATTCGTAAGTTCCAGGGGAGGCGTCGTGGAAGAAGCGAAGGGGTTCGAGCCCCGTGACTGTGGCAGTGAGGGCGAGGATGGAGAAGTAAACGGCGAAGTAGATCTGGACGGAAAGGAGGAGCTTCTGGAAGGGTAAGTGCGCGCGGAGGTGGCGAAAGAGGGCAGTAACAATGGCGACATGGAGGAGGACGAGAGCGGCAAAGGCAAGCGAGGCTAGAGGGGGGGCATAGGTGTTGCCTACGAGGGGCCTGAAGGATCTGGTGAATTCCCTGCTGGCGAGTGTAAAGTAAGCTCTTGAGTTCGTAGAGATCTTGCGAAGATCCGGAACAATTGCGCTGTGGAACTTCGAAGGAAGGCCTCTGAACTCGGTGATGAGGTCGTCTGAGTCCGAATCATCCTGCCTCCCCATGAACGGTACTTGCTTCGGAAGGTGGTTGGATTGTTCTCTGGTGTTGCTGTTGGTAATTATGGTGGTCTTGGGGTGTGGTGGATCAAGAAGCTTCTTGCGGGGCTTTAGAGAGCTGGTTGTGGAATCGAAGAGATTGTGCTTCTTGGACTCGGTGGTTGCGGTGGTGACATTGGAGAGCTTGGGAGGAGATCTGTTGGGCTTAGTAGAGTTGGAGGGCTTGGCCAGGCTTCTTGTTATCGTGGTTGTGTTGATTACTAAGGTGCTTTCGTAAGATTTGGATTTGGGAAGTAAGGTGGGTTTGACTTTTTTGGAGTCGATGAGGGAGGTGGAGTTCGAATTGGGGAGAGAGGTCACATTGGTAGTGGATGAATTGGTTCCTTGGGATTTGAGGATTTCAGCTTGTTTCTTCTTGGTTGCTATGGTGGTGGCCATGGTCGATGTCTTCTTTTGGAACGCGACATGCAGAGCCCGTGGATTATCTTCTTCATTGATTGTCTTGAGATTCCTTCTATGGGAGAGGAACCATCCTTCATTGTGGGCATGACCTTCTGAGTGTGCACGAGCTAGAACGGGACAAAGCACGGCGAGGATGCAGAGGAGAGTGGGGAGGATCGTCGGAGGCGAAGAAGAACCCATTTTAGTCGGAGGGAGATCTAAAGAGTGGAGGGGAGAGGGAAGTGGACTTGGAAGTTGTGGAATCGATGGAGGTGATAGGTTTACAATAATTATGGAGGTGGACCCGTGGAAGCAAGAAAACGGGGGGTGGGGAGGTTGAGATTCACATGGTGTGCATACCAGGAAAGTGCAAATCAGAGCAGCCCATGGTGGGGAGTTTAAGCCGAATGGGAGGTACATGTCGGTGGAGGAGAATGGAAAGAAAACAACTACAAATAGGAGGGACAAGAAGAAATGAATGGTACTTATTTGTTTTTTATAGAAGGGAGATGATAAGGAGAAATAAACAGATTATGTTAAATAAGTGATAACTATTTGTATTTTTTTGGGAGGGAGAAGTCGATGATGGAAGGAGAATGAAGGAAACTTTATCTTCATTTTGACATCAGGATTAAAACATTGATCATGTATGGAGGGATAAGAAATTGGAAGAATAAATGAGGATAGTGTTCCTTGTTCATCAAACAGACAGTCCTAAGACTTAATTATTAATTGTATGGTATACTTGATGAATCCACATTTCATCATCTTTATTCTATCATTTTGCCACCAAAAACCCTAGCAAATGCCAGTAAATACCTTTAATTTAATCATCTTAGCATTCATGCATGTGCATCTATTTAGTGTATAAAATACTGTAATTAAAACCAAAATTATAGAATAAATAAAAGAAAAGAAAAAGAATAAAATATTGTAAATATTTTATGACCCGAAACCCCGAGACCTAGGCATCTTGATGAATAGGTCGACAAGGAATAAAGTAGGGGGAGATAAGGTCGGAAATACAGATAAAATACCTATATTTTCTATTCATTCTTTATTCATTTTGGGACCTATTTTTGGTTCCACTTTTTATACATCAAATAAAGAAACTTTGTCCATGAAAGTTGCAGATAATTTTATATAGAAAAATACAAAATTGATTTCACAGAAAAATAATGTACAGATAAAAAGTTATGGTCTGAATAAGAATCCAGAATCCCAACTTCCCAGACCCGTATCTCACAACTGACAACTCCAAATGCAGCATATTCACCTTTAATTATATATAGAAGAAAATAAGCTAATTATTGGCGGTGGTTTCGCATTTGGCGGAGCTACGGTTTGAAAGTTGACTTTTGGACCCTCATTGTACAGTGTACCGAATAAAATATTCAATTTATTATTTATTTATTATTTTTATAATTTTATATTTTTATAATGTTGTAATTAATACTTATAATAATTATGTACATTAAAATTGGAATAAAAATCTAAATAAAACTTAAAATAAAATACATACATATTTGATACATAGGTATATTACCTATACCCATACCTACATAATACCTATTTATAATTTATTAAATATACAAAATAAATCATAAAAATAAAATAAAAATATATTTGTGTATATAAAAGTATCTTATGATTTTAGAAAATACTAAATAAAAATAATAAAAATAAAATACACAAAATAAAAATAAAATACTAAAATACATAGGTAATATACCTATATAGGGCTAAAAAGTAAACTTGTAAAAATATAACTCATAAAAATAATTAAAAAATCGGGATAAAATACTATATAAAATAATAAACATTTTTTATTAAATAACCTAAAATTAATTAAATCATTTACTATTTTTTATTTAATTTACAAAGTTTTATTTAATTTTTGTCTTTTTGCGGATGACGTGGCCCAATCAGACCACGCCATCCGTTGACCGGGGGTCAACTCCCTGACCCCAGGTCTTAGCCTTCTGGACATGTGCGAGCACCCATCTTCTAGGGTTTTTTGCGGGCTGCCCTTGCATCCTCTGGGGTCGAGTCCTTCTGCAAAGCTGCGCCCCTACAACCCAGCTACCTCGCCAACTTTCTTCCTCGGGCAGAGGACCTCGATGCAGCCCGTTTTCCTTTGATCTTCGAGCCGTGTCCAGCACGTTCAAAACCCAAGCCACCTTCTTCCTTTTCTCCTTGGACCCGCCTTGTGGCTTGGTGGAGACTTCCGAGGATTGGCCTGGGATCCCCGGTGACAGGGGGAGATCCCAGCACCTTGTTGAGGTGCCAAGCGAGCCTAGGTGAGATCCCAGCCATCTCCGGCGGTTGCGCCGCCGTGAGGTCAGATCTCGTGGCTCCGGCCACTGAGGTACATTTTCTCTTCGTTTTTATCTAGCTTTTAGTTTTAGGAATAGTGTGTAGCATTTAGTTGGCTCATCGATCAACCAACTTCGCCCGATTCAGCCATCGAACACCTCGCCGGAGCTAGCTCCGTCGAGCTCCTCCCCCGTTGCTTTTCATCTTCTTTTGCTGCTAGGAGAGGCGAGGCATTTTGCCCTCGCCTCCCTTAACATCTTGTGCAGATCCCAGGAGCTCGAGAGACCCCACCTGGGTCGATTTTGATGCTGGTCGGAGCTCATGGAGCTCGTTCCCTTTCCTCAACACTGCGGTGGAGCTCCGGCGGGTTATCCGCCATTTTGAGGCCTCCACCCACTCGAGGACGCCTCTAGGAATCGCGCCGGGTCGTTTTGAAGCTCCAAACGCCGCAGAGAAGGCGTTGCGCGGCCAGGGAAGCTCGCCCACCGCGGCGTTCTTCGCTGTTCGTCGTCAGCCTCTCTCCACCGTCGATCTGGGCCTGTTCTTCCCGCGTAGCAGCCGTCGTCGGATATTTTGCATTCCAGCCGTCGATCGCCCCATCCATCATCTGATCTGGACCGTACAAGCCTAAGGGGTATCGGCGCGCGAGAACGTGACGCGTGGCTTAAGTGAGGCGCGTTGCGCCGTTGGATCGCGACAAAGGTTGGGTATTTTGCGCCTAAACCCAGCCAAGTTTTTGTGTTTATTACTTGATTCGCAAACTTTAATCTGAGGTTATATTTTTGTTGTAATATTTACAAGAGGACCCCCGTACGTTTAACTATTTGCAAGTGGGCCCCCGCCAGGTCACGTGCACAGCACGCGTGACCTTGGCAATTTTGCAGGCGACCCCCTTGGTTTTTGTCTTATTTATGTTGGGTACTCAAACCTTCATCTGCAGTTAATTAATTTCTGGAATTTTGCAGTTACGCCCCAAGGTTTTTTATAATATCTATTTAGTCCTCCCCAAGCGCGTGCTCCGCACGCGCGTGGGTGGGCTTTTTGCCAAAACACCCCTTGCGGGTTTTGTATTTTGTTGTTGGTCTAGAAATTATTTAATTCAGTAGTAATTTTGTGCAAAAATTGTAGAGGCGCCCCCGATAATTTTGCCTTTTTTGCATAAACGCCGCTACCAGGCCTTGAATTTGTACGTGCTTGCATGAATTAATTAGGGTATCATTTTAGATCCAAAAATTCTCAAATTTTGAACTTAAGGTCCTGGGTACTTGTACATTGACGCTACAATTTCAGTTTTTGATTTTATTTCATTTTTATATTTATTAAAAATCAAAAACATGGTTTTTATTCACTGTCTAGCTTAGAAAATGCCAAAAAAATATTAAATCATCTCTAAAAATTCCGAAAACATTACCTAGTGTCTATTATATCCTATTTTAGTGTCACCAAAAATCATTAAAAATCTCAAAAGAAAAACACTAAACATTCAAAAACACTCTAAAACTTCAAAAAAATATATAAAATCAAGGAAAATTCTGAAAAATACAAGCTCAATTCCTGTTTGTTCTCTATTTTATTATCTTTATTTGAAAAATAGTGTGAAAAATTTTGATTGCTGTTTGCTATTTTTAACTGCCATTTCATTCACAGCCAGCACTCATTTCACTGTTTTGCTCTATTTCAGTATTTAAAAATACCAAAAACACCTTGAAAAATACCCAAAAATCACATAAATAGTAAAAAATCCTAAAAATATCAAAAACTATTTATTTCTGAATTTTTGATTATTTTTACATATTTTATTAAATACTTTGTCTTGTCTTTTATTACATTGTTCGTATTTTCCAATATTGAAAAAGAAAATAGAAAAACATAAAATATAAAATTATAAAAATCAGAAAATTAAAAATCAAAATACAAAATTAAAAAATTTCAATTAAAATAAAAAAAATTAAAAAATTAAAAACCCACAAAAATCTTCTTTGATTGCTTGCTTAGTGTAGACACTTGACACACACACATTCACTTACACACATTTATTTGAACTACCCTGTTTGCTCCCTGTGTTCGAACTCTCTGCATACTTGCCCTTTACATCATTTGTGCAGAGTTAAAAATAAATTTTAACTCCACATTATTTCCAATTTATTGATCTTTAGTGTGGGTTAATTGTTGATTAAATACATGTTTCAATTGAGAGTCGCCACAGCGACGGTTGTCTCCGCCTTGTGTGAGACACCCATTTAGGCTCTCTTGAAATCTGCGTTTATCAAATGGCGCCGTTGCCTGGGAGCAACAGCGCGTAGTTCGGGTTTTTGCTTGTGTTTGTGATTGTCTACTTTTGCAACTTTTATTATTTTCCGTATTTTTGATATTTCTTGTTGAATTGTCTAACCCCTCTCTTGTTTGACTTCTTGCGAGGAACGCGGATCGAGGGAGGAGCTCTTTTCCAGGAGCACTTGCGCACCCACGTGAGGCGACTTTAGCCTAGCACAAAGAAAGACTTGGAGGATTTTTGCAAGACAACTCCTTAGCATCCATTTTCTTGCATTATATTTAGTTTTGTAATTCAAGTGAGAGAGAGACTCTATTTTGTAATAATACAGGTACTTGGACTCTTGGACATTCGGGCTCAATTTCCAAGTGTTTGTTCACTTGGGGGCTCACCGCAGTTTTGTTGGCTTTTCATCGCATTTTTTTACTTGGTTTTCCGGTTTTGTTTTCTTCACTTTGTGTGATTGAGCCCTTAGATTTAGGATTGCTTTCGATAGATTAAGGCCAAACACCTAATATATCTTGCATGAACCTATAGCCGCGTTCAGACTTAGTCAAAGTTTAAACAGTCTGTTCATTTATCTCTTAACCCGTGTGCCTTGAGCGAGCCCCATCAAGCGCTACTCCTGAACTCGAGTGTGTCGAGAAGAGGAGGGGTAAGCCAAGACCGGACTCTTAGGTTAAAGATAAGTGGCCAACTTGTGGTGCTTCACGTTAATAGCAATTTCTGAAACATAGGGCGATTTCATCGGCTTTGCATTTGCATATAGATAGGTTTCAATTCTGCTGAGCATCCTTGCATGTAGAGTGCTGGAGGCAAGGTGAGCTTTTACGCTTTAGCATCCATCATCGTTTGCCTCTTGCATTGCTTTTCCGCTCCTCTACCTCTGTTTTTGATCACCTAGGTGCTAATAAAATTGACTCCTCGTTAGGATCGTGCATTTTCATTAAAAATCCAAAAAAAGTGATAATCCATAAAATCGGGACTGCTAATTTTACTTGACCCTAAAACCGACCAAAAAAGAAAAAATCTTGTATTGGGGCGAGTAATCCCCTCATTGTCTTCGTTTTACATTGCTCGCGCATACACTAAGGATAGAGCCCAAAATCCTATTTTCAAGCCCCCTAAGTGTTTGTGCAACTTCTTGACTTTTTCACCTAAACTCTAAAACAGACAAGATAAAAAGACCGCATTTGTGGTCTTCACCGAGTTGAGTAGGTGAATTGAGGGTTTGGTTGTTTTATTTTTGCTTGTGATTGTTTTTTGTGCATTCTAGATCATCTCTGCGCATTTGCGCCTTTCTCCACACATCTGTTGACTTGACCATCGTGTTCTCCCGATCATTCTCTCTTGTTTCGAGATGGATCCTTGGAGCGATTTTTATCCGGATTTTGCGGATTCCTCGTACCCTCCAGCCGGTCCACCTCCCTTTTATCAGGAGGATCCTCCTCCTACTTTTTCTGACTTTTGTACATATCCGCCTCAGCCACAGTATCACGACTCGGACTTCTACCCACATCCACCCCCACCTATATATTATCCACCTCCACCTTCACATCCACCCGAGTCTGACCTGTTGGAGTCACCTCCCTCGATCTCCATGAGTGACATGTTGACCCTGATGATAGAGCACACTGATTTGATGAAAGATAATCTTGCCATGTTGAGAGAACATAAGAATAGTGCTCTAGTCAGCAAGGCTGCGGATTCAATTGTGGGTGATCATGGGAGCTTGCAATCACCAAAAATACAAAAAAATAAGAAAAACACAAAAACACAAAAAGATTTTGGGAGTCACACGATCGAGCCGCATTGTGAGGAGAGGGGCCAATTGCCCTATCATTTGACCACACATCCACTCACTTCTTGTCCCATCTCCAACCCCGAGGGTGCCTATGTACAGACTGCTCTGGGCACTCCTCATGTACATGCTGATTCCGACTTCCTCCCTTGTGTGGAGGAAGTCCAAAAATTCAAAAAAAAAATGTCGATTGAACCCGAAGTGGTGGCCACTATTCATGAGATCATCCTAGCCCCACTTCAGCAGGCCATGACCCAATTATCTGCTCCTCTTCCCAAGAAGAGAAAGCGGAGGAGCAGATCTGAGCGTCACATTCTGACCATGGCCACTGCCCTCGCCATCACGCACCGTCCCATTCCCAAGAGGAAAAACACAGCTACACCTTTCATCACTTGCACCATCTCTAACCATACTTGTGATCGCACTCTCCTGGACGGCGGTGCTTCGATTAGCATACTACCCTTCTCGCTGGTACAGTCTCTTCACTTAGGGCCTCTAAAGAAAACCAGGATGATCGTTCAGTTTGCTGATGGATCTATCAAGAGGCCAAAGGGTATCCTTGAAAACGTCGTCATTTCTATTCAGGGCATGAGCCACAATGTTGATTTTGTTGTGTTGCCCATGGAGAACTCCATAGGGGAGCCTTCTCCAATCATCCTGGGACGACCATTCCTCGCCTCTGCGAGGGTCGTTATAGACTATGGATCAGGAGAGGTTCGCTTCCATCCCGTTGACGAGAGCGAAGTGCTGATCACCGCACCCACAGTTGACCAGAGACCTGCACCTGATGCACCTTCACCGATTATAGCTGACTCCAAGGCCCGTGACCGATCTGATGCTACTAAAGATGTTTGCTTAGCGAAACCTAATGAGACCCGACGAATCCCCCGAAAGGGGAAGAAGTCGGAAAGCATGGACCTCACTGATCCTCCTCCTGGTGTGTGGCGATGTGTTGATGAGATCCAGAGTATTTATGTGATTAAACCATTTGAGCAGGGGGAAGATACCAAGACTATTGAGGAGGTTTACGATGTTGCCCATTATTTTGAGAGACCTCATAAGGAAACAAATGACATGGGTAAGACTAGACAGGACGGACCTGGTTTGACTACTTCCACCGATAAATCCGTTCCTGGTCCTTCAAATGTAAAGATGATTGAGGTCGGCTATGATGCGAATCTTCACAATTTTTGGCCTCATGATGAAAAAGATGATCCGGGCAAAACTCTTGAGGACGATCAAAGTTCGTATACTTCCACTGATGATTTCGTTCCTTTTGACTTTGACCTGGACGAGCCCTCGCAGGACAACTCCGATTACACTTCTTCCGAGGATGATGAGTTTGTCCCATTCCACTTTGACATCTACGAGACTTCCAAGGCCGGACCTAGTCGTACTTCTTCCACTCATCAATCTGTGCCTCCACACCATAGGACCACCAAGGGAGAACCTAGCCATACTGCTTCCTTTGAACAGTTCGTCCCTTTCCGATTTGACTCCACTGAGGGCCTTCACCATGTCGACCCTGATCGGCTTCCGTCCGTTGTGGACCCCGATGTCGACTTGCATCACACTAGATCTGTCCCTCAGCGGTCTCGCAAGAAGGTTAGCTTTCGGCCTTCTTGATCCTATGTACATCCACCTCTGTTGTACATTCGTTGTTGTTCATCTCTGTCTCTCCTGTACTGCTCGTCCATCCATTCTCGTGTTTGCCTTGCTTAGGACGTACTCTGTCCTAAGTATAGGGGGTGGACGAGTCGAGTGTTCATTCTTCGTTTCGTGTGATCACTCCTGTTGTTGCCTATACTTAGGGCTTCTTTTACCCTAAGTATAGGGGGAGTGATGTGTATATCCTCTGATTTATCCTTCCATCTTCAGATCTCTTTCTTCTTTTCTTCTTTTCTTCTTTTCCTCTTCTATTTTCTCTATCTATCAAAAAGGTGCCGCCCTTGTAGACAGTTTTCCATACTTAGGACGTACTTTGTCCTAAGTATAGGGGGGTGTGCACCCCGAGTTGATTCTATTCTTTTCGATCCTCTCCATTGTCTCCTCTTCTTGTCAATACTTAGGGATATCTTACCCTAAGTATAGGGGGAGACAATTTGAGTACGATCTATTCATTCCCACCCTTGACCCTCCCTGCTTTGTATACAGTCTGTTATACTTAGGATTATTTGATCCTAAGTATAGGGGGGACGGTCAACTTCTCATTTGTTCATTCATTCCTTCATTTATTCATTTATTCTTTAGACTTGCCTATACTTAGTACGAGTTATGTCTTCTCTTTTCTCTCTGATCTATGAGGACATAGCTCAAGCTAAGTATAGGGGGGGTCGTATATACTAGGTATATACTTTAGCCATAACTCGTACTTTCGTATTTTCCTAATAAATATGGCTAATAATTCTTTAAAATTCATTAAAACCCCTTAATAAAAAGGTGTATCATTCCTCAAATTCTTTTTGTATATACCGATTAATAAACCAGGTGAAAATGTTTTTTTGCAAAATGTTTGAGAAATAGTTTGAAAATCTTTGTGAACATCTATTGAAAACTATTTTGAAAATATTTTGCTACATGTTTTCAACCTTTGTAAAAATGTGTGGATTGTAAAATTTATTTTCTTTGTGTAAAATAAAATGTTTGAAAAATGATTTGCAAATGGTTTGAAAAATGGTTGCAAAAATGTTTTGAAAAACCTATATATACTGTTTGGAAAACCTTTGCAAAATGATTTTCAAATATGTGTACATGTTTGCAAAAATGATTGTAAAATATATTTTGGACTATAGTTTTCAAAAATTGTGTGAAAAAGCTTGTGTCAAATAAGTTTGAGGAATATTTACATCACACCAAAATCCACTATATATATATGTACTTATAAAATTGATCACTTACCCTGTAAATTCTTAAAATCCACTTCTTGTATATATAAAGAAGCACTCCCGTGTACATATTTTTAACCTAGTTGTCAGCCAAAACTTTTTCTTTTCAAAAATCCCAAAAACATTTGCAAAACTAAAACCCAAAAACATTTGAAAAATCTTTTTGAAAAATACAAAAAAATGCATCTGCATACGCATGCAGCATCTTTTCAAAAATCCATAAAAAGTTCAAAATCTTGAAAATTGCATCACAAAAAGATTTTCTGCATTCTACATCGCATTTGCATAGCATAAGCATTTTTCGGATTGAGTTTGATAGTTGAACAAGTCTAAGTAAAATCCGGAGATTGGAGCTTGATTGGACCTTAAAATCTACCTAATAACAGGAACCTTATAGGAACCGGGTTTGAGGTACTTCAGGTCTAGTTGACTTAATTCTTTGAGGATCACGGGACTTGGTTCAATGGATTCTTGACTGCTTAAGTAGAATATTTCGGAGCACACGCACGACTCTTGTTGATAATGACCTAACTTGGACACCTGCACCTTTCACATAGCTCTCCACGGATGAGGTGGTGAGGAGGCAGTTTCCTTTGGCTTGGGGTAACATATGAGGGTAGTACTTCTAGGCGGAACCTCTCTTCTTCTTCTAGTGAAGGAAGTGCGCCTCAACTTGGTCTAGTGGTGATGAAAGCTAAAGACAGAAGCCGTGGGTTGCAATAAAGCTTCAAAAGAGGGATAGTCTACTGGCTCAAGAAGAAATTTCTTGTATATATGTTGCACCATGTAGATATGTTGTACAGATGCAATTGAAAAAAAAAGAGAGTAAAAAGAACTCCAAAAAAAGTGGTGGGTCGGATTGAAAATTTAATAACCCCACCGGAGTGTATATAGTCCAATAAAGCAAAAGCTTATGGTATCCATGTTACATCTCATGAAGCTTGCAGCAGGAGACTTAGCTACACTGGTTGAGCTCCCAAAATTCTATACCTCTTATTCCCCCTCTTCTTGAGCCGGTTGCACTTGAACTTAGAAGGGAATACCTCGCTTCTCGAGGAAAGAGTTGCTAGACCGAGGCATTAGAGTTACCAGGTTGGGGGGTTGTTTCTTTGTCACTTTTGAGGTGGGGAGCTACATATCACTCACACTGTACGAGTCAGATTCATAGTCGTAAGAGTTTGCGTATGAGTTGAAGTATTTCTGACCTGGCTATTGAGGAGACTTGGACGGAGTTTTGGGATTCTCAAGGACTGTTGGATTTCAAATTTGGTTCTCATTAAGGTTCCGACCGCACTAAAATTCCTAAGGTCCGACTTAAGCTCCAAACTTTGATTTTATGAAGACAAGTTTGATGATTGAACTAAATCCAAGTTCTTCTTTTTCATTTCTTTCTTTTTCTTTTTGCACTTATTGCATAAGTGTTTGCTAGGGACTAGCAAAGGTAAAGTATAGGGGGATGATGAATCCACATTTCATCATCTTTATTCTATCATTTTGGCACCAAAAACCCTAGCAAATGCCGGTAAATACCTTTAATTTAATCATCTTAGCATTCATGCATGTGCATCTATTTAGTGTATAATATACTGTAATTAAAGCCAAAATTATAGAATAAATAAAAGAAAAGAAAAAGAATAAAATATTGTAAATATTTATGACCCAAAACCCCTAGACCTAGGCATCTTGATGAATAGGTCGACAAGGAATAAAGTAGGGGGAGATAAGGTCAGAAATACAGATAAAATACCTATATTTTCTATTCATTCTTTATTCATTTTAGGACCTATTTTTGGTTCCACTTTTTGTACATCAAATAAAGAAACTTTGTACATGAAAGTTGTAGATAATTTTATATATAAAAATAAAAAATTGATTTCACAGAAAAATAATGCACAGAAAAAAAGTTATGGTCTGAATAAGAATCCAGAATCCCAACTTCCCAGACCCGTATCTCACAACTGACAACTCCAAATGCAGCATACTCACCTTTAATTGTATATAGAAGAAAATAATCTAATTATTGGCGGTGGTTTCGCATTTGGCGGAGCTACGGTTTGAAAGTTGACTTTTGGACCCTCATTGTACAGTGTACCGAAAAAAATATTCAATTTATTATTTATTTATTATTTTTATAATTTTATATTTTTATAATGTTGTAATTAATACTTATAATAATTATGTACATTAAAATTGGAATAAAAATCTAAATAAAACTTAAAATAAAATACATACATATTTGATACATAGGTATATTACCTATACCCATACCTACATAATACATATTTATTATTTATTAAATATACAAAATAAATCATAAAAATAAAATAAAAATATATTTGTGTATATAAAAGTATCTTATGATTTTAGAAAATACTAAATAAAAAAATAAAAATAAAATACACAAAATAAAAATAAAATACTAAAATACAGAGGTAATATACCTATATAGGGCTAAAAAGTAAACTTGTAAAAATATAACTCATAAAAATAATTAAAAAATCGGAATAAAATACTATATAAAATAATAAAAATTTTTATTAAATAACCTAAAATTAATTAAATCATTTACTATTTTTTATTTAATTTACAAAGTTTTATTTAATTTTTGTCTTTTTGCGGATGACGTGGCCCAATCAGACCACGCCATCCGTTGACCGAGGGTCAACTCCCTGACCCCAGGTCTTAGCCTTCTGGACATGTGCGAGCACCCATCTTCTAGGGTTTTTCGCGGGCTGCCCTTGCATCCTCTGGGGTCGAGTCCTTCTGCAAAGCTGCGCCCCTACGACCCAGCTAGCTCGCCAACTTTCTTCCTCGGGCAGAGGACCTCGATGCAGCCCGTTTTCCTTTGATCTTCGAGCCGTGTCCAGCACGTTCAAAACCCAAGCCACCTTCTTCCTTTTCTCCTTGGACCCGCCTTGTGGCTTGGTGGAGACTTCCGAGGATTGGCCTGGGATCCCCGGTGACAGGGGGAGATCCCAGCACCTTGTTGAGGTGCCAAGCGAGCCTAGGTGAGCTCCCAGCCATCTCCGGCGGCTGCGCCACCGTGAGGTCAGATCTCGTGGCTCCGGCCACTGAGGTACATTTTCTCTTCGTTTTTATCTAGCTTTTAGTTTTAGGAATAGTGTGTAGCATTTAGTTGGCTCATCGATCAACCAACTTCGCCCGATTCAGCCATCGAACACCTCGCCGGAGCTAGCTTCGGCGAGCTCCTCCCCCGTTGCTTTTCATCTTCTTTTGCTGCTAGGAGAGGCGAGGCATTTTGCCCTCGCCTCCCTTAACATCTTGTGCAGGTCCTAGGAGCTCGAGAGACCCCACCTGGGTCGATTTTGATGCTGGTCGGAGCTCCTGGAGCTCGTTCCCTTTCCTCAACACTGCGGTGGAGCTCCGGCGGGTTATCCGCCATTTTGAGGCCTCCACCCACTCGAGGACGCCTCCAGGAATCGCGCCAGGTCGTTTTGAAGCTTCAAACGCCGCAGAGAAGGCGCTGCGCGGCCAGGGAAGCTCGCCCACCGCGGCGTTCTTCGCTCTTCGCCGTCAGCCTCTCTCCACCGTCGATCTGGGCCTGTTCTTCCCGCGTAGCAGCCGTCGTCGGATATTTTGCATTCCAGCCGTCGATCGCCCCATCCATCATCTGATCTGGACCGTACAAGCCTAAGGGGTATCGACGCGCGAGAACGTGACGCGTGGCTTAAGTGAGGCGCGCTGCGCCGTTGGATCGCGCCAAAGGTTGGGTATTTTGCGCCTAAACCCAGCCAAGTTTTTGTGTTTATAACTTGATTCGCAAACTTTAATCTGAGGTTATGTTTTTGTTGTATTATTTACAAGAGGACCCCTGTACGTTTAACTATTTGCAAGTGGGCCCCCGCCAGGTCACGTGCACAGCACGCGTGACATTGGCAATTTTGCAGGCGACCCCCTTGGTTTTTGTCTTATTTATGTTGGGTACTCAAACCTTCATCTGCAGTTAATTAATTTCTGGAATTTTGCAGTTACGCCCCAAGGTTTTTTATAATATCTATTTAGTCCTCCCCAGGCGCGTGCTCCGCACGCGCGTGGGTGGGCTTTCTGCCAAAACACCCCTTGCGGGTTTTGTATTTTGTTGTTGGCCCAGAAATTATTTAATTCAGTAGTAATTTTGTGCGAAAACTGCAGAGGTGCCCCCGATAATTTTGCCTTTTTTGCATAACCGCCCCTGCCATGCCTTGAATTTGTACGTGCTTGCATGAATTAATTAGGGTATCATTTTAGATCCAAAAATTCTCAAAATTTGAACTTAAGGTCCTAGGTATTTGTACTTTGACGCTACAATTTCAGTTTTTGATTTTATTTCATTTTATATTTATTAAAAATCAAAAACATGGTTTTTATTCACTGTCTAGCTTAGAAAATGCCAAAAAATATTAAATCATCTCTAAAAATTCCAAAAACATTACATAGTGTCTATTATATCCTATTTTAGTGTCAGTCCAAAAATCATTAAAAATCTCAAAAGAAAAACACTAAAAATTCAAAAACACTCTAAAACATCAAAAAATATATATAAAATCAAGGAAAATTCAGAAAAATACAAGCTCAGTTCCTGTTTGTTCTCTATTTTATTATCTTTATTTGAAAAATAGTGTGAAAAATTTTAATTTCTGTTTGCTATTTTTAACTGCCATTTCATTCACAGCCGGCACTCATTTCACTGTTTTGCTCTATTTCAGTATTTAAAAATACCAAAAACACCTTGAAAAATACCCAAAAATCATAAAAACAGTAAACAATCCTAAAAATATCAAAAACATTTTATTTCTGAATTTTTGGTTATTTTTGCATATTTTATTAAATACTTTGTCTTGTCTTTTATTACATTGTTCGTATTTTCCAATATTGAAAAAGAAAATAGGAAAACATAAAATATAAAATTATAAAAATAAGATAATTAAAAATCAAAATACAAAATTAAAAAAATTCAATTAAAATAAAAAAATTTAAAAAATAAAAACCCACAAAAATCTTCTTTGATTGCTTGCTTAGTGTAGACACTTGACACACACACCTTCACTTACACACATTTATTTGAACTACCCTGTTTGCTCCCTGTGTTCGAACTCTCTGCATACTTGCCCTTTACATCATTTGTGCAGAGTTAAAAATAAATTTTAACTCCACATTATTTCCAATTTATTGATCTTTAGTGTGGGTTAATTGTTGATTAAATACAGGTTTCAATTGAGAGTCGCCACAGTGACGGTTGTCTCCGCCTTGTGTGAGACACCCATTTAGGCTCTCTTGAAATCTGCGTTTATCAATACTCACTTCTTAATCATCATGCATATTATTAAAATTTAAACTAGCCACAAGACTTGCCAACTCAATCATGATGATAAAACTTATAGTGAAAAAGAATTTCTTTGAAATTTTACATCTTTTGGGAGGATTACTTTTTATATAAACATAAGTTTTTAATCCAGTCTGCCACATTATATATATAACAAAATGCTTGATAAAATTTTACCACCAATAATTATCTACAAATTGATACTATAAGAAATGAGAAATTTATTTTATTGTCGATCAATTGGTTCATTCAATTCCACGTTTTAGCCATACAAAATCAATACACCACATTACCATAAAATAGTCTAAGTGTCTAATATACACTACTATAAGATAAAATATCATGCATTTATGTAACAAATATTATGTAAGATCATTTAATTTCACGGTTTTTTAGTCATGCAAAATCAATTTGCCAGAAAAATTTAATAAGAAAAATCAAATTTATCTTAGTCAATGGAAAATGAACCATTAGGTTCTACTCTATGTTATTATGAGTTGTGCCCTTATGAGATATTGCAATATCAGTTCCGCCCCTTCCATTTTTAAAATATCAATTATTCCCTCAACTTCTTGTCATTCTATTATTTGTGACACGTTATTACTTTAGCCGTCAATGAATTGAATTTAACCGCAGTTTTTCAAACCATTGTGAGGTTAAGAGGGACATAACTGCCCAAAAACTCCACCCACCCATCCTCCTCCTTCGAACCCTCGTATGCCACACCTTGTCAACCACCACCTCCTCCTCCACCTCCCCCCAACTCCCCCACTCCGCTCTAACCCTCTAGCCCCTCCTCCTCTAACCACCACCTCCACCTCTCTCCCCCTTCCCCTCTAGCCCCTTCCTATGTGGGGGGTTGCTTCTCCTCTTTGACCATTATTATCGAGTTTACATGCATCGTTGGAGTAAGGAACGACCACCATTGGGAATCGTGTCTCCATTGGAGTCATCAAAGCTTTATGTTGACCTACATGTTGCTTGTCTGTCACTTTTACTCACTTTAAGCAATTGAAATAAAGAGGAAGTAGAGGAACTTTTCTGTGCCTCTCGTTGTAAGGAAAGGAGTGGTGGAGCTTTCAGCCACCATCCAAGGAAGAAATGCCCCTTCTTGCATACCCGTGTTGATCCAAGAATAGGAGGAGCCCTTCCGTGCCTCGTCGATGCTAAGTGGAATGTGCCTTGTCGGTGTTGATCCATAAACAGGGGCATGATGTGCAACAACCCCTAGTGTTTGGATGTGGGAGCAGTGTTCTAACGTGTTCTTCACAACATAAGTATAGGATGAAGAGGACGTGGAGGCCATTGCAACATCATTGGGGGAGATATAGAACTGCTCAAGGAGGGGGAGGACGTCCTTGGGAGGAGATGCCGAACTGCACGAGGAGAATAAGGGGTCTTGAGGGAGGAGGGGTTGGGAGGCGAAGGATCAAGGTGTCAAACAGGGATGGAGGTGGAGATAGAAGGTGCTAGAGGGAGTGTTGGAGGAGGAGGCAGAGAAGGGAGAGGAGGAGGAAGAGTAGGAGGGGCGCTAGAGGAAATGGGCGGAAGAGTAGGGAGTGTTGGAGGAGAGGGATAGAGGAAGATCAAGGAACATAAGAGGATGAGGGGGACAGGAGAGGAAAAGGTGGCAGGAGAGGAGGGGGCATGGTGGAGGAGCAAGGGGCGAAAGAGGGGGTAGAGGAGAAGAAAGAGGATGGAGGAAAAAGAGGGGGGCACTGGAGGAGGGGGCGAAGGAAGAGGAAGGGGTACTGGAGGAGGGCGCTGGAGGAGGAAGGGGCACTAGAGGAGGGGGATGGAGGAGAAGTAGGGGCATATGAGGCTAGGGAGGGGGAGGAGGAGGCGGGGAGGGAGGTGACGAGGAGAGGAGTGGGTGGAAAGACAATTCAACTATTTTTAAAAATTTTGCTCCCGTCCTTCAGCCACCCGATTGGTCTCTCCCATTCGAGATCATGACAGATACTTCTGATTTTACCATAGGTCTATGCTAAGACAGAGGAGGGATGTATTACCATTTGCCATACACTACGCTAGCAGGACTTTGGATGATGCTCAACGAAATTACACTGTTATAGAAAAGGAGATGCTAGCCATAGTATTTTCTCTTGATAAGTTTAGATCATATATTCTCGGATATAGATTGACAATTTACACAGATCACATTGCCATCTGGTACTTAATGGCTAAGAAGTATGCCAAGGCATGCTTGACTAGATGGATCCTTCTACTCAAGGAGTTTGATATTGAGATTATGTATAAACCTGGAGTCAAGAATGTGGTGGAGGATCATCTCTCCCGATTAGAGCATCTTGATCAATTTGAGACGACCACTCCTATCACTGAGACATTCTCAGGTAAGGCGATTCTTGCGATCACCTCTCTCCGATGGTATGCTGACATTGTGAACTATCCTGTTGCCAAGAAAGTTCAACAAGGTTAGACCAAGCATCGACTTGATACTTTCTCAACGAAGGTCAAGTCATACCATTCGGATGATCCCACTCTTTACCACAAAGAGGGGGATAGTGTCTGGCATCGGTGTATTTCTCAGGAGGAGCACCATAGCATCCTCATATATTGCCACAAGCTCGAGGCAGGATGACATCACTCTGGGAGATGGACAACATAAAATGAGATCTAATCCAGACTTTGGTGGCCAACACTCTTCAAGGATTCAGATGAATTCGTGAAGTGGTGTATTGATTGTCATAGGATGGGTAGTTGTGGTCATAGAGACATGATATTGATGCAGCCCATTGATGAATACCCATTCATCACTCTTTATTCTTATATTTTAGCTACAAAAACCTTTGCAAATGCATGGAGATACTTGTAAATACAAATAATTACCAAAAAGCATGCTCTGTGTAAAAAGTAATAATTAGCATGTTTTTGTGCAAAAATAAAAAGAATAAAGAGACAAAAGAAAAAGAGGAAATATTTAGAATAAATATTGAGCAACCTAATCCCAAGGGAGGGCTCAGCATGGGCCTGACCGCAAAAAAGCCAAAGTAGAGAGAGATAGGGAGCTCATGTGTGTAAATATACCTGTAAATATAATAAAAATATTTTCCTCTAAAAATAAAATAAAATGGGCTTGTATATATTTGTAAATATCTCTAAAGAAAAATCAAAACAAAAATAGAAAAATAAAAAAAGAAAATAAAAATTAACATTCCCTGTACATATCCACCATGCACATACACCCACTCATATATTTATTTTACTTTGTAAATAAATAAAATAAAACCCCATAAAAATTGTATATATTCCTTATTTCATAATGTATATAAATAAAATAAAAAAATCATAAAAATAAAATAAAAATAAAAAGAAATAAAAATAAAAACCAAAGCCACCTTGTTTATATACCATACATGGATATAAATAAAACTATTTATTTCAACCATGTACATTATTAATAAAAATAAAATAAAAATACCATATTATTCCAAATTTCATCCTATAAATAAAATATGAAATTGGGATAATTTGTATAAAAATAAACAATTAAAAATTTAAAATTAAAAATACATATATATATATATATATATTTACATGTATATCATATAATACCTAATTTTTATTTCAAAAAAATAAATAAAAATCACAAAAAATTGTTTAAAATAAAATAAACATTTTTCACGTTTTTAATAATTCGGCCATTTATTATTTCTTTTTGAATTTTCAAAACATTTCCACGTAGCCTGCTCTGATTGGTCCACGGGGATTGTTTACTCCCGATCAACTCTCCCCCGCGGACCAAACCCCCGCGGATCCTGCGCCCGAACCTGACTTCTCCGATTTCTCGCCGCTCGATCTGCCTACCAAACCTGTAAACCCCGGGCTCTATCTCTTCCTCGTACATCCGCGATCCTCGCTCAGTTGTTCGCATTGGGATCCGCACCTCGACGTGCCCTGCGCGACCTGATTTAGCCGGACCCTTTGTCGTATAAAGCCCCAGCTCCGCCTCCGATTTCATTCATCTTTGGCTCGTCCGTTCTCCAACCAAGGACCTCCATCGCATCGGTGAGAGTGACAGCTCGCTTCCAGTGGTGTTGCAGCGAGGAGGGAGTGTGAAGGCCACTGATCCGGCGACGTTGCGCCGCCGTGCGCCGCCTGGAGGTGACGCTCGAGCCTCGGACACCGACGGTCCTCGAGGCCAGGACCTGAAGCACCCCCTGCTCCGCCACAGTCGACAACATCCAGTAGGTAGCCCCTTCCCTTTCTCCATTTCTCGAATTTTCAGCTTCCCCCCAAATCGCCCCGTCGCCATTCATCATCGATTCCGACCACCCTCGCCGTCGCCCCGATCTTCGGAATAGCCCATCATCTCCGCCTTCCCTCTGCACACATTCTCCACCCACTCATCCAACCCAGCTCGCACAGGAGCTGGGATTTGGGGTTCCTCCGCCGTCGCCTCGCCGGAACTCCTTCGCCCCGACGCGCCGATCACATTCACCACCCCTAACCGGGTCGAGGCATTTTGCCCTCGACCCAGGAGTGTGTTGAGTCATTTTGCAGGACCAGAGGAGCCCATCTGAGGGTTCGACACTCAGGCACAGCACCTCCGCCTCCGCCGACGTCGCCTGAGCTCTCCGGAGCTCCGTTGCGTGATCGGAGGATTCCATTCGACGCGGGAGCCAAAGGCGACTCTTCTCCGATCAGTAGCAGCCCGCGAGGAGGTCTCCAGCATCCACATGTGTCCGGCGAACCTCGCCGGCGTCCAGTTCATCGAGGACCTTCCAGAGCCATCCGTTTCCCCCTCCAGCTCCAGATTAGATCTCAGACGTCCACGCCAGGAGCAGCCACCACCGTTTGATCAGAGGAGGAGGGACCGCAGCCGTCCGATCGTTGAGGGTTAGCCACGTCGCTTACTAATGAACGGTCCCGCACCCTTAGTTAATTCGAGCAAATTAATGTCCAAATCAAATTAAAGTTGTTCGTTGCAGTCGGATACGAGAGGTTGATCAAAAACCACTTATCGATTAATTTGAAGGTAATTCTAAGCGGCAATATTTTTTTATTACTTGGGGTAAGTCCAAGGTCGATCTCAGGGAGGCATCTGTCTCCTTAGGTAAATTAAAGCAATTATTTGAGTGTTGATTTTCGAGGAGTATTTTTTTGGTCTTTTTAATTTTTATGCAGACGTATGCAGACAATGCAGGCCAATTTAATGTGCAATTTAATTAATGTATCAAATGAAGTCCAAAAATAATGAAAACTGGCCAGATGGTTATTTATGATGAAAATGACCTACACTAATTTTTTTGGAATTTTTCGACACAAAATGAATTTACTGTGAATTAAATAAACAGACAGAGTGATTTTCAGAATTTAAATTTTAATAAATATCAAATCACAATTTTTCCAAGTACTAAAATTATCCTAGGTAGCTCTAATAATCAGGGACCTAGGAAAATTGACAGAACTTAATTTCACTGTGAAATGAATTTACTAAAATTAATTTAAGAAAATCACTAAATAATTTATTTAGGCCTCGATATGCGTGCAAATGCTATGAAATTTTTATGGTATGTTAAAAATGATGTCCTTAAGCTACTGTGAAGTTTTGATTATTTTTGAAGGCACAGAGAATAAACTAAAAATCAAAAGGCATCACTGGACAAAATATGTCAACAATGCACCAATTAATTCAGTAATAATTCAATTGAGCTTACAAAAATAAGACACGTGTACCAATAGACAGAGGACAAAATTTCTAACAAAATGCAATTTTTAAAATGTCAAAATGATGAAAAATGCACTCTAGGGATGCGTGCAAACACAGGGGTGTAAATGCAATACAGACAAAATAATAATACAATAAGCAAATATGCTGACAGGGACTAAAATGCAATTACCTATAATGCTAAGGAATTGAATGCAATTTCTCCACAGGGCACGTGCTCCTCACGCGGGCTCATCTTCACAGGGACCTCTTTGTAATTTTGAAAAGCTCCAGGAGCCTCTGTGTAAATTACCCAGGCCGCACGTGCTCCTCACGTGGGCGGCCTAGGCTCGGAGAAGAGGTTCGGGCGACTGGGCTACGTGGCGTAATGAAGACCCTTGGATCAAGATGGATCCGAGGGGTGTCGGTGCCGACGCGTGGCGTGACCTCGGGCCTTTGGATTGATGATAATCCAACGGCCTCTGGGGCTCGATGAAGACGGAGACGTGGCTCGCTGCTGACCGCTGGATCAGAGGCATGATCGAAGGTGGGAAGCTGCTGCGGAGGGGAGACGCGTGGCGCACTCGGCGCTGTTGGATCTAAATGGATCCGACGACTCCTGTAAAGCTCGGCTGAGATGCGACGTGGCTCGTGGTGGACCGTTCGATCGATGTGATCGAACGGCAACTGTACGTCTCCTCCGATGGTCCTCCGCTGCCTGCGGAGGAAATGGCGGGGCTCCGGCGAAGTTGCCTTTGCTCCGCCCATCCTTCCTCGAGTCTATGAAGCTCTCCGACTTATCGGAGCTCTCCCAAAAGGCTCGTGGTGTGGCGGCGAAGATCCTGATGGTCTCAGGAGCTGCGGAGGGATGTCTGAAGTCGATGGCGATGAAGCACGAAGTCGGCTCCGGCGAATCTCCGGTCAATGAGCAGAGGGGTACCTGCAGGTGTTAGAGACAGAGCCAGAGCTCGTGCGTGCTCTTGTGAAGGTGGGTTGTTGACTGGTGAGGCCTAAGGAAGACGGAGGTGGTCTGACGAAGGAGCTCCGACCAAGTGGCGGAGCTAGAGATCGAAGTACGGTGATATGTGTCGTCGGAGGTCGTGAAGGATACCGCGAAGATGGGAGCTTCGACGCGAAGCTCGGCGGAATGGAATGGAGGTGTGAAGATGATCGGAGGCAGCGAATAACAAGGAAAAAAACGAAGAAGAAGAAAGCGAAGATCGGAGATGGATGGATGCGTCACCTAAGGATTGGAACTCTTCCTTGAGTTCCAGGTCGTCGCTCGAAGGGCC
This sequence comes from Ottelia alismoides, assembly GCA_037367405.1. Classification (NCBI taxonomy): domain Eukaryota; kingdom Viridiplantae; phylum Streptophyta; class Magnoliopsida; order Alismatales; family Hydrocharitaceae; genus Ottelia; species Ottelia alismoides. Next base: position 174,487 of record JAZKJV010001548.1, read on the forward strand.
GGTGGCTCCCTGAGCTCAAGCAGCGGCTCGACGGAGGAGGGCTGCAACTCGGCGGAGGCCGAGGATCTCGCCGGAGAAGACGGACGTCTTCGCTCAATGAAAACTCACAATTTCTGTCACTAACTGGAAGCTCAGAGCTCGAGGCGTCTCTCACGAGGGGCGGATGGGGGTGAATGTTGCCGGTGGTGGCGTATTTATAAGGTGAAGATGGTGGGTTGGCTGGTGGAGTAGCGAAGTTGGTGGTCGTCGTGGGGCGAGTATGGTGGAGGTGGTGGAGCTTGAGGGAGCTGGCGCGGGAGAGGGTTGAGTGGGTAATGTCGTGGAGGTGTCAGCGGCCGGAGGAGATGGCCGACGTGCGTCCAAAAATAGGAAGGGGGCGCCCCTCCCGCAAGGCAAGGGACGTGGGGGAGAGGGGCGCCTGGAGGTAGGAGACGAGGTCTCCACCGTTGGATCTTGTGATCCGACGGTGGCGATCGAACCGTAGGGGACGAGTAGGATGAGATCAAGGCGCGCTGATGATGGGCCGAGAGCGCGCCACGTGGCGGGCTGCGGGCGAAGTGCGAGCGGACGGTTTAGATGAGGAGATGGAGATGATCGAAGGGACGAGACTCGCTGGGAGAGGGGCGGCTACGATGGAGAGATCAAGGGCCTGATCAAGCGGTGTGGATGCTGCCACGTGGAGGGCTCTGGTGAGGGCGCTAATGTGCGGCGTAGATCAAAGCAGGAGGTGATCGGATGGTCCAGTCAAGGGGCGTGCGTGGAAAAGGCTGGGCCGTTGGATCTGAAGCGAGATCCGACGGCTGAGGACGCCGGCGGATGAGGCGAGGGGAAGCGGGCCGCGTGGCGCAACCAGAGGGCGCCACGTGGCCTGCTGTGAGTGGCTGGAGTAAGAGACACGTGTAGAGAGAAGAGGAAGCCGAATTTGGAAAAACTCAAAACATGAAAGTTGTAGATCTTGATGAGATCTACAAGTTTTATGTTGACCAAAGACAGAGATGAGGTCAAAATATGATACATAAATACAAGGATACATAAATATACATATGTAGTATACAAAATGGCCCAAAAACCCAAGTTTCTCATACAAGCTCCAATTTCAATGAAATTAGTCTCATTTTGAAGGTCTTTTAATGTGTAGTATTCTAAGAGTAAGTAGACCTAAATCGGAGTTTGTATGAAGGCTTTATTTGCATTCTAATGTACAGGGGTTCTCAGGCTTTATTAGCTATTTTACAAAGGGGAGTTTTGGCCTTTTTCCCTATATTATTAGCTAAGGAGTACAATTTTATAGATAAGAGGTTATTTTGGTGCATGAGTATTTTACAAGGGATTTTTGGCTTCTTATTTAAATGCAAATGAGCTGCTAAAATGCATGAATTATGAATGTGTGCATGAATGCTATTTATGCAATTTAAAAGGAAATATGCCTCTATTTTCTCGGGAACAAGGCTCTATTTTTGACTTTTGAAGTGATGAATCACAGATTCATCAACCCCCTATACTTAAACCTTGCTCGTCCCCGAGCAACTAAGTGAAATGCAAGAGTGAAATGAGATTGGGTTCCATGCCAATGTTATGAACAAAAGTTAAAAATAGAGCTTGACTTGACCTTTGGATTAATCATGTGTCGGAACCTTATTGGGATCTGAGTTTAAGACTTAACAGACTTCAAGTTCCACAAGTCTTCTATTCAAGACTCCTCAACTCACCTAATCAGAACAAGTCTACATACACAAACTCTAATGACCATGAATCTTTTCATGCAGTGTAAGTGATAAATGACTCCCTACCTCATAAGTAACAAAGAAACAACCTCCCCCAACCTGGTAACTCTAATGCCTCGGTCTAGCAACTCTTTCCTCGAGAAGCGGGGTATTCCCTTCTAAGTTCAAGTTCAACCGGCTCAAGAAGAGGGGGAAGAAGTATAGACTTTTGGAAGCTCAGCCAGTGTAGCTAAGTCTCCCGCTGCAAGCTTCATGAGATGTAACAAGGTGACCACAAGCTTTTGCTTTTCTTGACTACGTATACTCCGGTGGGGTTATTAAATTTTCAATCCGACCCACCACTTTTTTGGAGTTCTTTTTGGCATTTTTTTTCAACAAACATGCCTTTGTACATACATACATGATGCAGCATAGATACAAGAAATTTCCTCTTGAGCCAGTAGACTATCCCTCTTTTGAAGCTTTATTGCAACCCACTGCTTCTGTCTTTAGCCTTCATCACCACTAGTCCAAGTTGAGACGCACTTCCTTCACTAGAAGAAGAAGAGAGGTTCCGCCTAGAAGTACTACCCTCATATGCTACCCCAAGCTAAAGGAAACTGCCTCCTCATCACCTCATCCGCAGAGAGCCATGTGTAAAGTGATGGTGCACGTCAAGCCATTGTCTCTAAGAGCCATGTGTGTGTTGTTAAGTGCTCTACTCAGGTATGTCAAGATGACATATGAACATAGACTTGCAGACTTAAAGAATTAAGTCACCTGACCTGAAAAATCTTAACTCCAGTTCCTATAAGGTTCCTCTGAATTTAGGTGGATTAAGGTCAAATCATTTCCATCCTCAATATCTGCTCACAACTTGGTCCAGAACCCACTAGCTTTTCACTTTGCATAAGCAAAGTATGCAGATGAGATGTCATGCTATGAAGATGCAAGGCTCTTTTTATTTTTCTATGCAGAGATGATATGCAAGAGTAAATAAGAAGCCTATTTTTTTTCTTTTTTTCTTTTTTTTTGATTTTTACCCACCCATAATTATTGTAAAATATATACAAAAATACGTGAAAGTACGAGCTATGGGTAAAGTATATATGTAATATATACACGCCCCCCCTATACTTAGCGTGTGCTATGTCCTCAGAGCACGAAGAGCGAGGAAAAAGACATAGCTCGTGCTAAGCGTGTTAGAGCCAAAATGTATAGAAGTCGTCTCGCCCCCCTATACTTAGGCTATGGCAGCCTAAGTATAGAAGAATGTCAGAAATGGGGCGGACGAGGAAAAGGTGGGAAATGGATGAGTATTAATACGGGCATCGGTCCCCCCTATACTTAGGCTCAGGTCAGCCTAAGTATATGTGGGGAATGAGTATGAGGACCAATGTGATCTGGAGGATGTACAGTGAATTGACTCGGGTGACCCTTCCCCCCTATACTTAGGATCTGGTCATCCTAAGTATAGTCCAAGATAATGGCTTGATGATGTGGGGATGGGATGGGTTACTAGAATCGTGGGGGCAAAGGATAGGATATACAGGAAGAATGATATGTACATATGAGTCGGTCTGAATCTTTTGAAGATGCTGCTGATGGCTTGGGTTTATTGCTGCAAGGTTTCATACGCAGCTTGAGGTGTATCTGCTGTATCTGTCTCGCGCATGAATACAATCTCCTCTACATGGACTAACTGTTCATTGGATTCAACGAAGTGCTTCAACAGCTGCCCATTTACTAGGAATGTCGGTGCGTCATCTGCGAGATCCGAGATCTCGACACATCCACTATCATGCACCGAACGGACGACAAATGGTCCCGTCCACTTAGACTTTAACTTGCCTTGGAAAATCTTCAGCCTAGCATTGAACAACCATACCTTCTGTCCAGGAACAAAGGTCTTTCGTCTGATATATCTATCATGCCAACGCTTCACCTTGTCCTTGTACACCAAACTGTTGTCGTATGCTCGGTTTCTGACTTCCACAAGTTCATTCAGATCCATGTCTCTCTGTTTCTGACCCAGGTGTGTGTTCCAGTTGACCTTCTTTATTGCCCATTCTGATTTGTGCACTAACTCTGCGGGCAAATGGCACTGCTTTCCGAATACCATTCGGAATGGGGAGGTTCCTAACGGTGTCTTGTAAGCCGTCCTATACGCCCAGAGGACTTGATCTAAGATCTGAGACCAGTCCTTCCTGTCCGGGCGGACAAGCTTTTGCAATATGGTTTTCACCTCCCTATTCGACACCTCAGTCATACCATTGGTTTGTGGGTGGTAAGGACTCGCGACACGGTGTTCGATGCCGTAGTCCTTCAGGAGTTTCTTCACCTCCCGATTCACAAAATGGCTACCCCCATCTGATATCATCATTTTGGGGATCCCGAACCTAGAGATTATGTTCTCTTTGATGAACTTACAGACAATCCTGCTGTCTGCGGCTCGGGTAGGGATAGCCTCCACCCATATGGACAAATAATCTACCGTGAGGAGGATATATTCAAACCCTTGGCTGGCAGGGAACGGGCCCATGAAATCGATGCCCCAGGCGTCAAAGACATCACAAATGATGACCGGCTGCATTGGCATCTCATCCTTGGAACCAACAGTTCCTCCCATTCTCTGGCAAACTGGGCACGACTTCGCGAAGGCGGTGGCATCGCGAAACAGAGTCGGCCAGTAGAAGCCACACTGAAGTACCTTCCGTGCGGTCCTCTTCCCGGAGTGGTGTCCTCCTGCCTCTAAGCTATGGCATAAAGAAAGGACACTCTGGTATTCCTCCTGAGGAATACAACATCTCCAGACACAATCCGGTCCTTCAAAGAAAAGGATCGGATCCTCCCAATGGTAATGTCTAGCATCCGACTTTAGTCGGTCGATTTGGCTTTTGGGCCAATCCTCAGGAACTTTCTTGGAGACAAGATAGTTCACGATGTTGGCGTACCATGGGAGTGAGTCGATAACAAAAATCGACTCGTCAGGGAAGGAGTCTCGAATCGGGGAAACCTCGGAAGTATTAAGATCTTCGAGACGAGAAAGGTGATCGGCCACTACGTTCTTCTTTCCAGGTTTATCACGGATGTCCAAATCAAATTCCTGGATAAGTAAAATCCAACGAAGAAGACGCGCCTTCGCGTCCTTCTTCTCCATCAAATATCGTAGTGCCGTGTGGTCTGTGAACACAGTCACCTTGGATCCGATTAAGTGAGATCTGAATTTGTCCAAGGCAAACACTACTGCAAGAATTTCCTTTTCTGTAACTGTATAGTTACGCTGAGCAGAATCAAGCACTTTGCTTGCGTAGTGAATTGCGAACGGGACGCCATCTCTTCTTTGTCCCAATACAGCCCCAACAGCATAGTCTGAGGCGTCCGTCATGATCTCAAAAGGTAGAGACCAATCTGGGGCTTGTAGAATGGGTGCATCCATGATCATTCCTTGTAAAAGCTTAAAGGCCTCAAGACATTTGTGATCTACAATAAACTCCGTGTCTTTACCTAAAAGCTCAGTTAGCGGTCGGACAATCTTGGAAAAATCCTTGATAAATCGTCGATAGAATCCGACATGCCCGAGGAACGACCGCAACTGCCTTACGTTGGTTGGTGGCTGGAGTCGTCTGATCACGCCCACCTTGGCAGGGTCAACCTCCATTCCTCTCTTGGAGATGACATGCCCCAACACTATGCCCTCCGTCACCATGAAGTGACTTTTCTCCCAGGAGAGCACCAGATTGACCTCACAACATCTTTTGAGGACTCGGTCCAGATTCCTAAGACAGGAATCAAAAGAATCGTCGTGGACCGAGAAGTCATCCATGAAGACTTCCAGGAATTCGCCGACCATTTCGGCGAATACAGCAATCATGCACCTTTGAAAAGTACCTGGAGCATTGCATAGCCCAAAAGGCATGCGCCTGAAAGCATAGGTACCAAAGGGGCATGTAAACGTGGTCTTTTCCTGGTCCTCCGGAGCGATGGCTACTTGATTGTAGCCCGAGAACCCATCAAGGAAGCAGAAGAATTCTTTTCCTGCTAATCTTTCTAAGATCTAATCAATGAACGGTAGAGGGAAATGATCCTTCTTCGTCACGGCATTCAAGCGTCTGTAATCCACACAGACGCGCCACGACGTGGGTATTCTCGTCACGATCTCCTCTCCGTCCTCGTTGGTGGTCGTCTGAATTCCCGACTTCTTCGGGACAACATGGATTGGGGCCACCCACTTAGAGTCAGAGATTGGGTAAATGAAACCCGCGTCGCACCATTTTTCTATCTCTTTTTTCACAACTTCTCGTAAATTTGGATTCAACCGGCGTTGGAATTCACGAGAGGGTTTGGCTTCGTTCTCCAAGTAAATATGGTGCGAACACAGAGCGGGATTTATCCCATGGAGATCGGAAATGCTCCAGCCTATTGCCTTGCGGTTCTTCTCCAGGATCTCTAGCAAGCGAGATTGCTGCTCCTCGGTCAATTGCGAACTGATAATAACCGGAAATTTCTTATCTTGGCCTGCAAGGAAGGCATATTTCAAGGTTGTGGGAAGAGGTTTGAGCTCAGGAATAGTGTGATCATCTAAGAAGTCTGGCTCAATCTGATCTGGTTCGGTGTTGGAAGTGGCTGGATCCTGTTCTGTAGTAGCTGCAACCAAGCGCGGCTCTGGAGTCGGATCGTCAAAAGTTTCCATACAATCGGCAAACGCCTCGTCCGACTCGTCATCCTCATCTTCCGATTGTCCTAAGGATGTAAAGACTGACAGGCCCAACTGGGCCTCTATGTCTTCGAAGATGTAGGGCGATGCAGGTTCAGAGCTGTACTCGTTCCTGAGGATCTCGCAGACTGACTCATGCACTGGATCATCTTCAAAGGAGATGGACACCTCGATGCTGGCTGGGTTCTGTCTCCATGGCCCAACTACGTCTACATGCTCACAGTCTGTTCCGGTAGAAGAGTACTCGGTGCTGGATTCGGAGTCCGATCTCTGCCATCTCGTCTGCTTCATCTCAAGTTCCTCATCTCCGCCGGGAGTTTGGAACTGAATTTTCCCATTCTTATAATCGAATAAGGCCCCCGCTGTTCTGAGGAAGGGCCTACCTAAAATGATCTGGGAATCTCTCCAATTACGAGGGGTTTCCATATCCAGGACAGTAAAGTCCACCATGTATTCTTGCCCCTCGACTCTGATCACAATGTTCCTTAACTCTCCTTGGGACCTCTTAGTGGATTTGTCAGCAAACTGCAGAATAGCTCTAGATTTCCTAAGAGGTCCGAGATTAAGCCTCTCATAGAGGGCGGTGGGCATTAAGTTGATCGAGGAACCATTGTCCAGGAGAGTGCGTGCAAACGCGATGTCATCAACATGACTCACTACATAGTGTGCACCCATGTCTCTTCGTTCCGAGGAAACGAGTTCTTTATTGCACAAGTCGTGGCTACTGATAGAACGTGTTTCTCAACACGGCTTTTGGTCTTCCTGCTAACCCTAGTAGGTGTGCATCTCACCTTAAGGTATTTTTGGAATGCAGGGGTCATTTCCACGAACTTGTCAAAAGGGATTGTGACCTTGATGTGTTTATTGCAAAATTCAGCCATCTCAGGGTCATCTTTTTGGATTTTTTTGATTTTCTTCTTTCCACCCTTGAGAGCTTGGGGGAAAGGGATTATTAACTCAGGTTCTGGAACTGAAATATTTTCATTAGCTGCTGGAACTGAGTTCTGAACAAGACTCTGACTCGGACTTCTACACAGACTCTGACTCGGACTCTGACCAAAAAGAACATGCTGAGACGAGACCGGTGACGCTTCTTCCGCTTCTTCTGGACGATCCTCCTCAGATGGAGGTGCGGGCTCATCGGTGTCGGCTGACTCTAAGTGGATGCGGGAATGCTGCTTCGAGGACTCAGATGTCCTCTTCTTCTGCTGGCGATGGTGGTGGTGATGCTCCTCCTCTTCTTCCTCCGAATTCTCCTCAGGTAGATTCTCGGAGGCTCCTTCCTTTTGTGCCCGTGCCCGATCAGGTATGGTCACGGTCCTTCCGCTCATGAGGGACATATGATTAACATTATCGTACGAAAGGATTTCATGTTCAGATAGATAATTATCTGAATAATATACCTGATCTCGAGGTCGGTTCTGGCCTTGGTGTATGCTGTTCGGATTGTCCTGAACCTGTGCGAGAATTGGGGTCCTTGGCGCCATTTGTTGGTCCTGGGCACGAGAAACCCGATTGATGTCGGTTCTCATATCCAAGTAGTCATTCTGTATCTGTTGGACCCTATCAGATAGGGTCTGGATCGCCAAGGTGAGTGACTCCAATTCGGTGGGCTGGGCTTGCTGCTGTGTTGATGCCGTCCTGTATTGGCCCTGCTGGCCATGCCGATACGTTGCTGATGGGACGGTGCTGGCCCCTGCTGGTAGGTGCGCTGTTGCGGCTGGTACCCTTGTTCTGGCCTGGACTGGTATCGCGGGACTGTGACGGGCCTGGTCTCTTGGTAGACTGGGGTTGGGCGGTGTGCCTGATCCTTCCCCATCTCGATTTGCCGGACTAGCGGGTCACGGCTATACCAAAGCCCGTTAATCTCGTATACAGGCGGAGGCTCCTCGCATTCCGTTTCCACTGGTGGGGGTGCATAATGGTTCGGCTGGGCATAAGTCTGATCCCAGCTGCTCTGAGACCCCAGTGCTTGTTCCTCTACAAGATGGACTCGGTGTACAGGTACAGGTGGTGCAGAAGGGGAGGGTAGCTTGATCTTAGCTACCTTTTCAGAGAGTTCCTCCACTTTCTTGGGAAGGCTCGAAAGAGACTCCATCTCCGCGACTCTCTTGTGGATCTGCTCGACCATGGTAAGCTTGTCGGTTATCATCCCCATGCTGGGGATGAGGTCCTCAGTCAGATCTGCAATAGTCCTTCTAGTTGTCTCATTGGATAAGATTGAGGGAGACAACTGATAGGCCCTTGTGGCCTGTGACCTGCCGGTTTCCGCCATCTGCTCTAGGATCTTCCATACAGCATGCTCGTTTTTGTTCAGATAGCTTCCTCCACAGGCGGCACTGACTAACCCTTGCATCTCTGGGGTTAAACCACAGATCAAAGTCTGGACTAAGATCGCTTTTGAAATGCCGTGGCAGGGGCATTTCTGTACTAAGTCATTGAACCTGTCCCAAGCCTCATGGAACGGTTCGCTGGGTCCTTGAGCGAAGCTGGCGATCTTTGTTCTCATCTGATTAGTTCTACTGAGAGGGTAGAACTTTTTCAAGAAAAGGTCCTTGAATTGCATCCAGGTAGAACATACCACCCCTAAGTTTTTCAGCCAATGAGCAGCCTTATCACCTAAGGCAAAAGGGGTGGCCTTCAGCCGAATATAATCTTGGCCAACATTGGGATGGCTAAGATTGTTGCATACCAACTCGAAGTCACGGAGGAAAGTGTATGGTTCCTCATTAAGGTTTCCGTTGAACTTCGGAAGCAGACTAAGGAAGTGGGGCTTCAGCTCAAATGCTTGAGCGGGAACTGCAGGTGCCAACCAGTTCTGAATCTCGTTCTCCGCCGGGTTGTAGGTATCAACCATTGGTCAGTCGATTCCTTCTGTTGCTATGATCTGTCCCATCCGCGCCGTGAGATCTGCATTCCTCTGTTCGGCTTCAGCGAGGCGGGCAAGAATCTGTTTAATTTGTTCCTCATCTGGTGGAACTTTTGGCGGCATCTCGTCCTCTAGTTCTGGGGATTGGAAAATAAGATCGGTGTTAGAGGACAAATCAAGGAAGGGATTACCGAGGCAATGGTCTTCCTCGGTAATCTCGGAGGAGATAAAAGGGTTGGTTTGAGAGTAACCACCCTGAGCATGAGGGGACCAGGACTCAAGAGGGTCATGAGTCCTGGGTGGTCGAAGGTGCGCTCGGACCGAGAAAGATGAGTTACTTGGGGGACTCATAGAGAGCTTAGTGAATAGTGCGTCGAGATCTCCCCAATCACTCATCTTGATGAAGAGGGAAGAAGATAGGATTTTACTCCTACCTGAAGCAAGCAACAGGAACAATCCAAGACCCTGGGTTCACACTCAACACAGTGAAGGACTCAAAGTTGAGTCCAGTTTATCTTGTAATTTTTAAGTGTGATTTTTCAAACAAGATAGCAAGGATTACGCGGCCTAGAGGGAAGTCGGCTTAGAGCCGGATGCGCCTTCCCTGTTTATCCTGTCGCCTAAGATACCGCCGATCCTCCCTTTCTACGCTCCTATCCGGAGTGGGGACTCAATGACGTGCCCCTATCTACCTACAAGCAGGCGGAGGCTGACAAAGCTAGACCTTGTCGCGGAGTACCGCTGGTTCGCCCCTATCTACCTGCGAAGGCGGAGGCTACTTGGTACTTGTCAATGAGTTTAAAAGTATCCCACTCGTGATATTTGCTAAGATCAGTCAGCTCGTGATATGGAAGGCGGGGATTTGGGCTCTGCCTTAAGGTGTTCACACACACTCAAGTACCCTCACTCAGCTTGAAAACAAGGTCGGGGATTAATCTCCCGCAAACAATTTTCAGATTTTTTTCTTTTTTTCTTTTGGTCAATACTGTTAGCAGTCCCGATTTTTAAAGTTAAGTTATCACTTTAATTAGTCCACCACAAAGCACGCCTATCGGACAGTCCCAATTTCCTGTTGAATTTAAGTGAGAAAATCAGAGGGGGAAATCGAGAAAAGCCGATGCACAAAAAAAATCGATGATGCTATGCTGAGTAGAGAATACTTACAGTGATCCCTTCGCTTTTTTATGCAGGATGCAATACAGAATTGAAAACTTTACTCTACATGCAAATGCAAGCGATGAAAAGCCGCTCCTAGGCAGGCAGTTCTATTAGCGTGAAGAACAGTTTAATTTTAACTAAGTACTGCGGTCTAGGTGCGTCTTTTAAGTGTATTGTGTGGTCCTATTGATTACGAGCACAAACAAGTCCTAGAGTGGCTCGAGGAGCCGCTAGTGCAAGCTAAGTTACAATTCACCCACACAGCACACGGGACACAGTTCCACTATCTTTACACACGCAAGATCCCAAACGGGAACCGCTGGAAATGATGCGAAAAAAAATAAAATCACATGTAATTACAAAGCCTCTCTTTCACTCAAAAATTTAAATGCTAAGTCCTCGAAGCGTCGCCGACTCCTCGCGGTCCTCGCACAAAAAATAATTGGAGGCCAGAGAGTTACATAAAATTAATGCAAAAATAAATGGGAGAAAATAATTACAAGAAAACCGGGGGTCAGACTACCCGGGGAAGGAAAATCAAATACTCAAAAATTTGCTAAAAATTAACCTTAGCCGTGCCTCCCCGGCAACGGCGCCATTTTGATGAACGGTCCCGCACCCTTAGTTAATTCGAGCAAATTAATGTCCAAATCAAATTAAAGTCGTTCGTTGCAGTCGGATACGAGAGGTTGATCAAAAACCACTTATCGATTAATTTTAAGTTAATTCTAAGCGGCAATATTTTTTTTACTTGGGGTAAGTCCAAGGTCGATCTCAGGGAGGCATCTGTCTCCTTAGGTAAATTAAAGCAATTATTCGAGTGTTGATTTTCGAGGAGTATTTTTTTGGTCTTTTTAATTTTTATGCAGACGTATGCAGACAATGCATGCCAATTTAATGTGCAATTTAATTAATGTATCAAATGAAGTCCAAAAATAATGAAAATTGGCCAAATGGTTATTTATGATGAAAATGACCTACACTAATTTTTTTGGAATTTTTCGACTCAAAATGAATTTACTGTGAATTAAATAAACAGACAGAGTGATTTTCAGAATTTAAATTTTAATAAATATCAAATCACAATTTTTCCAAGCACTAAAATTATTCTAGGTAGCTCTAATAATCAGGGACCTAGGAAAATTGACAGAACTTAATTTCACTGTGAAATGAATTTACTAAAATTAATTTAAGAAAATCACTACACAATTTATTTAGGCCTCGATATGCGTGCAAATGCTATGAAATTTTTATGGTATGTTAAAAATGATGTCCTTAAGCTACTGTGAAGTTTTGATAATTTTTGAAGGCACAGAGAATAAACTAAAAATCAAAAGGCATCACTGGACAAAATATGTCAACAATGCACCAATTAATTCAGTAATAATTCAATTGAGCTTACAAAAATAAGACACGTGTACCAATAGACAGAGGACAAAATTTCTAACAAAATGCAATTTTTAAAATGTCAAAATGATGAAAAGTGCACTCTAGGGATGCGTGCAAACACAGGGGTGTAAATGCAATACAGACAAAATAATAATACAATAAGCAAATATGCTGGCAGGGACTAAAATGCAATTACCTATAATGCTGGGGAATTGAATGCAATTTCTCCACAGGGCACGTGCTCCTCACGCGGGCTCAGCTTCACAGGGACCTCTTTGTAATTTTGAAAAGCTCCAGGAGCCTCTGTGTAAATTACACAGGCCGCACGTGCTCCTCACGTGGGCGGCCTAGGCTCGGAGAAGAGGTTCGGGCGACTGGGCTACGTGGCGTAATGAAGACCCTTGGATCAAGATGGATCCGAGGGGTGTCGGTGCCGACGCGTGGCGTGACCTCGGGCCTTTGGATCGATGATAATCCAACGGCCTCTGGGGCTCGATGAAGACGGAGACGTGGCTCGCTGCTGACCGCTGGATCAGAGGCACGATCGACGGTGGGAAGCTGCTGCGGAGGGGAGACGCGTGGCGCACTCAGCGCTGTTGGATCTAAATGGATCCGATGACTCCTGTAAAGCTCGGCTGAGATGCGACGTGGCTCGTGGTGGACCGTTCGATCGATGTGATCGAACGGCAACTGTACGTCTCCTCCGATGGTCCTCCGCCGCCTGCGGAGGAGATGGCGGGGCTCCGGCGAAGTTGCCTTTGCTCCGCCCGTCCTTCCTTGAGTCGATGAAGCTCTCCGACTTATCGGAGCTCTCCCAAAAGGCTCGTGGTGTGGCGGCGAAGATCCTGATGGTCTCAGGAGCTGCAGAGGGATGTCTGAAGTCGATGGCGATGAAGCACGAAGTCGGCTCCGGCGAATCTCCGGTCAATGAGCAGAGGGGTACCTGCAGGTGTTAGAGACAGAGCCGGAGCTCGTGCGTGCTCTTGTGAAGGTGGGTTGTTGACTGGTGAGGCCTAAGGAAGACGGAGGTGGTCTGACGAAGGAGCTCCGACAAAGTGGCGGAGCTAGAGATCGAAGTACGGTGATATGCGTCGTCGGAGGTCGTGAAGGATACCGCGAAGATGGGAGCTTCGACGCGAAGCTCGGCGGAATGGAATGGAGGTGTGAAGATGATCGGAGGCAGCGAATAACAAGGAAAAAAAACGAAGAAGAAGAGAGCGAAGATCAGAGATGGATGGATGTGTCACCTGGGGATTGGAACTCTTCCTTGAGTTCCAGGTCGTCGCTCGAAGGGCCGGTGGCTCCCTGAGCTCAAGCAGCGGCTCGACGGAGGAGGGCTGCAACTCGACGGAGGCCGAGGATCTCGCCGGAGAAGACGGACGTCTTCGCTCAATGAAAACTCACAATTTCTGTCACTAACTGGAAGCTCAGAGCTCGAGGCGTCTCTCACGAGGGGCGGATGGGGGTGAATGTTGCCGGTGGTGGCGTATTTATAAGGTGAAGATGGTGGGTTGGCTGGTGGAGTAGCGAAGTTGGTGGTCGTCGTGGGGCGAGTATGGTGGAGGTGGTGGAGCTTGAGGGAGCTGGTGCGGGAGAGGGTTGAGTGGGTAATGTCATGGAGGTGTCAGCGGCCGGAGGAGATGGCCGACGTGCGTCCAAAAATAGGAAGGGGGCTCCCCTCCCGCAAGGCAAGGGACGTGGGGGAGAGGGGCGCCTGGAGGTAGGAGACGAGGTCTCCACCGTTGGATCTTGTGATCCGACGGTGGCGATCGAACCGTAGGGGACGAGTAGGATGAGATCAAGGCGCGCTGATGATGGGACGAGAGTGCGCCACGTGGCGGGCTGCGGGCGAAGTGCGAGCGGACGGTTTAGATGAGGAGATGGAGATGATCGAAGGGACGAGACTCGCTGGGAGAGGGGCGGCTACGATGGAGAGATCAAGGGCCTGATCAAGCGGTGTGGATGCTGCCACGTGGAGGGCTCTGGTGAGGGCGCTAATGTGCGGCGTAGATCAAAGCAGGAGGTGATCGGATGGTCCAGTCAAGGGGCGTGCGTGGAAAAGGCTGGGCCGTGGGATCTGAAGCGAGATCCGACGGCTGAGGACGCCGGCAGATGAGGCGAGGGGAAGCGGGCCGCGTGGCGCAACCAGAGGGCGCCACGTGGCCTGCTGTGAGTGACTGGAGTAAGAGACACGTGTAGAGAGAAGAGGAAGCCGAATTTGGAAAAACTCAAAACATGAAAGTTGTAGATCTTGATGAGATCTACAAGTTTTATGTTGAACAAAGACAGAGATGAAGTCAAAATATGATACATAAATACAAGGATACATAAATATACATATGTAGTATACAAAATGGCCCAAAAACCCAAGTTTCTCATACAAGCTCCAATTTCAATGAAATTAGTCTCATTTTGAAGGTCTTTTAATGTGTAGTATTCTAAGAGTAAGTAGACCTAAATCGGAGTTTGTATGAAGGCTATATTTGCATTCTAATGTACAGGGGTTCTCAGGCTTTATTAGCTATTTTACAAAGGGGAGTTTTGGCCTTTTTCCCTTTATTATTAGCTTAGGAGTACAATTTTATAGAGAAGAGGTTATTTTGGTGCATGAGTATTTTACAAGGGATTTTTAGCTTCTTATTTAAATGCAAATGAGCTGCTAAAATGCATGAATTATGAATGTGTGCATGAATGCTATTTATGCAATTTAAAAGGAAATATGCCTCTATTTTCTCGGGAACAAGGCTCTATTTTTGACTTTTGAAGTGATGAATCACAGATTCATCACTTACTAGCCGCTTGATCTTCCACGTGGCGAGGCCCCAGCCGTTCGATCCGAGCCGAGGGCTCCTTTGCTGAGGCGCCAGTCCACCCTGACCGTTGGATCTACACGTGGCGCCCATCCGTCCCTCGACTTAATAAAGGGTAAATATCTCTTAGGCCCATAGTTTATTAGTTGTTAATCTTTAGTCCTGTAAATATTTTTGAACCTTTATTGTAGTTGGGTAATTTGCATAGTGGACCCTGTAGTTTTGGGTATTTGCTTTTATACCCCTGCCTGTAGTGGAACACGTGCTTCAACACGTGATTGTTTGGGTTAATTGCATGTATAGCCTTGATGTTCGTGGGTGTTATTGAATGAAATTAACTTTTTAGTATTTGCATAAATACCCCTGTGAGTGGTTTAATTGCGCATGTGCTTGATATATTGGGTATTTTACACTAAAGCCCCTGGACTTTTAGTACGTGTTACTAAATAGTCTAGGAACTTTAATTTCCTTGCAAATAGGTCCCTGAGTGCCCAGGTCACGTGCCTCGCGCGTGATTCCTTGGAGAAATTGCACCGGACCCCCTGGACTTTCTACTATTTGCATACAGGTCCCTGTGCACTGTACCCTTGTTTTTATTTTGAATAAGATAGCAAATCAACTCCAAATTTGATGAAAATTGGATACATGGCTCCTGCCATGGTGTAAAATTTTCTCTAATTTTTGGAGACATTTTTGACACATTTTGATATTTTAAAAATTCAAAAACACGCATTTTCTTTACTGTCTAACTTTAAAAATCACAAAACAATATTAAAACACTTCTAAAAATTACAAAAAAATTACATATTTCATGTGTTGCATTGTTTGATTTTTGACTAATTTTGGTAATTTTTAGCTTTATAAAACACATAAAAATTTCAAAACCCCTAAAAACGCATAAAAATTCTAATAAATAAAAGAAAAATCAAAAATTAATAATTCTGATGCATAAATTTTCCTTGAATTTTCTACTTTACAGGAAAATTACCTTCAGAACTTGATAGGGCCATTTTGCTTTTTAAATTGGCCCTTCAAGTCTGACTGGACAGTACCCTTCTTTTCTTGCCTTGTTTGATTTTTATAAAATTCAATAAAAATCAAAAAATTGCCAAAAAATAACCAAAAATAGTAAAAATATAAAAAAACATAAAAACATTTTTGTTTGAATTTTTGAATGATTTTTTAGTAGGTAAATAATTGTTTGTAGTTGGTTGTCTTATTGTTTCCCCTTATTTCCTTTATTAATTAAAAATCTAAAAAATATAAAAAAAGATTAAAAATCCACCAAAAACCATTTTCTCTTATTTTATTCTATTTTAGACTACTTCGTATGCCGCAAGGCCATCACGTGCTCCCTGAGTCCGACCCTGGTCGCTATACCAGGCTAATCCAATAGCCAGGACCGCTATCGTATTTCTTTGGTTTTTATCTTTATTTTAGTGGTCTGCACTCAATTTTCTTGATTGATCCGATTGATTGCTCGAGTGACTGAGGTCGCAATGACCTTAGTTCTATTTTTACCTACCCTTAGTTGTTCGAATGATTTTTCGGGCCATCAGAATGGCGCCGTTGCCGCAGCAGCCGCAGCAGCGGTGATGAATACCCATTCATCACTCTTTATTCTTATATTTTAGCTACGAAAACCTTTGCAAATGCATGTAGATACTTGTAAATACAAATAATTACCAAAAAGCATGCTCTCTGTAAAAAGTAATAATTAGCATGTTTTTTTGCAAAAATAAAAAGAATAAAGAGACAAAAGAAAAAGAGGAAATATTTAGAATAAATATTGAGCAACCTAATCCCAAGGGAGGGCTCAGCATGGGTCTGACCGCATAAAAGCCAAAATAGAGAGAGATAGGGAGCTCATGTGTGTAAATATACCTGTAAATATAATAAAAATATTTTCCTCTAAAAATAAAATAAAATGGGCTTGTATATATTTGTAAATATCGGTAAAGACAAAATCAAAACAAAAATAGAAAAATTAAAAAAGAAAATAAAAATTAACATTCCTTGTACATATCCACCATGTACATACACCCACTCATATATTTATTTTACTTTGTAAATAAATAAAACAAAATCCCATAAAAATTGTATATATTCCTTATTTCATAATTTATATAAATAAAATTAAAAAAATCATAAAAATAAAATAAAAACAAAAAGAAATAAAAATAAAAACCAAAGCCACCTTGTGTATATACCATACGTGGATATAAATAAAACTATTTATTTTAACTAGGTACATAATTAATAAAAATAAAATAAAAATACCATATTATTCCAAATTTCATCCTATAAATAAATAAAATATGAAATTGGGATAATTTGTATAAAATAAACAATTAAAAATTTAAAATTAAAAATACATATGTATGTACATGTATATAATAATACCTAATTTTTATTTCAAAAAAATAAATAAAAATCACAAAAAATTGTTTAAAATAAAATAAACATTTTTCATGTTTTGAGTTTTTAATAATTCGGCCATTTATTATTTCTTTTTGAATTTTCAAAACATTTCCACGTGGCCTGCTCTGATTGGTCCACGGGGATTGTTGACCCCCGGTCAATTCTCCCCCGCTGACCAAACCCTCGCGGATCCTGCGCCCGAACCCGACTTCTCTGATTTCTCGCCGCTGGATCCGCCTACCAAACCCGTAAACCCCAGGCTCTATCTCTTCCTCGTACATCCGCGATCCTCGCCCGGTTGTTCGCATTGGGATCCGCGCCTCGTCGTGCCCTGCCCGACTTGATTTAGCCGGACCCTTTGCCGTATAAAGTGCCAGCTCCGCCTCCGATTTCATTCATCTTTGTCTCATCCGTTCTCCAACCAAGGACCTCCATCGCATCCGCGAGAGTGACAGCTCGCTTCCAGTGGTGTTGCAGCGAGGAGGGAGCGTGAAGGCCACTGATCCGGCGACGTTGCGCCGCCGTGCGCCGCCTGGAGGTGACGCTCGAGCCTCGGACACCGACGGTCCTCGAGGCAAGGACCTGGAGCACCCCCTGCTCCTCCACAGTCGACAACATCCAGTAGGTAGCCCCTTCCCTTTCTCCATTTCTCGAATTTTAAGTTTCCCCCAAATCGCCCCGTCGCCGTTCATCATCGATTCCGACCACCCTCGCCGTCGCCCCGATCATCGGAATAGCCCATCATCTCCGCCTTCCCTTCGCGCACATTCTCCACCCACTCATCCAACCCAGCTCGCACAGGAGCTGGGATTTGGGGTTCCTCCGTCGTCGCCTCGCCGGAACTCCTTCGCCCCGACGCGCCGATCACATTCACCACCCCTAACCGGGTCGAGGCATTTTGCCCTCGACCCAGGAGTGTGTTGCGTCATTTTGCAGGACCAGAGGAGCCCATCTAAGGGTTCGACACTCAGGCACAGCACCTCCGCCGACGTCGCCTGAGCTCTCCGGAGCTCCGTCGCGTGATATGAGGATTCCATTCGACGCGGGAGCCCAAGGCAACTCTTCTCCGATCAGTAGCAGCCCGCGAGGAGGCCTCCAGCATCCACACGAGTCCGGCGAACCTCGCCGGCGTCCAGTTCAACGAGGACCTTCCAGAGCCGTCCGATTCCCCCTCCAGCTCCAGATTAGATCTCAGACGTCAACGCCAGGAACAACCACCACCGTTTGATCAAAGGAGGAGGGACCACAGCCGTCCAATCGTCGAGGGTTAGCCATGTCGCTTCCTAGCCGCTCGATCTTCCACGTGGTGAGGCCCCAGCCGTTCGATCCGAGCTGAGGGCTCATTTGCTGAGGCGCCAATCCACCCTGACCGTTGGATCTACACGTGGGGCCCATCCGTCCCTCGACTTAATAAAGGGTAAATATCTCTTAGGCCCTTAGTTTATTAGTTGTTAATCTTTAGTCCTTTAAATATTTTTGAATGTTTATTGTAGTTGGGTAATTTGCATAGTGGACCCTGTAGTTTTTGGTATTTGCTTTTATACCCCTGCCTGTAGTGGAACACGTGCTCCGACACGTGATTGTCTGGGTTAATTGCATGCATAGCCTTGATGTTCGAGGGTGTTATTGAATGAAATTAACTTTTTAGTATTTGCATAAATACCCCTGTGAGTGGTTTAGTTGCGCATGTGCTTGATATATTGGGTATTTTCCACTGAAGCCCCTGGATTTTTAGTACATGTTACTAAATAGTCCAGGAACTTTAGTTTCCTTGCAAATAGGTCCCTGAGTGCCCAGGCACGTGCCTCGCGCGTTATTCCTTGGAGAAATTGCACCGGACCCCCTGGACTTTCTACTATTTGCGTACAGGTCCCTGTGCACTGTACCCTTGTTTTTATTTTGAATAAGATAGCAAATCAACTCCAAATTTGATGAAAATTAGAAACCTGGCTCCTGCCATGGTGTAATATTTTCTCTAATTTTTGGAGACATTTTTGACATATTTTGATATTTTTAAAAATTCAAAAACACACATTTTCTTTACTGTCTAATTTTAAAAATCACAAAACAATATTAAAACACCTCTAAAAATTACAAAAAAATTGCAGATTGCATGTGTTGCCTTGTTTGATTTTTTGACCAACTGTGGTAATTTTTGGCTTTATAAAACACATAAAAATTTCAAAACCCCTAAAAACGCATAAAAATTCTAATAAATAAAAGAAAAATCAAAAAATAAAAATTCTGGTGCCTAAATTTTCCTTGAATTTTCTACTTTACAGGAAAATTACCTTCAGACCTTGATAGGGCATTTTGCTTTATAAATTGACCCTCAAAGTCTGACTGGACAGTACCCTTCTTTTCTTTCCTTGTTTGATTTTTATAAAATTAGGTAAAAATCAGAAAATTACCAAAAATTAACCAAAAACAGTAAAAAATATAAAAAAACATAAAAACATTTTTGTTTGAATTTTTGGATGATTTTTGAGTTGGTAAATAATTGTTTGTAGTTGGTTGTCTTATTGTTTCCCCTTATTTCCTTTATTAATTAAAAATCCAAAAAAATATAAAAAAAGATTAAAAATCAACCAAAAACCATTTTCTATTATTTTATTCTATCTTAGACTACTTCGTAGGCCGCAAGGCCATCACGTGCTCCCTGAGTCCGACCCTGGTCGCTATACCAGGCTAATCCAATAGACAGGACCGCTATCGTATTTCTTTGGTTTTTATCTTTATTTTGGTGGTCTGCACTCAATTTTCTTGATTGATCCGATTGATTGCTTGAGCGACTGAGGTCGCAACGACCTTAGTTCTATTTTTACCTACCCTTAGTTGTTCGGGTGATTTTTCGGCACCTGAGTTTGGGTCTTTTGCTTTTTCATAGACCATGGCCGACAGCAGTGATGACCGCACTGGAGGTCCTCGAGCAGATCAGACATTTGTCATGGACCAGAGTGCTATCAACTCCACCCTGATTGCCTCACTAGACTCAGTCCAGCTACAGTTGAGGGATCATGGAGCTTTATGATCGAGATGAGGCGAAAGCTTGAGCAGATGAGAGCCGACCGCGAGAACCGCGGAGGAGGACCCGACGATGCGGCAGCTGCCGCAGCAGCAGCAGGAGCAGGACCTCCGAAAACGATGCGGGAGAACCACAATCCTGGATCGACTCTGATGCACCGTTGGGTGGTGATACCAGCGATTGTGGGCGACTTCAAGTTCCCCCCCCAAACACTTTGCAGCTCCTACCCCGATTTCATGGGTTGGCCACTGAGGAGCCCCATCTTCACTTGCAGGAGTTTGAGATAATCTGCGATACTGTCCACGATCGTCAGGTGGACCAGGATACCATCAGGATGATTGACTTCCCCTTCTCTTTGGCAGACAGAGTAGCCACCTGGCTGAAACATCTGGGGAAGTTTGTCTACACTTGGGAGCAGCTCCGCGCCGAGTACTTACACAAGTACTATCCACTCGGGCGGACGAACGCCGCTAGAGCCCTGATTAGCAACTTCTCCATGCTCCCCAACGAGCAGTTCCACGAGGCATGGGAGAGATTTCGAGAGCTGACTGACAGATGACCGCACCACGACATTTCCAAGCCGAACCTCGTGCAGAGCTTTTTCAGCAGGCTGACACCAGAGCTTCAGGGCTTGGTGAACGCTTCTTGTGACGGGTCTTATTTCACCAAGGATCACGACCAGGTCTGGTCTATCTACGAGGAGATGGCCGAGAACTACATGATGATGTCCCAGACCCGGTTATACACTCAGGGCAGATGCCAGCAGCCACAGACCGTGTGGTACCAGAGGATAGCACGGGTCGACGCCGGTCCTTCCAGTTCGTCCGCACTAGCAGCAGCATAGGCCGAGTCATCAGCCGCGGACATGGGGATCATCAGCGAGAAGCTGGACCGGATGGAGATTATCGAGAAGAAGCAGTGCCAGGGCATCACTCAGATGGAGCAGATGGCACAGACTTTGAGTGACTTGAAGACACAGCTCATGTGTCTCCAGGAGGCACAGACGGCTTCCCAGCCCCGTCTTCAGTCACGAGGCGATACCGACAGCAGCAGCCGCTCGTCTCAGCGCTCCAGCTCTCACCAGCAGCCTAGACAGGTCCATCTTGTACAGGCGGAGCCGTACCAGCAGCCGCAGCTCACCTACCAGACACCACCATCCACTGACACTCAGATGGTGGTATACCAACCGGATCAGCCTCTGGCAGTACTTCCGCCAGAACCTTACGATTTAGAGTCGTTGATGGATGTCAACGGGATTTGGTACGACCGCCCCCAGCCCGGTATCCGACGAGACCATCCCGGATTCCATTGGGCGACCGGAGGTACCTAGCCCCAGCAGCTGCCGTCAGGACAGGGTGGCCAGTACGGCCATCAGAGGGATCACCAGCCGCAGTAGCAGCAGCCCCCAGTGTACCCACAGCCACAGCAGCAGCAGTCATAGTATGGTCCTTGTCCCTATCAGCAGGGACAGTCTTGGAGGCGAGATCAGCCTCACCATCAGCAGCCACACCCGTACCCCTCTCAGCCACAGCAGCAGCAACCTCACTACCAGAGAGGCTACCCGTCGGGCTCTCATGAGAACCCTGTCCTGGATGATATATCCCGCCTTCTCACAGATCAGCAGTCTACTTTTCGACGGGAGATGGACGAGTTCCGCCAGGAGATGCGGGACATCGTGAGAGGGAAGGCCGCCATCCCTACCCAGATTGAGCCGAACCCCAACAATCCGAAGAGGAAATCTGAGCAGGTAGTTTGTACTGAGTATGCCACTCCTAGTGATACTTTTGGTGATACGTCTGCATATCTTTTTGATACTGACTTTGTCACACTTAAGAGCGGTAGGATGCCAGCAGGCGGCGCTTCGTCTGAGTTACGCCACGAAGATACTTCCAGAGCACCAGACAAGGAGGAGAGCGGTGTTGATGCCGCTAGAGATGATGACGGTGGTACTGATGCCACCACGGATGTTGATTCCCCCGGCGGTACTGAGACCGTCGTTTCACCAGTTCAAGGAGGTGGTACTGAGGCTACCCAGGATGCCGAGCCAGAACGTGGTACTGAGGCCGCGAGTCATCCAGCCGAAGGTGGTGCTGATGCCACCGATGTTACTTCTGGGATTCCTGTAGTTTTTCCTTCTTCCGCACCTGTATCTCGGAACATTTCTGTGAATAAAGGAAAGGGTTTATTTTCTTCTGGTCCCACTATGGTGCATGATGTATGTGTGGATCCGGTCGTCGAACCGTCTAGACCCTTTCCTAGTCCTTCATCTGAGAAGGACCATGGGATCCCTTCCCTAGAGCACTTCAGATGTGGAAGGGGAAGAAAAGTGAAAATCAGTAGAAGAGGCAGCAGGAAGAGTTCAGCCAGCAGATGATAGATCGGTTTCACATACAGCTGACTCTTCAGGAGGCTTTTCAGCACATCCCTATTCTCCAGCGCTCACTTAGAGACAGGACCACAGTCAGGAGAAAGAGGAGGAACCATCATTCAGAGATCCATGTGCTGACGAAAGCCACGTGTTTCACGATCCAGAACCGTCTGCCGGCCAAGAGGCCAGATTCAGGAGCCCCATATGTCAGATGCCATATCAGTGAGCAGAGGTTCGACCGTACCCTATTAGATAGCGGATCGTCAATCAAACTACTTCCGGCAGCCCTTCTCGACCGCTTCGAGTTGGGAACTCTTAGACAGAGCAGGACAGTCCTTCAGTTTGCTGATAGATCTATCAAGAGGCCGAAGGGGTTGTTGTGAGACGTTGTCGTCACGATTCAGGGCCTGCAATTCCCCGTGGATTTCGTAGTGTTGGACATGGAGATCCCTGAGTCAGTGACTGATATCCCCATCATTCTAGGCCGCCCGTTCTTGGCCACAGCCAAGGCAGTGACCGACCATGATAGCGGGAAGGTATACTTTAGCATCGAGGGCGAGAGTGTACAAATAGAGACGGTCGAGGACAACCGAGCCAGAGACAGATCATGCTCAGAGACAACTTCAGACACAGAGCAGATGACAGATACCGGGCTAGACATCCACCAGGACTGTGACTTTGTGATCACAGATGACGAGGCAGTTTGGGCAGACCCAGCAGCACAAGCTATCCTCTCATTTTCAGATTCTGCTTATGCAGAGATGACAGCAGAGGAGAGCTTGGAGAGCGCATTCCTGGTCCAGGATACTTCTGAGGTAGCAGAGGCGGTTCGCGACCGCGAGACAGATTCTTGTGATGATGGTGGTGCTGATACCACCTTTGATGACACAGTTCCCTCGGAGTCAGAGTATGATTGGGCAGATTGTGATGATTATATGCCAGATCTGACTTCCACTGAGCCTGCACATACGGAGGAGGTAGATGTCGAGCAGAGCAGAGACAGTTCAATTGAGCAGCCTTCTCCAGATCCAGTTTGTGAGAGAGTTCTCATTCTCCCGGGCAGATTTGGTCGCATACACTCGGATTCTTCAGAAGCCAGATTTGCCAGCACTAGTTTTTCCAGAGCTGAAGCCGCTTCCTGCGTCGTTGAAGTATAGGTTCCTTGCGGGTGAGCATGAGATGTACCCAGTCATTATCTCTGCCGATTTGATTGGAGAGCAGGAATCTCGTCTGATGGGGGTTCTTGAAAAGAACCGCAAGGCGATAGGATGGAGCGTAGCAGATCTCCAGGGTATCAGTCCGGCACTGTGCTCCCACCATATCTATCTCGAGGATGATGCGAAGCCGTCGCGTGAGTTCCAGCGGCGGCTGAACCCAAATCTGAGAGAGGTTGTCATGAAGGAGATTTCGAAATGGTGGAGCGTCGATTTTATCTACCCCATCTTCGACTCCAAGTGGGTCAGCCCTTTGCATGTGGTGCCCAAGAAGACGGGCATCACTACAGTGGTCAGTGAGTCTGGAGAGGAGATTGCTACACGGGTACCCACTTCTTAGCGGGTCTGCGTTGACTACAGGAGACTCAACCAGGCCACCAAGAAGGATCATTTCCCCCTGCCCTTTATTGATCAGATCATTGAGAGACTGGCAGGGAAGAGCCACTATTGTCTTCTGGATGGGTATTCGGGCTACAACCAGGTGGCCATCGCTCCCGAGGACCAGGACAAGACTACTTTTACCTGTCCCTTCGGCACATATGCCTTCCGACGCATGCCATTTGGGCTATGCAATGCCCCTGCGACTTTTCATAGATGCATGCTGTCGATCTTTTCGGACATGATAGGGGAGTGCTTGGAGGTATTCATGGACGATTTCTCGGTTTACGGCGACGGATTCGACTCCTGTCTTGACTGCCTAGACCGGGTACTTCAGCGATGTATAGAGGTTCGCTTGTTTCTATCTTGGGAGAAGAGTCACTTCATGGTGGCTCAAGGGACGGTGCTTGGCCATATCATCTCTAACAAGGGCATGGAGGTTGATCCGACCAAGGTTGATGTCATTAGAAAATTCGCACCGTCGTCAATTTGCGGCAGTTACGGTCATTCCTGGGGCACGTCGGTTTCTACCGATGATTCATTCATGATTTCAGTAGGATTTCCCGACCGTTGACTAACTTGCTAACGAAGGACGCCGAGTTCCTTGTCGATGACAAGTGTCTTTCGTCGTTTGAGACTCTCAAGAGAAGTGTGATAGAGGCTCCTGTCCTTCAACCACCCGATTGGTCTCTCCCATTCAAGATCAGGACGGACGCCTCCGATTTTGCCGTGGGGGTTGTGCTAGGACAGAGGAGGGATGGAGTGCCATTTGCTATTCACTACGCTAGCCGCACATTGGATTCCGCACAGCGGAACTATACCGTAGAAAAGGAGATGCTAGCCGTAGTTTTCACCCTAGATAAGTTCAGATCATACATTATTGGATCTAGAGTGACATTGTATACTGATCATACCGCTATCAGGTACCTCATGGGAAAGAAGGATGTCAAGGCCAGACTGACTAGATGGATCCTTCTACTCCAGGAGTTTGACATAGAGATTAAGGATAATCTTGGAGTCAAGAATGTGGTGGCGGATCATCTCTCACGATTAGAGCATCTTGAGGATTTTGACTTGATTGACCCTATTTGTGAGACCTTCCCAGATGAGGCGATCCTTGTTATCGCCTCTCTCCCATGGTATGCCGATATTGTGAACTTTCTTGTTGCTAAGAAAGTACCACAAGATTGGCCCAGGCAGAAGCTTGAGACCTTCCTCGCGAAGGCCAAGTCCTACCATTGGGAGGATCCCATCCTTTACCACGAAGGAGGGGATACCATCTGGCGTAGGTGCATTCCTCAGGAGGAGCACCATAGCGTCCTCACTTACTACCACAAGCTTGAGGCAGGAGGACATCACTCTGGGAGGAGAACGGCACAGAAAGTGCTCCAATCCGGCCTATGGTGGCCTACTCTCTTCAAGGACTCTGATGAATTTGTGAAGAGGTGTACTGACTGTCAGAGGATGGGCACTTGTGGACAGCGTGATATGATGTCGATGCAGCCCATTCACTTCTGTGAGGTTTTTGACGCATGGGGCATCGATTTCATGGGTCCATTCCCTAAGAGTCAAGGATTTGAGTACATTCTGTTGGCCGTGGATTATGTGAGTCATTGGGTTGAGGCCATCCCCGCCCGAACCGCTGATGCCAGGACAGTTTGCAGATTTTTGAGGAAGCACATCATTACACGGTTCGGGGTACCTCAAGTATTGATTTCAGATGGGGGGTCTCATTTCATCAACGACCAGGTGAAGGCCCTTGCTAGCGAGTTCGGTATAGACCATCGAGTTGTCACTCCATACCATCCACAGACGAATGGTCTAGTCGAGGTGTCGAATAGGGAGATCAAGACTATATTGCAGAAAGTCGTCCGTCCTGACCGAAAGGATTGGTCATAGCTTTTGGACTCAGCCTTGTGGGCATATAGGACGTCTTTCAAGACTCCTTTGGGTACATCTCCCTTTCGCCTCGTTTATGGCAAGCCATGCCATTTACCTGTTGAGTTGAGGCACAAGTCACTTTGGGCAGTCACGGATATTCTTTTGGATCCAGATAGTGTAGGAGACCAGAGGAGGGCAGAGTTAGCAGCCCTAGAGGAGCTTCGTGATACCGCCTTCTCAAACAGCCTACAGTACAAGGAGAGAGTGAAGGAGTGGCATGATTCTCATATCAGCCACAAGAATTTTGAGCCTGGACAGAGAGTATGGCTGTTTGATGCTAGGCTTCGTCTATTTCCAAGGAAGCCACAGAGCAAATGGAAGGGACCGTATCTTGTGAGAAAGGTACACAACAACGGGAGCATTGATATATCTGAGTTGTCTTCTGAGAGTACCTTTCAAGTGAACGGCCAGCGGCTCAAGCCACTTCTAGATCATGAGTCGTGGGTCGTTGATGTTGCCCCTATTCATTTTGCATGAGATGTGGTCTCTTGACTCACATCTATTGCATCTCACGCTTGATTATCATTGTTCTTCCGATCTGTATAGATCCAGTTGTCTATATCACTCTAGTCTTTAGTCCCACATCCCTTTTCTCATCTTATGATTATGCTATACTTAGGGTGTACTTTAACCTAAGTATAGGGGGGATGTAGGACCTTCGGGTATTCTTTTTATCCTTTCTACCCCTGTTTTGCTGCCTATACTTAGGGATATTTCACCCTAAGTATAGGGGGGCAGATTCTGTACATCCTTCACTCGGATTTCCCTTCATGTACAGCTTGTTATACTTAGGATTACTTGATCCTAAGTATAGGGGGAAAAGCCGAGACTCTCTTGATCTTCTATTCATTCTATTCTTCGATTCATCTCTGTATATAGATTCCTTTTCACGTCCATATACTAAGCACGAGTTATGTCTTCTTCATCGCTCTTGATCACTCTGAGGACATCGTTTGAGCTAAGTATAGGGGGGGTGTATATATTTCATATATACTTTAGCCATAACTCGTACTTTGTGTGAGTGTGTGAATAAATAAAAATGGCTAAAAACCCATAAAATTTAAAATTTTTCTCCCTTGTATATAAAATTCATCTTGCATATTTATTTATCTATACAAATTATTTTTGTACAAATGATTGTAAAATGATTTGTGTAAAGGATTTGTAAATATGTGTATATTAAAATTATGTATATAGTACAAAATTTTTCCAAAATGTTTTGAAAATCAAAAAGTTTGTAAAAACCATGTGTAAATGTTTGTAAATATTTTTGCAAAACTTGCATTCATGCATACATTCATGGTTTCAAAACATTTTTCAAAAATTTTGCATGATTGTAAATATTTGTAAATAGCATCTTTGTAAATATTTGTATAGTTTTTCCTGGATTATAGTTGACATTTAAACTAGCCTGAAATTAAATTGGGAAATGGAGCTTGATTAAGATCTTAATCCACCTAATTCTAAGAGGAACCTTACAGGGCTTAGGATTAAGGCTTTTCAGGTCCATTGGGACTTAATTCTTTGAGTCCACTAGGCTATGAGCATATGTCATCTTGATCAATCTAAGTAGAGCATTTAACAACACATGCATGACTCTTAGAGACAATGGCTTGACTTACACCAGCACCTTACACATAACTCTCCACGGATGAAGTGGTGAGGAGGCAGTTTCCTTTAGCTTGGGGTAGCATATGAGGGTAGTACTTCTAGGCAGAACCTCTCTTCTTCTTCTAGTGAAGGAAGTGCGCCTCAACTTGGTCTAGTAGTGATGAAGGCTAGAGACAGAAGCCGTGGGTTGCAATAAAGCTTCAAAAGAGGGATAGTCTACTGGCTCAAGAGGAAAAACTCCTTGTATATATGCTGAACCATGTAGATATGTTGTACAGTTGCACATGAAAAAAATGTGCAAAAAGAAAAGAACTCCAAAAAAGTGGTGGGTCGGATTGAAAATTTAATAACCCCACCGGAGTGTATATAGTCAAATAAAGCAAAAGCTTATGGTATCCATGTTACATCTCATGAAGCTTGCAGTGGGAGACTTAGCTACACTGGTTGGGCTCCCAGGGATACGTGGCTACGCTGGCCATGATCCATTCTTCATCTTCTTCCCCCTCTTCTTGAGTCGGTTGCACTTGAACTTAGAAGGGAATACCCCGCTTCTTGAGGAAAGAGTTGCTAGACCGAGGCATTAGAGTTACCAGGTTGGGGGAGGTTGTTTCTTTGTTACTTCTGAGGTGGGGAGCTACTTATCACTTACACTGCATGGAAAGATTCATGGTCATTAGAGTTTGTGTATGTAGACTTCTTCTGATCTGGTTTATTGAGGAGTATTGTCCATAGATTGGTGGAACTTCGAGGCTGTTAAGTTTTAAGCTTAAGTCCAAATAAGGTTCCGACACATTAATAATCCAAAGATCTGATCGAGCTCCATATTTCAATTTAATGAAAGCAAGTTTAATAATCAGCCTTAATCCATGTATATTCTCCTCTTTTTCTTTTTCTTTTTCTTTCTCTTTTTCACTTCTTTTTCAAATAAGTGTTTGCTAAGGGACTAGCAAAGTTAAGTATAGGGGGGTGATGAATACCCATTCATCACTCTTTATTCTTATATTTTAGCTACAAAAACCTTTGCAAATACATGTAGATACTTGTAAATACAAATAATTACCAAAAAGCATGTTGTGTGTAAAAAGTAATAATTAGCATGTTTTTGTGCAAAAATAAAAAGAATAAAGAGACAAAATAAAAAGAGGAAATATTTAGAATAAATATTGAGCAACCTAATCCCAAGGGAGGGCTCAGCATGGGCCTGACCGCATAAAAGCCAAAGTAGAGAGAGATAGGGAGCTCATGTGTGTAAATATACCTGTAAATATAATAAAAATATTTTTCTCTAAAAATAAAATAAAATGGGCTTGTATATATTTGTAAATATCTGTAAAGACAACATCGAAACAAAAATAGAAAGATTAAAAAAGAAAATAAAAATTAACATTCCTTGTACATATCCACCATGCTCATACACCCACTCATATATTTATTTTACTTTGTAAATAAATAAAATAAAACCCCATAAAAATTGTATATATTCCTTATTTCATAGTGTATATAAATAAAATAAAAAATCATAAAAATAAAATAAAAACAAAAAGAAATAAAAATAAAAA
The DNA here is from genome assembly GCA_037367405.1 of Ottelia alismoides. Lineage (NCBI taxonomy): Eukaryota > Viridiplantae > Streptophyta > Magnoliopsida > Alismatales > Hydrocharitaceae > Ottelia > Ottelia alismoides. The sequence continues at coordinate 203,650 of JAZKJV010001548.1, forward strand.
CCAAAGCCACCTTGTGTATATACCATATATGGATATAAATAAAATTATTTATTTCAATCATGTACATAATTAATAAAATAAAATAAAAATACCATATTATTCCAAATTTCATCCTATAAATAAATAAAATATGAAATTGGGATAATTTGTATAAAAATAAACAATTAAAAATTTAAAATTAAAAATACATATGTATATACATGTATATAATAATAATAATACCAAATTTTTATTTCAAAAAAATAAATAAAATCACAGAAAAATAGTTTAAAATAAAATAAACATTTTTCATGTTTTGAGTTTTTAATAATTCAGCCATTTATTATTTCTTTTTGAATTTTCAAAACATTTCCACGTGGCCTGCTCTGATTGGTCCACGGGGATTGTTGACCCCCGATCAACTCTCCCCCGCGGACCAAACCCCCGCGGATCCTGCGCCCGAACCCGACTTCTCCGATTTCTCGCTGCTCGATCCGCCTACCAAACCCGTAAACCCCGTGATCTATCTCTTCGTCGTACATCCGCGATCCTCGCCCGGTTGTTCGCATTGGGATCCGCACCTCGCTGTGCCCTGCCCGACCTGATTTAGCCGGACCCTTTGCCATATAAAGTCCCTACTCCGCCTCCGATTTCATTCATCTTTGGCTCATCCGTTCTCCAACCAAGGACCTCCATCGCATCCGCAAGAGTGACAGCTCGCTTCCAGTGGTGTTGCCGCGAGGAGGGAGCATGAAGGCCACTAATCCGGCGACGTTGCGCCGTCGTGCGCCGCCTGGAGGTGACGCTCGAGCCTCAGACACCGACGGTCCTCGAGGCAAGGACCTGGAGCACCCCCTGCTCCTCCACAGTCGACAACATCCAGTAGGTAGCCCCTTCCCTTTCTCCATTTCTCGAATTTTCAGTTTCCCCCCAAATCGCCCCGTCGTCGTTCATCATCTATTCCGACCACCCTCGCCGTCGCCCAGATCATCGGAATAGCCCATCATCTCCGCCTTCCCTCTGCGCACATTCTCCACCCACTCATCCAACCCAGCTCGCACAGGAGCTGGGATTTGGGGTTCCTCCGCCGTCGCCTCGCCGGAACTCCTTCGCCCCGACGCGCCGATCACATTCACCACCCCTAACCGGGTCGAGGCATTTTTCCCTCGACCCAGGAGTGTGTTGCGTCATTTTACAGGACCAGAGGAGCCCATCTGAGGGTTCGACACTCAGGCACAGCACCTCCGCCTCCGCCGATGTCGCCTGAGCTCTCCGGAGCTCCGTCGCGTGATCGGAGGATTCCATTCAACGCGGGAGCCCAAGGCGACTCTTCTCCGATCAGTAGCAGCCCGCGAGGAGGCCTCCAGCATCCACACGAGTCCGGCGAACCTCGCCGGCATCCAGTTCATCGAGGACCTTCCAGAGCCATCCGATTCCCCCTCCAGCTCCAGATTAGATCTCAGACGTCCACGCCAGGAGCAGCCCCACCGTTTGATCAGAGGAGGAGGGACCGCAGCTGTCCGATTGTCGAGGGTTAGCCACGTCGCTTCCTAGCCGCTAGATCTTCCATGTGGCGAGGCCCCAGCCGTTCGATCCGAGCCGAGGGCTCCTTTGTTGAGGCGCCAGCCCACCCTGACCGTTTGATCTACACGTGGCGCCCATCCGTCCCTCGACTTAATAAAGGGTAAATATCTCTTAGGCCCTTAGTTTATTAGTTGTTAATCTTTAGTCCTGTAAATATTTTTGAACCTTTATTGTAGTTGGGTAATTTGCATAGTGGACCCTGTAGTTTTTGGTATTTGCTTTTATACCCCTGCCTGTAGTGGAACACGTGCTTCGACACGTGATTGTCTGGGTTAATTGCATGTATAGCCTTGACGTTCGAGGGTGTTATTGAATGAAATTAACTTTTTAGTATTTGCATAAATACCCCTGTAAGTGGTTTAATTGCACATGTGCTTGATATATTGGGTATTTTACACTGAAGCCCCTGGACTTTTAGTACGTGTTACTAAAAAGTCCAGGAACTTTAGTTTCCTTGCAAATAGGTCCCTGAGTGCCCAGGTCACGCGCCTCGCGTATGATTCCTTGGAGAAATTGCACCGGACCCCCTGGACTTTCTACTATTTGCGTACAGGTCCCTATGCACTGTACCCTTGTTTTTTTGAATAAGATAGCAAATCAACTCCAAATTTGATGAAAATTGGACACATGGCTTCTGCCATGGTGTAAAATTTTCTCTAATTTTTGGAGACATTTTTGATACATTTTGATATTTTAAAAATTCAAAAACACGCATTTTCTTTACTGTCTAACTTTAAAAATCACAAAAAATATTAAAACACCTCTAAAAATAACAAAAAAATTACAGATTGCTTGTGTTGCCTTGTTTGAGTTTCTGACTAATTTTGGTTATTTTTGACTTTATAAAACACATAAAAATTAAAAAACCCCTAAAAACTCATAAAAATTCTAAGAAATAAAAGAAAATTCAAAAATTAATAATTCTGGTGCTTAAAGTTTCCTTGAATTTTCTAATTCATGAAAATTACCTTCAAACCTTGATAGGGCTATTTTGCATTTTAAATTAGCCCTCCAAGTCTGACTGGACAGTACCCTTCTTTTCTTGCCTTGTTTGATTTTTATAAAATTCAATAAAAATCAGAAAATTACCAAAAATTTACCAAAAACAATAAAAAATATAAAAAAATACAAAAACATTTTTGTTTGAATTTTTGGATGGTTTTTGTGTAGGTAAATAATTGTTTGTAGTTGGTTGTCTTATTGTTTCCCCTTATTTCCTTTATTAATTAAAAATCCAAAAAAATATAAAAAAGATTAAAAATCCACCAAAAACCATTTTCTCTTATTTAATTCTATTTTAGACTACTTCGTAGGCCGCAAGGCCATCACATGCTCCCTGAGTCCGACCCTGGTCGCTATACCATGCTAATCCAATAGCCAGGACCGCTATCGTATTTCTTTGGTTTTTATCTTTATTTTGGTGGTCTGCACTTAATTTTCTTGATTGATCCGATTGATTGCTCGAGTGACTGAGGTCGCAATGACCTTAGTTCTATTTTTACCTACCTTTAGTTGTTCGGGTGATTTTTCGGGCCATCACCCAGTAAATTCTGTGAGGTTTTTTACGCATGGGGCGTCGATTTTATGGGCCCATTTCCTAGGAGTTAGGGATTCGAGTACATTTTGTTGGTTGTGGATTATGTGAGTCATTGGGTTGAGGCCAACCCCGCTCGATCTGCAGATGCAATGACCGTTTGCATATTCTTGAGGAAAAATATCATATCACGATTTAGGGTTCCTAGCATTTCAATTTCTGACGGGGGGACTCATTTTATCAATGATAAGGTAAGGATCCTTGCTAATGAGTTCATCATAGACCATAAAGTTGCCACACCATATCATCCACAGACGATTGGTCTTGTTGAGATTTCAAATAGGGAGATCAAGACTATATGGTAGAAGGTTGTCTGCTCAGATCGAAAGGATTGGTTACAACTTTTGGACTCGGTCGTGTGATCCTATAGGGCTTCCTTCAAGACACCTTTGAGTACATCTCCTTTTTGACTCGTTTATGGAAAACCATGTCAATTACCTATTGAGACTAAGCACAAGTCACTTTGGGCAGTCACTGAGATACTTTTGTATCTTGAGAGTATAGGAGATCAAATAAGAGCAGAGTTGGCAGCCCTGTAAGAGTTTAGAGATATAACCTTCTCAAGTAGCCTACAATATAAGGATCGAGTAAAGATATGTGATGAATCTGTAATTCATCGCCTTTATTCTATCATTTTGGCTAAAATTCTTGGTAAAATACATGTAAATATCCACTAATTCTAATTATTTAACATTCTAACCATAAATATTAATATTATATAAACACTTAAATTATCCAAAATAAAAGAATAAAGATAAAAAGGAAAATAAAAATAAAAGAAGTATGTATATGCAATATACAGACTGATTTTAACCCCGAGACCAGGTCAATATTGACCAGGTCGACAAAAGAAATAAGTAGGGGAAGATAAGGATCATAACCTATAAAAATTTCCAGAAAATAAAGATCAAAAATATAAATTACCCATTTTTTACCATTTAAATACATCACCTATTTTATTTATCATCAAAACCACTTGAAATTAAAACAATCCTTTTGTAAAAGTTGTTCATAAAAATATATATTATTTTATAAAAATATTAGAAAAAAGATTTCGTTATAAAAATAAAATAACCGCAATGAACCGTAAAAGCCGCAAAACCGACTTCCGAGGTTCATATTTATTTATAGAAAACTCCAAAATGACCAAACTCACTTTTAAAATCCGTTTTATACTTAATACTATTTATTAAAAATATCAGAAAAATATTCGGATAAAAACAGTGAGTTTCGACTTTTTGGACCTATTGTATATATGTACTATATGTAGAAACATCCCGAGTTTTGAATTAAATAACCATAAACCCTATTAATTTAATTCTTTTTCCTAAAATCATCTAAAATTGTATATACAAATATAAAAATAAAAGTAACTTAAAATACCTCAAAAATCCGGAGACCCGAAGCCGCTACTTTTTCCGTCCGGACCTCATAACTCGGCCGTATGAACTTCGAGTTGAGCAAACCCGGTCCCTAAAATAATATTTTTCGGTTATCTACTACAAAATGACACTAGTTTCGCTAAAATCGAAACTAATACGAAAAACGCGATTTTCGAGTCCGTATTTGGTGTATTGTACAATAAGACGTAACTTATATTATTATTTAATACATTAATCCTTTATTTTTATTTAAAAAATAAATAACACTATATTTATTTATTTATTTAAATTATTTATTTAATTAAATTATTAATTTAATTAATTTCTTAATTATATACTTAACTATTTAATTAATACTTAATTACTTAATTATATACTTAATTACTTAATTAACTATTTAAATAATTCATTAATTATATTTACTTATTAAAGTATTTATTTAATTTAGAAATTAATTAATTTAATAATTAATTATTTACTTATATTAATTTTATCTCTTTTCCTTTTTTATTCTCTCTTCCCCTTTTCTTATTTTTCTCTCTTTTACTTTCCTCTTTCTTCTCCTCTTCTCTGCTGTTTCTTCTTCTTCCCCAATCAAACCCATCTCCATGACCGCCGACGCAGCCGTTTCTCCAACCGCTTCAACCGCTCAACGGCCTTCCTTGTCGTCACCCCTCCCGGTGACCCGACTCCGAGCTCCCTATTTATACCCCGTCGACCCCCTCCGGGAAGACCGATCCGCCATTTTTTCCCTCTTTTCCACCGAGCTCCGGAGCTGAGAGTAGGTGACAGCAGCTCTCCTGCTCACCGTCAAGCAAGGAGGAGTGAGGGCCGGCGAGATCGTCGCCGGCATCGCAGTTTCGTCCTCCGCCGTGCGTCCAGTCTTCACGTGCGCCAACGCGTTGAGGCCACAACCTCCATCCCCTGGCGCTTCTTCCGCATACATCCGGGTTAGAATCCTTGCTTAATCTCCTCTCTTTTCTTCTGTTTATCCGATTTCTCCCTTCTCTCTCTTGTTTTCTCAACCCGTAAATTCTCTCCCCGTTTTTTTTAATCTCTGCTTCACTCATTTCCAACCCATCCCAATTTTCTCTTCCTTCCTTCAATTCGGTTCTCTTTCCATTTTATCGAAATATACCGACCGGCGTTTGAGAACTAAAGCGATGCCGTCAGGACTCGAATTGGGAGAGAACGATCATTGCTCCATCATTACAGTGTCTGTTAGAGCATTCGAGGATCTCTTCAAAACGGAGCATAGTGCATCAAACTTCCAGTAATCGGATTTTCCAGAACGTCTCCGTGCATAGCATTTGGAATCTCCGCCTGCGGATCCACGCCGCCTCGCCTGGAGGGCTTCACCGATCGTCAGTTGTTTCACAACTCGATTCGACCCCAACCGCCCACCGCTTGTGGTGGTCACGTGCATCTCAGGCAGTTCGGGAAGATATTACTTAGACATTTTGCAGCGAGCACCCCAATGTTTTCTAGATTCACTAACAGGTCTAGATATAGATGTGCACGTCACACATTCAGATTGAGCTGGAACACTCTGGATAAAAAAAATCCTGCCACTTTCTCTCACGGACATCCCAATTGGCATTAATAACACCCATATCCCTATTGTAATATAACACCATACATTCTATACACGTAACAAAAATAAAATACATGATATAATAAAATAACAATAAAACGTATAAATACAGTATACTCTACTATATACCGCATTAAATAATATTTGAAAAAATAAATATAAATACTTTTTAGAATTAATAAATCATTAAAAAATAAAAAAAGATAACAAACTTTAAAACAAATAAAAAATTATAAAAAACCTACTTAAAAATCCTATAAAAATTACACTTAGTATATTTTATCATATTTTGTATATTAAACTCAAAACAAAATAAAAATTGAATGTTAAAACCAATAAAAATTACAAAATACACAAATTTTGTTAAAACTTGTAAAAAACATAACTAATTCAATAAAGATCCCCTAAAAACGCACAACCTATCATTTTAAAGATAATTTCATCTACTTTCTAAGAAAATACAATAAAAATATTTCCACATTAGTTTCAATCTTAAAATTCAAAATGCGTTATAGTTTTCATGATTCATATACTTTTTACCTTAGAAATTAACCAAAATCCATAAACATCATAAAAATCCTTTAAAAATTCATATAAACAGTAAAACAAATTAAAAACATAAAAAGTACAAAATAAAATTCAAATGAAAAATCATTAAAAATAAAATAAAAATTCAGAAACCCAGACCTAAACTTTCTTCACCGATTACCCTTAGTTCTTAACAGTTTGCCTCCTTGAGTTCGACACTCCTGTACTTGACACTATACATCTTGTTTAGGAGTATAAATAAAAAATAAAAGAAGATTAATTTACCTTAATCTTTTCTGATAAAACCCACTCGGTCGATACAACGACCAAAATCTTTCTCTCTGATTCTTTTACAGGTTCAGAAAAAACAGATCGGGTGACGTGTTTTTCAATATGGCATGATTCTCACATCAGCCATAAGTAGTTTGAGGCAAATCAGAGAGTATGGTTAGTTGATGATAGGCTGAGATTATTTCCAGAGAAACTACATAGTAAATGGAAGGGACCATACTTGGTCAGAAAGGTACATGACAACGATAATATTGACATATCAGAGTTGTCCTCTGAGTCCACCTTTCGAGTCAAATGTCAGCAGCTAAAGCCCTATATTGATCATGGCATGTTAACCATTGATGTTGCCCATGTTCACTTTGTATGAGATGCGTTCTTTGACTCTTATCTTATGCATCTTATACCTGAATTACACTTCTTTCCACCTCTCTGTATATCCATATTGTCTATATTATTCTTTCATTCATTCATTTGTTTAACACTCCAAGCCTCATCATATGATTTCTGCTATACTTAGGATGCACTTTATCCTAAGTATAGGGGGGTTGGACTTGTGTTGTTCATATATCCGTTCACCTATTACCTTTGTTTTGCTGCCTATACTTAGGGTCATCTGATCCTAAGTATAGGGGTGGTAATATATGTTTTTCCTTTATTTGATTCCTCTTCTCTTGTCCCTCAATTGTTAATATTCTTTTCTATACATAGGGATATTTTACCATGATTATAGGGGGATGAGTCGAGTCGATGATTTCGTACATTCCATTCCTCGATCTTCCCCTTTTATACAGTCTTCATACTTAGGATTACTTGATCCTAAGTACATGGGGGATCACCAACTTCTATTCATTTTATTCTTTCCTTCTTTTGCATCGTTGTAGTGTATAATTCTTTTTGTTCTTCTGTACTTAACATGAGTTATGTCTGTCTAGAAGGATCGAGCAATAGCGTAAAACCCTAAGGAGCTCCGATGAAGACAAGGGATCCGCAAAGGTCGTGGATCTGCTAGGAAGAGAAGGGTCCAGATTTGGAGGAGAAACATGCCCGGAGTCAGGCTGGAAAATACCAAGAATACAGCTTTGGTGAAGGCAAAGTCGGGTCTGACCCGACTGGAGGAGAGGTTGACCTAGGTCGACAAACCCGTGTCGACCAATCAGAAAATTCGATTTCCAAAACCCAAGAATAATGAATAAAAATAGCAAATGATTTTAAAATAAAAAATGTTTGTTATTTCTCAAACTATTTTTCTGTAATTTCTAATTATTTTTAATCAAGGAATACAATATATACAATATAGTGTATTATGTACATGTATAATATACCTATATATTATATACACATATTTTTATTTTATTATTTTTACAAAAGTACATGCTATTTTATATTTTATTTATTCCAAAATAATTAAAGGAATATAAAGTAATTTTTAGTTTATTTTTACAAATTAAAAATATAATTTAAATAAATAATTTTATGTATAATATATATATGTATGCCACTTTGTACAATGAGAAGTTGATTTTATTATTAATTTACTTTGTATTTATGAATTTTATTTAAATTTTATTTACTTTTTAGGAGTATGAACAAATATTTTAAAATACAATATACACAAACTGTGTACAAGTAAATAAATAAGTAATTATATACAAGTATATGTACAGTATGACTATACAACACACTCAAAAAGCTAACTTTTACACCGTAACTCAAAAAATTATGAAACCACCCCTATTTTTTAAATATAATTTAATTTAGAGTCCAATAAAGATGATTTTGGGAGAATTTGAGTTCATGTGAAGCCGTAATTGATCTTTTAACTTATGCTTTAAGGCTTCTTTTAAGCGGTATTATTTGAACCATGTACATCAATTGATTTTGAATTATTTTTGTTATTTAGAAAATATTTTTATTTAAAAGTTTTATTAAGAAAATAATTTATTTTGGAATCATGATAAATAAAATAAATGAGTGATATATATAGTGATGAATATGTACAAGATAAATGAAAACCTTATCTCTCGCTATTTTATTCCTACTCGATCAGGGCAGTATTTGGCCTTCTCTCGGGGTTCATGTCAGTCTGCTTTTATTGCATAACTACATCCTTATTTTATTATTTTCTTTACTTCTTTATTCTTTTATTTTTCTAAAAAAGAATGTTAATTAAACAATATTAACAAATGCATGCACGATGCTAATTTATTGTATTTTGATGCATATTTACAGATATTTTGCATATGGAATTTTGCTAAAATAAAAGAATAAAGGATGTCAATCATGGATTCCTCATTCCCCCAATACTTTACCTTTGCTAGTCCCTTAGCTAACACTTATTTGAAAAAGAAGTGAAAAAGAAATAAAGAAAAGAAAACGTAAGAAATTTAGAGCAATATTGATTATTAAACTTTTTTCATAAAATTAGAGTATGGAGCTCGGTCAAACCTTTGGATTATTAGTTTAGTAGAACCTTATTGGGAAATGGAGTTAAAACCTAACAGACTTTAAGTTTTACAAGACTATTATTCAGATCGCCTCAATAGTCAGGTTAGAACAAGTCTACATATGATAACTCTTGCGATAATGAATCTTTACTTGTAATGTGTAAGCAATAGATAACTCTCCACCTCAGAAATGACAAAGAAACATCTTCCCTTAACAAGGTTACTCTAGTCCCCCGATCTAGTAACTTTTTCCTCGAGGAGCGGGGTATTCCCTTCTAAGTTCAAGTGCAACCGACTCAAGAAGAGGAGAAAGAAGAGAATGGACCGTGGCCGACATAGCCATGTATCCTTCGGAGCTTGACCATTGTAGCCATAACCTCCAACTGCAAGATTCCCTGAGATGAGACAATGTATCACCTAAGCTTTGCTTATTCAACTATATATACTCCGACAGACATTTTATTTTCAATCAGGCATTTCCCCTTTTTTGGAGTTTTTTCATTTTTATGACATATATATACAACATATCTACAAGTTGCAACACATACATAAAGAGTTTTTCTTCTTGAGCCAGTAGACTATCCCTCGTTGAAGTATTATTGCAACCCACAACATCATGTTGTTAGACCTCAATGCTACTAAACTAGGTTGAGATGCACTTCCCTCTCTAGAGAAACACGGATGGCTCCACTAGTTGTTACACACCCTTGTGCTACACCAAGCCAATGGATTTTGCCCCCTCTGCCTCATCCGTCAAGACCTATATGTAGAGTGCTACTTAAACCAATCAAGATGACATGTGAACATAGTCTTGTGGACTCAAAGAATTAAGTCACTAGGACTCGAAAAGTCTCAACTCCAGTTCCTCTAAGATTACTCTGAAATTAAGTCGATTAAGGTCTTGACCAAAATCCATTCTTCAATTTTATTCTAGACTAGTTTTAATGTCAATAATATTAGGGATAATTACACCCATAACCCTGAGTAATTCCTCAATCTCAATCATAACCCTGCATAATCGCGAATTACACGAGAAGCCCCGGATAGTCACTCCGTCTTACACTCATAACCCTCCGTTAGTTTTATATGTTAACTCAACCATATGGACGGGTTAATCTAACCAACCTATGATCTAACGGCTAGGATTAGATAAAATAAAAAATGAAAAGAAAAAATAAATAAGCCGGTTGCATGTCGGTGGGATTCAACCCTCGTTGCAGGTTGGGGGGAGGGGACCTCCGCCTCATCCCGCCGGAGGGGAAGCTCGTCACCACCCTCTTCCAGACCACCAGCCGCGCCTTCAACAACTGGGGCGCCGTCAACCTCACGAGAAATGCTGCCACCGGGGTCATCACCGTCCGCTCCCCCACCCCATTCTCCACCTCCAACGCCACCGTCCTCGGACCCGTCAAGACCCTCCCTTACAATGCCAGCATCTTCACAGTCGACGCCGTCCTCGTCCCCTCAGGCGTCGACCTCGCTGCTTCGGAGAATCGCCCTCCGGCGGCAGTGAACATCACCCAGGTCCTCATAGACGGCGGCGACTTCAACGTTGCGGCTTCCATGCTGGAGGCCTCGGGGGTCGTCGAGGAGTTCGAGGCCGACGAGAAGGGCGCCGCCATTACGGTATTCATGCCGACGGATGAGGCCTTCGCGGAGCTACCCAAGACCGGAGAAAGCCTGCAATCGCTGCCGGCGGAGAGGAAGGCGGTGGTGCTCCGCTTCCATGTACTGCACTCCTACTATCCACTAGGATCGCTGCAGAGTATAGTGAATCCGGTGCAGCCCACGTTGGCAACGGAGGACACCGGAGCTGGGCGGTTCACTCTCAACATCACAATAGTAAATGGGTCGGTAGCGATCGACACCGGGGTCGTGCAGGCATCGATTACGAGAACGGTGTTCGACCAGAACCCAGTGGCCGTCTTCGCCGTGTCGAGGGTGCTGCTGCCGAGGGAGATCTTCGGGAAAGAGGCGGCTGCGGTTGGGTCTGGAGGACTGCCGGTGGCTCCACCGCCGGCGGAGGAGAGATCTGGAGGTGGGTTCTCTCCGGAGAGTCTGCCGCTTGCGGACTCACCGAGGACGGGGAGGGGGGCTTCTTGGCGGTGGTCGGAGTTGCGGGAGGGCTTCCAGGCACGCGGTGGCAAGGGTAAAATTGTCCATATTTAACTTTTTCCATCTGAGTTAACGGAGATCCTAAACGGAACTTGACACAGGGTTATATCATGTAAAGGTTAAGCATTACTCGGGGTTTCTCGTGTAATTCGCGATTATGCAGGGTTATGATTGAGATTGAAGAATTACTCAGGGTTATGGGTGTAATTATCCCATAATATTATGAAAATTGCCTATGCACATGCAAGAAAGATTTACAGAATATTTGAAAAGAAATGATAAGACAAAAATCTTTTTCAAAATGTTTCAAATAATTTTTTGCAAATTTTTATATTCTTTTTAATAAGAAAGAAATAAGGAAAGTTCTAACCAAAAAATATTTACAAGAATATGTACATATTTAAATGGTCTTTTTTACAAGTTTCATATACAATTTTTACAATTGGATTTTGTCTATAAGAATTTTGTAAAGGGATTTTATACACAAGAGTTTGTATACGAAGTTTTACTCTTGTATACGAAGTTTACAAATAAATATAAGTTTTATTTACACAGAATATGCAATACATATATACAGCTACTTGGTATACCCAGAATTTATTACCCATGTGACAAACTATTTTATAAAATTTTTCAATTTTTTTCTAAAATGTTTTCAAAACCTTTTTCAAAACTAATTTTACAAACTATTTTACAAATCACTTTACAAACATCTTTTCAAAAAGGTTTTTCAAACATTTTGCCTTCACACATTTTACAAGCATTTATATCATATACATAATTTTAATACATAAAATAATTTATAAACATTTTACAAATTAAACATTTTTATAAACATTTTATAAAAATTTGTACAAAAAATTTACAAAGATTTTTACAACTATTTTTACAAAAGAGTTTTGCAAAACTTTTACAAAAAAATTTAGACACAACTTTGCAAACATTTTTACACCCATTTTATAAATAATAGCTTTCTTTTACCCCAAAGTACGAGTTATTGCTTATAAATAATCTACTTCGCTTCCACAACTTAGCAACTCATCCCTCGCACATCCTCTTCTCCGCTTGCATCTTCAGGACATGACAAGGCTATAGAGAAGATTTGGAAGCTCGTAGTGGTGCTTGGTTATGCGTTTCTCATTTTCATGTCCGGATCTCTGCCATGAGAAGCCTCCTTCACCTTATGCATCGCAGTTTAGACTATAACCCCACCTACTCCTTTGTCGGATGATACTGATCACATCAGACCACTCAGGTACCCCCATTCCACTTCCATTTCACACGTTCATATTGATTTAGTCCGTCAGCTACCTTCTGATGCCCCATCTCCGACCATCGAGTCCAAGCTCCATTTCTTAGACCCATCTACATAGATTGGTGCCCCACGACACCGTTCACCTCCCCTCGCAACCTGAGCCCCTACATCTTGCTCACCGGAGCCATATTAAAACATATCTCCTTCTTCCATTCTTGCCGAAGATAAACTTAGCACCCCTCGTCGCTTCCCTTATTTTAGCTGCAATAACCCAACCAGAGCTACGCCTCCGAGTCTTGATCCCCTTTTAGGCACATGTGCACACGAGAAGGCTCAAATTGAACCTCAACTTTCCACGCAGAGATGTTCTAGGAACTCCGATCTCCATATCCTCATCCAGTCGCTCCTTGCTCCATCAGAGCACTCCAGTTGACATGGATCCTTTCCAGCGTGGTGATGGACCTTGCCGGTTGATCAGACCACCACAGCGCCAGAAATACTCGATCAAAGGTTGCCAGCCAGATCCTTCTTCCAAGTTCTTCCAGAGTCCTCCGTCATCATCGGATGAAGGAACACGCACCCAGATTTGATTAACCCCATCCAAAAGTGGTTAAAACCTAACGACTTGATCAAATCCCTAACATATCTGCACCGTACGTCGGTTCATTTCCCCAGGCCATAAAATCTTCTCACTAATGGTGATCTTCACCGTACACATGTGCCATGTCCATGACCATCGGATCTTTCTACAAACATCATCAGAGCCATCCGCAACCGCCTCCACGAGAGCACGCCATGTGTCCTGTTGAGGGGTATATTATACGTGTACATAATACACTATATTGTATATATTATATTCCTTGATTAAAAATAATTAGAAATTACAGAAAAATAGTTTGAAAAATAACAAAAAATTTTTATTTTATTCATTTTTTATTTTAAAATCATTTGCTATTTTGATTGATTATTCTTGGATTTTTGGAAATCGAATTTTCTGATTGGGCTATATGGGTTTATTGACCTGGGTCAACCTCTCCTCCGATCAGGTCAGACCCGACTTTGCCTTCACCAGAGTTGTATTCTCGGTATTTTCCAGCCTGACTCCGAGCATGTTTCTCCTCGAAATCCGGACCCTTCTCTTCCTGGCAGATCCACGACCTTCGCGGATCCCTTATCTTCATCGGATCTATCTATGGTTTCACGTTATTGCTCGATCCTTCTAAACCATGGGAATGCTTATAAAGAATCTCCTTCGCTTCCACAACTTAGCATCTCATCCCTCACGCATCCTCTTCTCCGCTTGTATCTTCAGGATCGTGACAAGGCTATAGAGAAGATTTGGAAGCTCGTATTGGTGCTTGGTTACGCGTTTCTCATCTTCATGGCCGGATCTCTACCATGAGAAGCCTCCTTCACCTTCTGCATCGAAGTTGAGACTATAAACCCACCTACTCCTTTGCCCGACAATGCTGATCGCATCAGACCACTCAGGTACCCCCTTTCCACTTCCATTTCACCCATTCATCTTGATTTAGTCCGTCAGCTACCTTCTGATGCCCCGGCTCTGACCATTGAGTCCAAGCTCCATTTCTTAGACCCATCTACACTGATCAGTGCCCCACGACCCCGTTCACCTCCCCTCGCAACCTGAGCCCCTACATCTTGCTCACCGGAGCCAGATTATGACATATCTCCTTCTTCCATTCTTACTGAAGATCAACTTAGCACCCCTCGTCGCTTCCCTTTTTTTAGTTGCAATAACCCAACCAGAGCTACGCCTTCGAGTCCTGATCCCCTTTCAGGCACATGTGCACTCGAGGAGGCTTAAATTGAACCTCAACTTTCCAAGCAGATTTAATCTAGGAACTCCGATCGCCATATCCTCATCCAGTCGCTCCTTGCTCCATCAAAGCACTCCAGTTGACGTGGATCCTTTCCAGCGAGGTGCTGGACCTTGCCAGTTGATCAGACCACCACAATGCCAGAAATACTCGATCAAAGTCTGCCAGCCAAATCCTTCTTCCTAGTTCTTATAGAGTTCTTCATCATCGTTAGATGAAGTAGCCCACGCCCAGATTTGATCAACCCCATCCAAAAGTTCTTAAAACCTAACGACTTAATCAGATCCCTGACATATCTGCATCGTACATCGGTTCCTTTTCTGAGGCCATAAAATCTTCTCACTAACGATGATCTGCACCGTACGCATGTGCCATGTCCATGACCATCAGATCTTTCCGCATACATCATCAGAGCCGTCCGCAACCGCCTCCACTAGAGCACGCCACCTGTCCTGACGAGGGGTATATTTCTATTTTTCCCTACACATTGTTTTAGTTCATTTAGTTTATTGATTGCAATAAGTAGTTAAGAACTTCTGCAATAAGGACCTCAGACTTTTCATATTTGCATTTCAGTACAGCCAAGTATGAGTCGCGTGTGTCCGCACTTGTTTTGTGGGTATTTTGCATGTTCTATCCTGAGCTTTTCACTGGTTAAAGAAATAGTTGAAGTTTTTATATTTGCATTTATAGCCCTTTGAGTGTCTGCTACATGTTGCGCGCGTCTTTGTCTGGATAATTTGCATTAGATACCTTGCATTCATATTCCGTGTTATTCTTTGGCCCCCGAAACTAAAAATATTTATGAATAGGTCCCTGCTTAACTACATTTTATTTTTATGTTTTATTAATTGTCATAAATATTAATTTGACCTTAAAATCCTATAAAAATCAGCATTAACTCCTGCTCTTGTCTAATTTAGGTGGTTATGTGTGCCAAAATTCTTTTATTTTATATTATTAAAAATTCGAAAACCAACTAAAAAGTCCATGTTTACCTTATAAAATTCATAAAAAGTTGAAAAATATTTTAAAAATTATAAAAAAATACTATAGATGTATTTTGTCCTATTTTAGTTAATGTATAAATTTAGCTTGAAAATATTTTATATAAACCCAAAAATTTTGTAAAACACCATAAATTTTATAAAAATGATATAAAATCAACAGATAATCCAAAATTTACAATTTATATTTCTGTTTATAGATATTTTCTTCTAGTTTCAATAAAATTAATCCCCAAGAGTTTTGAGTACTTTTAGTATTTTTAAATTAAAAATTGTCCTAATTGTGCATTATTTATTTTTTTCTCAATTTTTTATTTTTAGAAAATTCGAAAATATTCGGAAAAATTATCAAAATCCTTATAAAAAGATAAAATATATATAGCCCAACAATAATTTAACTTGAATTTTCTGTGCATTTTTTATCATATTTGAAAAATCCAAAAAGAAGTATTGCTTTGCTTTTTGTCTTTTGTTCTTATTTGACTTATTTTGAAAATAAAAAATGCAAAATTAAAAACCAATAAAAAAAGAATAAAAAACCTTTGACTCCTTGAGTCGGTTACCTAATTTAGAACTTTGCTCCTTGTGCTCGACCTTGGTCGCTATACCAAGCTAATAAAATAGCTATAGCATGTGCTTGATTTGTTTGATCCGTTTAGTGGTTAAATAATTTTCTCGATATCTGATCTGGTTGATTTGGGTGACAAGGACATTGTTATTAATCAACTTAACCCTAGCTAGCTAGACAATAATCATCCATCGGTACTAAGAAGTTCTACCCTCTGAGTAGAATTAATCAGATGAGGATACACATCATGAGCTTCTCTCAGATGCCTAATGAAAAATTCTGTGATGCATGAGATAGATTCAAGGATTTGTTACAAAAGTGTATGTGTCATGCTTTGGATGACAACATCTTGGTCCAGTCACTCTATTCTAGTCTCATCTACGAGACACAAGATTTAGTGAGTGCTACATGTGGAGGAAACTATACAACACGAGGTGTGGATACCGTCTGGAAGGTATTTGAGCAGATGGCTGAGATAAGCCGCTCACAAATTGCCAGCAGGACGTATACTGAATCCCTCAATACACTCCAATCTAAAGGAGGTAAGTAGACTGTTGTTGAAATAACTGAAGATCTGATTCTAAACATGTATTCGCTGACAAGCTAGTCATAGTGGATCAGATTCATAAGAGAATGAACAACATCAACAACAAGATCTCCCAATTTCTGAAATAGATGGAGGAGCTGACTAAGAAGGTGTCCAAGATCGAGATATCTACTGTGACTGCATCCGCTGGTCTTATTTACCGAGTACATCATGTCCAAGAGCAACTGATGTCAAGGCCACCTCAGTCTTGGGTTCAGGACCAGTTATATGCCCAATCTTTCCAACAGTCACCACCACCAGCCAAGATCATCGAAGAAGTACCACCTCCGATTTTTGAGGTGAATGACATTCGATATACTCAAGACCCCACCTGACAGGGTAATACGGGGGACCGTCCACCCTACCAACGTCCCCCGACCTTCTATAATGATGCATTCTCGCCCGTCCCATCCCAACAATAGAGGTCGCAACAGTCATACGAACGATAGGGCAAATACCAAGCAAACCAACAAGGTTCATAGTACCAACATGTACCCCAACAGTATCGACAACAATATTAAGCTCCATAGGGATAATCTTTGAAGCAACCCTCACAGCCGTCTAACTCTCAGACCGATCCCATTGATATCCAACAACATATGCTCGAGGAGATATACTCCTTTCAAAATGAACTTTAGGATCTACAGGTTGACGTAAATCAGGTATCATGTTGGAGAGATGAATAGACGACGCCTACTACAACCATTCTCTCCCAAGTTCTCGCTAACCTTCACATCTTGAACAAATCTCAATCTCCTCAATATGGTGGTCGGGTATATTCAAACTAATCTAGATCTGGACATGAGATCCTTTCGTTTGACAATATCAATGCTATGTCACATAGGAGCGGAAGGATCGTGGTCATGCCTGAATGTTAACCATGTGAGCCCAAGGAGAACCATTCCAACAATAAATGTTATTATAATAATTGATTTATTAATAAAATTTATTGATTTATTCACTCCCTATATAAAATTAAAAGAATGAATGCACTATAAAGTCCCTCTGTACAATTAGGGTTATGTACCATGGCCATCTTAGTAATCATATAGTTGTTGATTCAATAATTGAATCATATAGGCTAGTGCTTGGATGAATATCTAAGGAGTTAGATTGAGGACTCACCAAGCACCATCAAATGATTATTAAGAAATGATCTCCAGCCTGAGTAGGAGATGGCAATCCTTCTTACTAGGCTGATATCTGACTGACCTCTTGATGCAGGTCCTCTACATGGGAATAGAGATTTGGAGGTGTCATATTAGTTAGGTCAAAGGATTGACTTAACAAGATCGAGATAACCAAAGACGTACATCGTATACTGTTACGACATAGGCACACATCCTCTGACCGGAGACAGATGTGTTGCCATATGTTTGAGTGTGTACATTTGGCAGACCAAATAGGTTGATGACCTAGACAAGGTCTATATACCGACGAGTTGGTGTGCATATGAGGGCATATGAGAAATATGATCTCTCAAAGGGTCCATACAGCTTCACTTGTGAACTGGAAGACATGAGCTCACTCATGAGATATTGGGGCTGATCAAATTCCATGCATGATCATCATGCTTTAGAAGCATGACATGAATTTGTAGGTATGATATATGCTTTGGGAAAGCATATGATCGATGCCAACTCCAATGACTGAGATTGAGAAACTTGGTGGTGAAACCCTAAAGATGATTGTGTAAAATTGATCTATATCTTTGGGTTTGTCATAGGTCTTTCAGTATGCAGGATGTACAGGTATTAGGAATACCTGAGGGTAATGTAATCATAAATGATTGTATAACCATGACACTTCAATTCCGAGGGTGTGATGAAACAGATCTGGATTTTAGTGACTCCTCTTAGAAGAGAAGCAATCCGATTGGTCCAAGAGTTAGATATTGATCTAAATAAGTTTTAGATGCATGAAGAAGATTAGATTTGCGACCTTGATTTAATCAAGCATCTATGGGAGGTCCATGGGATCTGGATTTGAGAAGTGGTCTCAATATCCAAGTCGCTATATGTGGAACGTACAATCGCCATGTTCTTATCTCCAAGTATCTACAGAGAAAGCGCATTATTCTTGAAAGAGTTCAAGAATAATTCCCTTATTGAAATTATATCTAAGAATTTATAAATGGATAAGTAAATGTGATTTAATTATAATGAATAATGTGAATTTGATTCATATTAGTTGAATGGATGAGAATGATAATCAAATATAATTAAATACAATTTAATTATTATGAATATGAATAACGTGGATAACAATATCTAATTATTCATATATATTATAAATGCAATTTATAATATATTAGAGAGAGAGAGAGACAGTTGTGATTTATATTTGTTGATTATAGATGTGAACTGGATTCACATTGGATGATTAATTGAAAATATGATTACCTTTTGTTTTGGGTTGTGAATGTGATTCACATAATTCCAATGGCATGATTGCAATATTCACAAGATAGTTGTGAATTATCCTTGTGAAATAATCTTGATAATACATGAGATAATGTAATCTCATGACTTGATATGAGATTGACTCATCCCAAGTCAAGAGGGTGGATGGCCACATTGTGCCATGTGGGCACGGTGGCGGCCCCCCTTTTTAAGGGATAAGTCAATCTCTTCCACCATTATCTCCAAGATTAAATAATTTAATTTTGAAATTCATTATATTGATTTATCAACGTACTAATTTAAATTAAATCAATTATTGTTGTTTTTAACAACCTAATCATGGTCGTTGGATTAAACACAAATCAACTTCAACCGTTGATTTAGTGTTAACCATGGATTGGATCCATGGACTCCCAAAATCTTATAAAAGAAGAGGCATCCATTACTCTTTGATTACACAATATCAACAATGTCTCTCTCTCTCTCTCTCATTCCACACGCCAACTATTCTCCCTCTACAAGAGTGGTCGTCCACTCTTCTCATAGAGAGAAGGTTCTCTTCACCGTCGCATCATTGTTGTGTTGCCGCTTCGACAAATCTCGGATCCCCATCTTATTCGGTGCATCTCTCTCATGAAGAAGGAGTTCGATCTTGTGAGATGAGATCAGGAGATTCATTTCTTTGGATCGTCGACTTAGATTGCGAGAAGCACGCGACTCATCTCCGCGTTCGCAAGCATCTCCTCCGACGGATCAGACTTGAGACAGGAGGTCTTTTCTCTTACAAGCTTGCGCAACCATGCTACAAGATATATTCTTTTACATATTATGTGGTTAGATTAAACAATCCAAGAAGTGTTCTTTGATCAGGAGGTTTCATCGATTTAAAATTGTTTAAGTTTTGTTGCATCGAGCAATTAGTGCGACTAGTCGCTCTCGATCGTAAACAATATGATCCACACGCTTCTGTATGCGTTTGAGGATTCTACCATAATCATTAAAGTGGTATTAGAGCCTTAGGTTACAGGTTTTGGATATGATTCATAAACCTAAGAAGACTTGGGTTCGCTAGGGCTTGCGAAAATTTTAATCGCATTTCATTTCCGCATCCCTATTTTTTGATTATTTTCATCCTTGTTTAAAATATTTAAACACAAAATTAGCATTTAAATAATGTTTCCCATCAATCAAGGCAACTGTGGGATTTGAGTTTGCATGATTTGGAATCTGATAACTCAAGTTATGATCGTTTTAATGAACATATATCCATTGTTTCGGGGATGGCGAATTTTAATGTAATCAAATAGTTAATTACTGTTTTAAAATATCTGGAAATGCATGATAATCACTTGATTCTTGTTATAAATTAAATTAGAAAAGTTTCAAAACTTAATTTTCTTAATTTGGTTTAAATTTATTGAGCTATTATAATTTTAGTGAGTGAAGGTCACTGGTGGAAATTACATTTCTAATCAAGAACCTTGTTATTGTCATTTAAGAAATTAATGAAATTATTGGCTAATTTTCTGAAATAATTATGGATAATAGTTGATAAATATTTAATGATAATTATCTCCTTAAATGGTATTACCTTAACCAACATTTGATTAGATATGATCTAGATCACAAATTGGTTGCATGATCATCTTCCAACATACAAACTTGCTTGAAAATGATTGAGAGTTTGTTTAGCAAATTTCCATGTAATCAAAATGGTTGTTATTATTATTACTATATGGTATAACTTTGGTTGAAGAACCAATTATCATCTCAAGTACATAATGATCAATTTGGTATTATCCTTTCCTGAGGTGGATATAGTATCTATTCGGGGAATGTTGGGATAGCAGGTTGCACTGTGTGCAGTCTGTCCTACTCTCATCGGTACTGACCATGACAACGGGTAGAGAAGGGATAATGCTGAAGATATCATGATGTATTTTCTAATTATTAAAATTTGAATAATGTGTATTTTGAGATTATACCATCCTTTTCAAGTAACAATCAAGTTTGCTGATTGAATTGGATTGATAATTGATTTAATGTGATTAAATTAATTATATCCGATTAAAACACTCTATTATGAATAGATGTATGTTTCCCTTGTAATAAATAATTTTATGAATGCGATTTATGATAATTAATTAAAATTCGAATAAGAGGTGAATGATCACATAAGTGACATCCATGGTCTCCCGTCAAGGTGAAGAGTTCCGTCGCTAAGGATTGTATGTAAGAGATGCTTGTCCAAAGTGACAGATCATGCATACAAGCACATCTGGATCGAGCTCTTTGCTTCTTGAAAGAGTAAGGCCGTATACGTAGTGACCTCAATATCATATCCTCATACTATTAGGGTGCATAGCCAGTACTAATCTTGTTAATGGTTGGTTCAATTAACAACGGGTCAACATAACCTTAGGGATGGTGAGCTTGGGTGTTGAAGACCGAATCGGAAAATGCAAGTTAGACTTGTAAGGAGGAATGTGTTCCCGCTTCTCTTTATCCGAGTCACGGTTTCTCATATTATTGGGATGTGACAACGGTAAAGAGGAGATCCGAATTCTTGTTAGAGATATAGCGGTAAGTATACATCTTGCTTTGAAAGTGATAAGGGAATGACCTTTCAAAGTTGAAAAGGCACGACTAATTTGATTAAAAATTCCTTAATCAAATAAATACAATTGAATATATTATTATATATTCTAATATAGTGCATTCTTACTTTTAGAAAATGAAGTCCATGAGCCCCCTTAGTAGGCTCCTAAACGTCAATTAGTTGACCAGATCAAATTATTCAGATTGGATCCGAAATTTGGATCTTGTCCTTTCCGTTGAGTGCATCTCATATGTGCTAACAAAGGACAAGTACACAGACCCGCAGACTTTGAAAGAAAACTCATGTAATAAAAAATATGATGAAGATCAAATTTTGGCAAGATGTTACATTCTTGGTTCATTGTCCAATGTGCTTCAGAAGCAGCATGTGGAGATGAACACTTACCAAGATATCATGCTGAATCTGAAAGAAATGTTCGGTGACGTAAACCACACACATCGTTATAATGCAATGAAAGAGCTTATTCGTTGCAAGATGCAGGAGGGGGCCTCCGTCAGAGAACTGTACTCAAAATGTTTGAGTACCTCTCTGAACTGGAAACCTTGGGAGCCTTCATGGATTCAGACATGCAGACTGAATCATTCTGTTACTGCTCTCTAAGTCTTTCAACAACTTTGTGGTCACGTTCCATATGAGCAAAGTTGAGTTTACTAACACTGCTCTATTAGATGCATTAAAGTCTGTTGAAGACGTAATGAAGAAGGATGACCCCTCTACCAGTGCAATGGTTGCACAGGTCAAAGGAAAGCGTAGTCGGAAGGGCCAGGTCTAGAAGAGAAAGAAGTCAAGATGTTGCCTCGTATCCAATGCATCCACATTGATAACTCTAAGAAAATCGACGTTTTTCACCACTGCAAGAAGACAGCGCACTGGAGGCGTAACTGCCCGGAATACCTGAAGTCTGTGGACAAAGGTAAAGCCCCTATAAGTATGAAATCTATTTTCATCATTGAAACTAACTTTCTCGTTGGACGAGAAGGAAGTTGGATTGTTGATTCTGGTGTTTCTGTTCATGTATACAAATTGTTGCATTTATTTCAGGAAACTAAGAATCTCGGTGAAAGGGAGATAGTCATCCAGACGGGATCTGATGCAAGTATTACAGCAGTAGCCGTCGGGACCTGTCGACTATCATTATCTGGTGAAAGAGTCCTTACACTTAAAGAGTGTATTATGTACATGAAGTCAAAAGGAATTTAATATATGTATCTAAACTTTTTAGAAGTGGATGTTCATTCCTTTTCTGTAATAAACTAGTCATAAATCGTTATGATAAGCATATTGCAGATGGTGTTTTGACTTTTTGTGGACTCTGTAACTTGTGTATTGATGAACATGCCATAAATGTTACTGTCACTAATAAAAACCCTAAAAGATCCAGGGAGGATTGAAATCATTCGAATATGATTTGGCACCAAAGGCTTGGTCATTCATCTGTTGATAGATCGATAGATTGATAAAGGATGGACCTTTGGATTTTCTACAGGTTCAATCTTTGCCTGTTTGAGGTAAAATGAGTAAGACGCCTTTCCGTAATAAGGTTACAAGATGCAAGGGTATTCTTGACCTAATACATGCATATGTATGTGGTCCCTTCAGTTGCACGACTCGAAATGGATATCGATATTATTTGACGTTTATTGATGACCATTCGTGATACGGGTTTATCTTCCTACTACATCATAAATATGAAACCTTTGAAAAGTTCAAAGAGTTCAAGGATTTGGTTGAGAACCAAAGTGATAGGAAGATCAAACAGATTCGATATGGCCGAGATGGTGAGTACATCTCAGATGAATTCAAGGAATACCTTAAAGAGAATGGAATTGTCTCCAATCTCACTCCTCCTGGAACCCCCAACTTAATGGTGTTGTTGAGAGACGCAACAGAACCATCATGGACATGGTTTGTTCAATGATGAGAAAAGCACATTTACATTTTGGTTTCTGGGGATATGCAGCAGAGACTGCAATATATATCTTGAACAAGATTCCTAGCAAGTCTATACCTAAGACTCCTCATGAGCTATGATATGGAATCAAACCTAGTGTTAATTACTTGAGGGTTTGGGGTTGCTTGGTCAATGCGAAGAATGTGGATGCAAGTAAGCTAGAATCTCACTCTCATGAGTATTACTTCATTGGGTATGTTAAAGATGGTATTGAATATCAGCTTTATGACCCTAAGACCCATAAGGTTTTCGGTCTAGAGATGTGAGATTTCTGGAGAATAACTTCCTTAAAGGTGAAGACAAAAATGAAGTAGAGGAACTCATTGAGTCCCCTAAATATTCTGAGCTTCCTGGACCAGAAACTGAAGAGATAAATAAAGATGAATCATACATATATCTTCGAAGGAGTTTGAGTGTGGTTGCACCACTTGAAAGGTATGGATTCCATGTATCAGGTGAGATTGACAATAATCCTGCTTCATTTGATGAAGCACTCACGGATCATGAGATGGATAGATGGATGCTAGTAATGAAGTCAGAGATCGACTCCATGCATAAGAATGGTGTGTGGACCCTAGAGGATCCACCTGAAGGGATAAAACCCATTGGGTGTAAATGGATCTTTAAGAGAAAGAGGGAACTTGATGGGAAAGTAGAGACTTTCAAGTCAGGCTCGTAGCCAAAGGCTACACACAGAAAGAAGGCATCGACTACGATGAGACGTTTTCTCCTGTGGCCATGCTTAAGTCCATCAAGACATTGATAGCCATAGTTGCATCTCTTGACTACGACAATTGGCAGATGGACGTTAAGACATCTTTCCTCAGTGGATATCTCGAGCAGGATATCTACATGGAGCATCTCCAGGGCTTCATAACTGAGGAAAGTAAAATATGCAAGCTAAAGAAATCCATCTATGGGCTCAAAAAATCTTCTCGTAGCTGGAACATCAGATTTGACAAAAACATAAAGAGTTATGATTTTGTGCAGAATCCTGATGAACCTTATGTCACCATTTGTGTTCATCATGCTTTGCATAGATGACATCCTTATCATTGAGAATGATACAGAGATGATGATCAGTGTTAAAACTTGGCTATCCCATACCTTATAGATGAAAGATCTTGGAGAAGCCTCTTACATCTTGGGTCTGAAGCTATTCAAAAATCGAGAAAAGAAGATATTGAGATTATCACAACATGCGTACATTAAGAAAATTCTTGAGAGTGTCCATGTGGATAGTTCAAAGAAAGGTTTCCTCCCCTTAAGACCACCTATCTAAAGGGATGTCTCCTCAAAATGTTGAGGAAAAGAAGGTCATGGGTGGATGCCCCTATGCATTAGCAGTATGAAGCTTAATATAGGACATGATGTGTACTAGGCCAGATATCTGCCATGTAGTGGGAGTGGTAAGTCGTTACCAATCCTGCTATGGAGAACAACACCGGAATGCAGTGAAGAACATTTTTCAAATATCTAAGACGGACGCAAGATTACATCTTGGTCTATGGAGATGGTGATCTCCAAGTCTTAGGATACACAGATTCAAACTTCCAGTCAAACATTGATGATTGAAAGTCGACATCAGGGTTTGTGTTCCTCTTGAACGGTGGTGCTGTGAGATGGAGAAGTAAGAAGCAGGACACTACAACAGATTCAACAACAAAAGCCGAATACATTGTCGCATTGGATGCTGCAAAGGAGGCTGTGTGGTTGCACAAGTTTATCCTGGAACTTGGCGTAGTTTCCTCGGATGCTCCCATCCCATTACTCTACGATAACATAGGAGCCATTGCCCGGGAAAAGGAACCCAGATGGCATCAAAAGAGCAAGCATGTGGAAAGGAAATACCGCATCATTCGGGAGATTCAAAAGCATGGTGACATCATCATCACCAAGATGGCCATTGCTGATAACGTTGTTGATACGCTTACCAAACCTCTGATACAGAAGGTTCTCGACCAACATGTAATGAGTATGGGTTTAAGGACTGTACCTGAATAGTTTTGAGGGCTAGTGGGAGATTGTTAGCCACGTGACCTCGAGGCAAACCATTCCTATAATAAATATTATTGTAATAATTGATTTATCAATAAAAGTTATTGATTTATTCACTCCCTATTTGAGATTAAATGAATGAACTATAATGTCCCCCTATACAATTAGGGTTATGTCCCATGGCCATCTTAGTAATTATGCAATTTTTGATTCAATAATTGAATAATAGAGATTGGTGCTTGGATGAATATCTAAGGAGTTAAATTGATGACTCATCAATCACCGTTAAATATTTATTAAGATATGATCTCCAACATGAGTAGGAGATGGAAATCCTTCTCATTAGGTTGATATCTGACCGACCTCTTGATGCAGGTCCTCCGCATGGGAATAGAGATTCGGAGGTATCAGATTAGTTAGATCAAAGGAGATCGAGATAACCAAAGACCTACGTTGTATACTTTCACAACATAGGCATACATCCTCTAACCAAAGATAGATGTGTTGTTGTATGTATGAGTGTGTACATTTGACAGACCAATAGGTTGATGACCTAGACAATGTCTATATACCGTGCGAGATGGTGTGCATATGAGGGAATATGAGTAATTCAATCTCTTAAAGGGGCCATACAGGTTCACTTGTGAACCGAAAGACATGAGCTCACTCATGAGGTATTGGGGACGATCAAATTCCATGCATGGTCGTCATGCTTTGGAAGCAAGACATGAATTTGTAGGTGTGATATATGCTTTGGGAAAGCATATGATTGATACCAACTCCCAATGATCAAGATTGAGAAACTTGACGATGAAACCCTAAAGCTGACAGTATAAAATTGATCTATATCTTCGTGTTCATCATAGGTCTTCGAGTATGCAGGATGTACATGTATTAGGAATACATGAGGGTGATGTGATCATAAATGATTGTATAACCATGACGCTTCCATTTCGAGGGAGTAATGAAACAAGTCTGGATTTTAGTGACTCCTCTAAATAGAGAAGTAATCTGATCTTGGTCCAAGTGTTGGATATTGATCTGAATGAGATTCAGGTGTATGAAGAAGATTAGATTTGCGGCCTTGATTTAATCAAGCATCTATGAGAGGTCCATGGGATATAAATTTGAGATGCGATCTCAATATCTAAGTCACTATACGTGGAACGTACAATCTCCATGTCCTTATCTCCAAGTATCTGCGGAGAAAAGAATTATTCTTGAAAGAGTTCAAGAATAATTCCATTGTTGAAATTATATCCAAGTATCGAGAAATTAATGATTAAATGTAATTTAATTATCATGAATAATGTGAATTTGATTCATATTATTTGAATGCATGAGAATGATAATCAAATATAATTAAATATGATTTAATTATTATGGATATGAATAATGTGGATAACAATATCCAATTATTCATATATATTATAAATGTATTTATAATATATTAGAGAGAGACTAATTGTGACTTATATTTGTTGATTAATTATTGACGTGAATTGGATTCATGTTGGATGATTAATTGAAAATATGATTACATTTTGTTTTGGGTTGTGAATGTGACACATAATTCCAATGGCATGATTACAATCTTCACAAGATAATTGTGAATTATACTTGTGAGATAATCTTGGAAATTACATGAGATAATGTAATCTCATGACTTGGCATGAGATTGACTCATTGATGAATCTACGTTTCATCATCTTTATTCTATCATTTTGACCTTGAAAACCCTAGTAAATGCGTGTAAATAGGCTTAATTTAGGCATTTTAGCATTCATGCATCATTGTGTAAATATTGTATAAAATGCGGGTTTTAAAGCCAAAATTATAGAATAAGGAAAAGAAAAGAAAAAGAATAAAATATTGTAAATATTTTATGACCCGAAACCCCGAGACCTAGGCATCTCGATGACTAGGTTGACAAGGAATAAAGTAGGGGGAGATAAGGGCCAAAATACAACAAAAATATCTTTTATTTAATTCATTCTTTCTTCATTTTGAGATCTATTTTTGGTTCCACTTTTTATATCTCAAATAAATAAACTTTGTACATGAAAGTTGTAGATAATTAAATAAAGAAAAATACAAAATTGATTTCACTCAAAAATAATATACAGATAAAAAGTTATGATCTGAAGAAGATTCCAGAATCCCAACTTCCCAGACCTATATCTCGCAAATAAAACTCGAAATGTACCAAACTCACCTTTAATTGTATATAATTTAAAATAAGCTATTTAATTAAGGTGGTTTCGTATTTTTCAGAGTTACGATTTGAAAGTTGAGTTTTGGACCCCTATTGTATATTTGTACAGATTAAAATATTCATTTTATTTATTCATTATTTTTATAATTTTATATTTTTTATAATTTTGTAAATATTTTTATAATAATTATATACATTCAAAAATACAAGACATAGGTATAATACCAATAAAATACGTAAATACCTATATAGAATATACGTAAATACCTATATAGAATAAAAACCTAAATAAAAATACAAAAATAAAATACGTAAATACAAGACATAGGTATAATACCAATACACATACCTATATAGAATATACTTCTATTTTATTAAGTGTATAAAATATAACAACAATAACAAAGCCTTTTCCCACAATTAAGTAGGGTCGGCTACATGGATTCTTCGCCTCCATTCAGATCTATCTTGGGTCAATCTCGGACTTATATCCAAAAAACTAAGATCCCTTCGTATAGTTTCTTTCCAACACTTCTTGGGCCGTCCTCGCCCTCTCTTAGTCGGCTCAACATTCTACCACTCGCATCTCCTAACCAGTGCATCAGTTGACCTTCTTTGCAAATGACCAAACCATCTTAAGCAGTTTTCTCGCATCTTATCCTCGATCGGAGCTACACAAACTTTCTTTCTGATTGCATCATTCCAAATCCGATCTTTACGTGTATGTCCACACATCCATCTTAGCATTTTCATTTCTGCTACAGCCATTCTCTGCACATGTCTATGGTTCGCAAGCCAACATTCAGAACCATAAAGCATAACAGGTCTCACGGCTGCTTTGTAAAACTTTCCTTTAATTTTTAAAGGAATTTTCTTATCACAGAGAACAGCGGAGGCTCCTCTCCACTTTAGCCAGCCTGCATTTATTCTATTAGTAACATCTCCATCAATTTCCCCATCATGTTGCAAAATAGATCCTAGATATCTAAAAGAATCTCTCTTCTAAATGTTATTGTCACCAATCTTCACCTCGATTCCTTCACCATTGCTTCCATCAAAGGTGCATTCCATATATTCCGTCTTAGCCCTACTTATACGAAAACCTTTAGTCTCCAATGAATGTCTCCAAACCTCAAGCTTCTCATTTACTCCATCTCTAGTCTCGTCAATCAACACAATATCATCAACAAATAACATACACCAAGGTAACTCATCCTGAATGTGACTTGTCAACTCGTGCATAATCAAAGTAAAAAGAAATAGACTCAAAGTTGAACCTTGATGTAAACCAATGTTGATATCAAAATAGTCAGTCTTCCCCTTCAGGGTCCTTACACAAGATAAAGCCCTATCATACATATCCTTTATGAGATTAATATATAGGACAGGTACTTGTCTCTTCTCCAAAACTCTCCACAATATCTCTCGTGGGACGGAATCATAAGCCTTCTCCAAATCAATAAAGATCATATGGAGATTCTTCCTTTTAGCTCTATAAATCTCCATTGTTCTCCTCAGCAAATGGATGGCTTCAATAGTTGAGCGACCTGGCATGAATCCGAATTGGTTTTCTTTTATTTGGGAAACTTTCCTCAACCTTCTTTCGATCACACGTTCCCAAATTTTCATAATGTGACTCATCAACTTGATACCTTTGTAATTTAAACAATTTTGAATGTCTCCTTTGCTCTTATAAAGAGGCACCACAATACTCCTCCTCCAATCTTCAGGCATTTTCTTGCTTCGCCAAATAACATTGAATAGATTCGTAAGTCAAGTCAAACCACGCTCACCTAAAACTTTCCATACTTCTACAGGGATGTCATCCGGTCCAACACCTTTCCCAGGTCTCATAACCTTCAAAGCCTCATCTACTTCTTTTCTTTGTATTCGTCTATAGCATGCACGATTCAAGTAACTTTCACTACTAGCTAGATCACCCAAAGTGATCTCTCTATTTCCTTCTCCAATGAAAAGTTTATGGAAGCATTTCTCCCATCTAGTCTCTATATCCTTCTGAGTAACAAGCACGTGACCTTCCTCGTCTTTAATGCATCTCACTTGAGAAAGGTATTTGGTCTTTCTTTCTCTTGCTTTGGCCAACTTGAATATATCCTTCTGGCCCTTCTTAGAGTTGAGATTTTTATACAAAACCTCATAAGCTTTTGACTTAGCTTCGCTTACAGCCTTCTTTGCTTCCTTCTTCGCTATTTTATAGTCTGTGACGGTTTCCTCTGTTCTATCCTTAGACATAGCTTTAAAGCAAGCTCTTTTAATTTTTAGCTTCTCTTGCACCCCTTCACTCCACCACCAAGCCTCCTTTTGACCCGGAGCTCCTCCTTTTGACTCACCTAGCATCTCTTTGGCTACCTTTCAGATACAAGATGCTACTGCCTCCCACATCCCGTTTGCATTACCGCTACAATCCCAAGATAAGTCTTCTAAAACCTTCTCCCTGAAGCTTGATTGCTTCAGCGGAAGATTCCACCACCTAGTTCTAGTGATCTTAGGAACCTTCCTTTTCTTTACCAGCCCTTTTATTTGTAAATCCAAGACTAACAAGCGATGTTGGGTTGTCAAACTCTCTCCAGGGATTACTTTGCAATCTTTGCAACATAACCGATCTCTTCTCCTCAATGCAAAGTAATCGATCTGTGTTCTAGTTGAGCCACTCTTATAAGTAATTAAATGCTCCTCCCTCTTCTTGAAAAGAGTGTTTTCTATGAAAAGATCATATGCAGTTACAAAATCTAGAATGACTTTCCCCTCTTCGTTTCTATCCCCAAAACCATGTCCTCCATGCACACTTGCATACCCTGAAACATCTTTTCCCACATGTCCATTAAGATCTCCACCTATGCAAACCATCTCTCTTTGTGGGATTCCTTGTAAAATCTTATCCATATCCTCCCAAAAAGCTTGTTTAGTCCTTTTATCTAAACCAATTTGTGGTGCATAAACTGAGATGATATTCAGAATTTCTTCTTCAAGCACCAACTTTAGCAAAATAATCTGATCCCCAAATCTTTGCACCTCAACCACACAATCCTTCAAATCTTTATGAACAACCACTCCAACACCGTTTCTGCCCTTATCTTTACCTGAATACCACAGTTTAAAGCATGTCTTCTCGATCTCCCTTGCTTTCTCTCCAACCCATTAGTCTCTTGAAGACATAATATATGAATCTTCCTTCTTTCCATTGTATCCACTATCTCCATCAATTTTCCAGTTAAAGTACCGATATTCCAACTACCAATCCGTAACTTCCTTTGCAATCTCTTTTGGACTAACTTCTTTACTCGCATGCGTCCATTATGCGAGAACTCTTGTAAATTTTGGACTGCATCCGGGAGGTGATGCAGCGAAACTAGCTTATTTACCCGCATGCGTTCCTCGTGCGAGAACCCTTGTAAATTTTGAACTACATCCACGCTGCGATGCAGCGGCCCTTGCCAATTTTTCACTGCATTCGGGCGATGCAACGCGTCGCAAGTAGGGAACGCCCCAACGAAATCTGTATGTTTGCTTAAATCCATGTTTAGAAGATCCGAACGGTTTCGAGATAAATTCATAAATAGTGTTCTTAGAAGAAATTAAGAACACTATTTACGAATTTATCTCTCCTGCGCTGGTTGTCGGCTACCTAACGAGCAACCCTCCTCATTTACCCGGGCTTGGGACCGGTCATGGCTGAGTTTATTAAGTGTATAAAATAAATAAAAAAATAAAAAAAATAAAAATATATTTAAGTGTATAAAAATACTTTATAAATTTATAAAATAATAAACAAAATAAATAAAATTAAATACACAAAATAAAAATAAAATATCAAAATATATAGATATGTATACCTATAAGGCCTAAATAGTAATTTGTATTTTTATACCTCATAAAAATAATTAAAAATCATAATAAAATACCTTATAAAATAATAAACATTTTTTACTTAATAATAGAAAATTAATAATTTTTTTTATCTATTTTTAATTGAATTTACAAGCCTTTTTCCCAGACTTTTTCCTGGTTGGTCCACGTGGACCAACCAGGGGGGAGCAAGAGTTGACCTCTGGTCAACTCTCTACCCAACGTCTGGGTTGTGTCAGACTTGTATTTTTGGCTGATTTCGCGGATTTTTCAAGGCCAGGGCTTTCACCTTTTGATGACATTTCCTTCTGACCTTTTGCTCCTCGAAGATCCACCTTACACGCCCAGTGCTTGCCTTGGTCGTTGGATCATCACATCCCCCATTGCCCCTTGGTCTTTAAGCCGCCAGAACCACTTTGTACAAAAAGCCCCCTTCCTCCATTTTTCGAACTTGAACCCCTTTGGACCGCTGCCCTCTCCTTCTCTTGCGCGAGAAAGAAGGAAGGATGTGACATCTCCTTCCTGATGCAATCAGATTGATCGAGGAGGTGATTCTTGGGCCGTTCCACCTATCTCCGGCCATCTTGGCCGTGAGGTGTTTATCTCGTGGTTTCCCACCGCTAGAGGTTGATTTAGTTTAGTTTTCTTTGCCCTGTAGGATCTATGAAGCATTTACTTTAAATCCCTGCTCCTTAGTTGCTCGATTGACGCCACGTACACCATCCGCTACCCCCTCGCCGGAGCTTGCTTCGGCGAGCAACTATTCGCACCATACACCACCCAATCCACTCGCTTCTGTCCTGGGACCATCTACTGTGTTTGCTGTGCTCCCTTGCAGGTCCCAGGGTTCGAGGGACTCCCGCTAGAGTCGGGTTTTGTCAAAGAGGAGGTAGTTGGAGCCGTGACTCGTCCTCGCCGTGGTGGCCCTCCGGTGGTCTTTCCACCATTTTGACGCCGTCGGCGGCTCGAGGGGTTCTCCAGGAGGAAGGTCGGCGTTTTTGGGGCTTCATCGCATGTCGGAGGGGAGCGGAGAGGCCGGTGGAAGTTCGCCTTGGCCGACGAGCTTCCCTGTTCTTCCATCGCCTTCTGTGGCCGTTCGATTGCCGGAGTTCTTCCAGCACTAGCATCATCCCCTCGACGTTCGATCATCAAGCTCGATCTAATCTTGGCCGTGAGCGCGAAGCGTCATCAGCATGAGGCGTTGCCACGTGGATAAGTGGAAGCGCCCCCACCGTTGGATCGCGTGCGAGGGGTATTTTGCTAATCACCCCTTGCTCTTTCTGTATTTAGTTTATTAAACCTAAACTTTCATCTGAGGTTATATTATTTTTGTAATAATTACAATAGGACCCCCGCACTTTTAAATCTTTGCAAGTAGGTCCCCGCCAGGTCACGTGTACACCACGTGATCCTTGGCGTTTTTGCTGGACCCCCTTGCGCCTTTAGTTATTGCAGTTATAATATTTCTGGAAATTTTGCACGTTGGCCCCTAGATGTTTGTTTAATTACATATATGCCCCTGCTAACTGTGTGGTTTTTCTTTGTTGATTCTATTTAATTCATGCATCTATAAAATTCCAAAAATCACAAAAAATATCATAATCTCCTATTGCATTGTAGATTCATGCCATATTTTTGTCTTGCATTTTTATTGCATTTTCATAATTATTAAAAATAAAAAACATGCACTTCCAACACTGTTTCCATTAGAAAATCCATAAAAACTATAAAAACATTTTGAAAAATCCCAAAAAAATTATATTTTGCGTGTCTTGTCATCCTTTAGTGTCAGTCCAAAAATAATTAAAAATTTCAAAACAAAAACCTTAAAATTTCGAAAACTCCAAAAATCTTCCTAAAAATACAAACTCAATTTCTGTGTTCACTTTGATTTATTCTCTTTGATTTAAAATTAATTTGAGGAATTTCGGATACTCTTTGATATTTTTAGGTATTTTTACCCGGCAGACCCTATAATCTTTTGCAATTACCGCTAAGACCTTCGAAACATCGTAATTCCTCCCCCGACCCTCTAAAATTGCTAGACCTTACTCTACAGACCCTGCAGTTAAGCCCCGTTAATTTACCTGTTAAAATTAACAAGATTCCGTCATGTTCCTTTATATTATAGCCATTTTGTTTATTTAATGTACATTGATTGCCATTCCATCATCTGAGACCCCCAGGCAATGGAGCCCCCCGACGTCGCCTCGCCCCCCCGACCGTCGCCGCTGCTTCACCCCCCCCCCCCCCCCCGTGATGGAGTCTGCTTCGCCGCCGTTGCTGCTTCGTGCCCCCGGCCGCCGCCGCGCGCAATGGAATCCGCCGACGATGGAGGACCCCCACCACCTCAGCTACTGCTTTGCCCCTGCCGCCGTCGCTGCTGCACCCCCCCCCCACGCGATGGAGTCACCCCCACCCCCACGCGCTGGAGCCCCCCCCCCCCCCCCCGCCGCAAGATGGAGTGCCCCCCCTCCCCCCGCCGCTGCAAGATGGAGTGCCCCCGCCGACGCTGCTGCTTCGCCCTCCGCCCCAGCCCCCGCCGACGATGGAGGCCATCCCCCTACAGCTGCTGCTTCGGCCCCCGACACGATTTTCTTTCCTCTTGTTTTTTTATTTTGGCTAACCATAGCCGTTGGATGGTAAATTGGTTAGGTTAACTCAAGACTAACCCAAGTATTTGACTCAAATATAGTTAAAATTGACGACAGGGTTCATGGGGTAAGACGGAGCATGTTTATGGGGTCTAGGGAGGAATTATGATGTTTCGAAGGTCATAGCGGTAATTGCAAAAGATTTTAGGGTCTGTCGGGTAAAAATCCCATATTTTTAACCCTCATTTTAATTTCAGCCAGTAGCTCAGTCCATTGTTTTCTAGTAGTTTGACTTTTAAAAATACCAAAAACATTCATAAAAATCTCCAAAAATCACAAAAACATCACAAAATTATAAAAAGACTAAAAACATTGTATTTCCTGATTTTTAAGTATTTTTACTGATTTTTATAAATACTTCATCCCTCTCTTCTTTACTTTGTGTATATATTCTTAATCAGCTAGGGTTTCTTGCGGGTCGCCACAGCGACATTGTGGTCCCGCCTTGTGTGGACTATTTAGACCTGTGAAAAAGCCTGGTTATCAAATGGCGTCGTTGCCGGGGAGCAACAACGCATAGTTCGGCTTTTTGTTTGTGATTGTGATCGTTTGTCTATTTCATGGCTTTTGTTTTTGCTTATTTTATTTTCTATATTATTGATATACCTGTTGAGCTGTCTAACCTCCTCCTTTGTTGACTTTGTGCGAGGAACCACGGATCGAGGGAGGCGTTCTACCTAGACGCCTGCGCACCCACGTGAAGCCGGCTGCGACTCTAGCTTGCCTAGCACCGAGGGAGACATCGAGGAATTTTGAAGGCCAGGCTCCATCTTTAGTTGTAGCATTTATTTTCTTGTATTTATTTCTGTAATTTTAGTGAGAGAGAGACTCTATTGTTTGTAATAATACAGGTACTCAGGACTCTGGACTTTCGGGCCCAATTTCCAAGTAATTGTTCACTTGGGGGCTCATCGTGACTTTTGACGGTTTTCATCGCTTCTTTTTACTTTGTTTTCCGATTTTGTCTTCTTTACTTTGTATGATTGAGCCTTTAGCTTTAGGATTTGTTTGTCGATAGTATTAGGTCCAAACACATTAATAACCATTGCATGTACCTATAGTCTCGTTTGAACTTAGTCAAATTTAAACTGCTTCTTACTTAGTCTCGGAACCACCGCGCCGCGAGAGTTCTTCATATAGCGCGTGCAGGACCCACCTTGGTGGGCACCGAGGAAACTCTAAGACCAGACACTTCGGTTCTATTCTAGGTCATTAGCATCGGTTCTTCACGATAATAGCAATTTCTGAACTTAGGGCGATTTCATCGGCTTGCATTTGCATATAGATAGGTTTCAATTCTGCTGAGCATCATTGCATTTAGAGTGCTGGAGGCAAGGTGAGCATTTACACTTTAGCATTCATCATTATTCACCGCTTGCATTGCTTTTCCGTCTCTCCCTCTGATTTTGCCAACCTAGGTGCTAAGTAAAATTGACTCCTCGTTAGGCTCGTGCATTTTTTACTAAAAATCCAAAAAAAGTGATAACCAATAAAATTGGGGCCGCTAATATTACTTGACCCTAAAATCAACCAAAAAGAAAAAATTCTCTTGGGGCGAGTAATCCCCTCATTGTCTTCGTATTACATTGCTCGCGCACACACTAAGGATTAGTGCCAAAATCCCATTCAGCCCCCGAAGTGTTTGTGCAACTTTTGGACTTCTCACCTAACTCTAAACAGACAAGATAAAAAGACCGCATTTGTGGCCTTCACCGAGTTGAGTAGGTGAATTGAGGGTTTGTCTTGTGTGAGTTTGTTTGTGCTTGCTTGTGTGTATACTAGATCATTCCTGCGCATTTGCGCCTTTTGCTCACCTCTCTTGACTTGACCTTTGTGTTCTCCTGAATCATTTTCCTCTTGTTTCGAGATGGCTGACCGGAGCATCTTTTATCCGGACTTTGCGGATCCTTCGTTCACTCCAGCCGGTCCACCTCCTTCTTTCCAGGAGGACTTTGCTCCTGACTTTTGTACATATCCGTCTCAGCCACAGTATCAGGACTTGGATTTCTACCCACCTCCACCTCCACCTGTATATTATCCACCTCCACCTTCACATCCACCCGAGTCTGATCTAATGGAGTCACATCCCGCTATCTCCACGAGTGTTGTCTTGAACCTAATGAAATAGCACATTAATTTGATGAGCGATTATCTTGCCATTTTGAGAGAGAATCAGATTAATGCTCCTTTCATCGAGGATACAGATTTCCTTGTGGGTGATCATGGGAGCTTTGAATCGCCAAAAATACCAAAAAAAGAGAAAATTTTAAAAATACAAAAAGAGTTCGGGAGACACTTGGTTGATTCAGACTGTGAGAAGAGGGCCCACTTGCCAGATCCTTTGACCGAACATCCATTCACACACTGTCCCACCTTTGACCCCGAGGATGCCGTTGTACAGAATGCTCTTGGCATGCCTCATGTATATGATGATTCCGACTTCCTCACTTGTATGGAGGAGGTCCAAAAATTCAAAAAAAAAGTTGACTGAACCTGATGCGGTGGCCACGAGATCATCTGTGCCCCACTTCAGCAGGCCATGACTGATTTATCTACTCCTCTTCCCAAGAAGAGAAAGCGGATGAGCAGATCTGAGCGTCATATTTTGACCATGGCCACTGCCCACGCCATCACACACCGTCCCATTCCTAGAAAGAAGAACGCAGCTACTCCTTTCATCACCTGCACCATCTCTGACCATACTTGTGATCACACTCTCCTGGACGGCAGTGCATCTATTAGTATTTTACCCTTCTCGCTGGTACAATCTCTTCACTTAGGGCCTCTGAAGAAAATCAGGATGATCGTACAATTTGCTGATGGATCTATCAAGAGGCCGAAGGGTATCCTTGAAAACGCCGTCATTTCAATTC
Organism: Ottelia alismoides; assembly: GCA_037367405.1. Classification (NCBI taxonomy): domain Eukaryota; kingdom Viridiplantae; phylum Streptophyta; class Magnoliopsida; order Alismatales; family Hydrocharitaceae; genus Ottelia; species Ottelia alismoides. The sequence continues at coordinate 240,998 of JAZKJV010001548.1, forward strand.
TGGGCACGAGCTACCATGTTGATTTTGTCGTGTTGCCCATGGAGACCTCCATAGGGGAGCCATCTCTAATCATCCTGGGACGACCATTCCTCGCCTCTGCAAGGGTCGTTATTGACTATGGATCAGGAGAGATTCGCTTCCGTCTTGTTGACGAAAGCGAAGCGTTGATCACCTCACCTACAGTTGACCAGGTTCTACACCTGATGCACCTTCATCGATTCTAGCTGACTCCGAGGCCTGTAACCGATCTGATGATATTAGAGATGTTTGCTTAGCGACTTCTGATAAGACCCGAGGAATCCTCCGAAAGGAGGGGGACTCGAAAAGCATAGACCTCGCAGTTCCTCCTTCTGGTGTGTGGCGATGTGTTGATGAAATCCAAGGGATTTACGTGATTGATCCCACAGAGCGGAGGGCAGATACCAAGACTAGACAGGACGGACTTAGATTGCCAATCTTACTGATAAGTCTATTCCTGGTCACTCTAAAGTAATGATGATTGAGGTCTGTTATGATGCTAACCATTATTCTAAAAAATTCCGGCCTCCTGATGAAGAAGATGATCCGGGTGAGATTCTTGAGGACGAACAGAGTTCGACTTCTTCCACTGATGATTTCGTTCCTTTTGGTTTTGACCTGGATGACACCTCGCGCGACGACTCTGATTACACTTCTTCCGAGGATGATGAGTTTGTCCCGTTCCACTTTGATATCAACGAGACCCCCAAGGCCAGACCTAGTCGTACTTCTTCCACTTGCCCGTCTGCGCCTTCACACCATAGGACCACCAAAGGCGAACCTAGCCATACTACTTCCATTGACCAGTTCGTGCCTTTTCGATTTGACTCCACTGAGGGCCTTCACCCTGTCGACCCTGATCGGCTTCCGTCCACTGTGGACCCCGATGTCGACTTGCACCACACTAGATCTATCCATCAGCGGTCTCGCAAGAAGGTTTTCTTTCTACCTTCTTGATCATGTGTATATCCATCTCTATTGTATATTCACTTTTTTTAACCTCTGTTCTCTCTTCCGTATTGCTCATCCACCCATTCTCGTGTTGCCTTGCTTAGGACGTACTTTGTCCTAAGTATAGGGGGGTGGACGAGCCGAGTATTCATTTGTCGTTCCGTTTCATCACTCCTGTTATTTCTTATACTTAGGGCTTCTTTTACCCTAAGTATAGGGGGGTGATGCGTACATTCTTCTCTATCTTCTTCCATATGTTGATATCTTTTCTTCTTTTCCTCTTATATCTTCTTCATCTACCGAAAAGGTGCCGCCCCTTTTTTCAGACTTCTATACTTAGGACGTACCTTGTCCTAAGTATAGCTGGGGTGTGCACCCCAAGTGTTCTATTCTTTGATCCTCTCCATTGTCTCCTCTTCTTGTCTATACTTAGGGATATCTTACCCTAAGTATAGGGGGAGACAATCTGAGTATGATCTGTTCATTCCCACCCTTGACCCTCCCTACTTTGTGTACAGTCTGCTATACTTAGGATTATTTGATCCTAAGTATAGGGGGACGGACGACTTCTCATTCGTTCATTCCTTCATCCCTTATTCATTTATTCTTTAGACTTTTCTATACTCAGTATGAGTTATGTCTTCTCCTTTCTCTCTGATCTATGAGGACATAGCTCAAGCTAAGTATAGGGGGGTCATATATACTATGTATATACTTTAGCCATAACTCATACTTTCGTATTGTCTTAATAACTATGACTAATTATTCTTATAAAATTCATTAAAAAACACTTAATAAAAAGATGTGATTACTCCTCAAATTCTTTTGTATTTACTAATTAATAAATCAGGTGAAAATGTTTTTTGCAAAATGTTTGAAAAATATTTTGAAAAATGTTGTGAAAATCTTTTGAAAACTATTTGGAAAACGTTTTGTTACATGTTTTCAAACTTTGTAAAAATATTTTGATTGTAAAATTATTTTCTTTGTGTGAAATAAAAAGGTTTGAAAAACGATTTGCAAATGGTTTGAGAAATGGTTGCAAAAATATTTGAAAAATCTATTTATACTGTTTGGAAAACCTTTGCAAAAATGATTTTCAAATGTGTGTACATGTTGTAAAAACTGTTTGTAAAAATTAGTTTGGACTATAGTTTTCAAAATGGTTTGAAAAACCTTTGTCAAATAAGTTTGAGGAATGCATACATCTCACCTAAAATTCTCTATGTATATATTTATAAAATTGACCACTTACCCTTGTAAATTCTTAAAATCCACTTCTTGTATATATAAAATGCATTCCCGTGTAAATATTTGTACCTAATTTTCATCCAAAATCTTTGTTTTCAAAAATCCCAAAAACATTTGCAAAAGTAAAATATCCAAAAACATTTGAAAAACCTTTTTGAAAAATCTAAAAAATGCATATGCATCATCTTTTGAAAAAAAAATCTATAAAAAGTTCAAAATCTTTGAAAATTGCATCACAAAAGTATTTTTGCATAGCATTTGCATATCATTTGCATATTTTGGATTGAGTTTGATATTTGAACAAGTCTAAGTAAAATCCGAAAATTGGAGCTTGGTTGGACCTTAAATTAACCTAATTAACATGAACCTTATAGGAGCTGGAATTGAGGTACTTCAGGTCTAGTTGACGTAATTCTTTGAGGATCACGAGACTTGGTTCAATGGATTCTTAACTGCCTAAGTAGAGTACTTCGGAGCACACACACGACTCTTGTTGATAATGACCTAGCTAGGACACCTGCACCTTTCACATGGCTCAACTCAGTTGGGGTGGAGAGAAGGTTGGATTTGCCGGTATGAGACGCACACAGGTGGAAACCCTTGTCCTCTAGGGAGGGAAGTGCACCTGATGAAGCCACATTTCATCATCTTTATTCTATCATTTTAGCATCAAAAACCCTAGCAAATGCGTGTAAATACCCTTAAATACATCATCTTAGCATTCATGCATGTGCATCCAAATAGTGTATAAAATACTATAATTAAAGCCAAAATTATAGAATAAATAAAAGAAAAGAAAAAGAATAAAATATTGTAAGTATTTTATGACCCTAAACCCCAAGACCTAGACATCTTGATGAATAGGTCGACAAGGAATAAAGTCGGGGGAGATAAGGGCCAAATATAATGAATATTCTATTCATTCTTTATTCATTTGGGATTTTATCACTTGTGCCCCTCCGAGATGTTGCAATATCAGTTATGCCCCTATCTTTTTGGTAATATCAGTTGTGCCCCTCAAAACTTGCTCCGTCATCAGTTGTGCCCTTCCGTCAGATTGACCGTCTATGAGTTGACTTAACCATGGTTTTTTCAAACCTTGGTGCAGTTAAGAGGGGTATTGTTGTCCAGATTCCTCTTCTTCCTCCTCTTCCCCCATCCTCTTCTTCCTCCTCCAACCTCCTCCTCCCTCTCTGCCCGGATCTCCTCCCCCGGCCCTCTGCCCCGAGCTCCGCCCCAGCCTCCCTCCGCCCCGACCTCCCCCTGCCCCCGCCTTCCCCAGCCTCCCTCTGTCGTGACCTCTCCCCGCCCCCGCTCCGAGCTTCGCCCCAGCCTTCCTCCCCTCGGTCCCCTGCTTCCAACTCCGCCCCAGCCTCCCTCCCCCTAGCCCCCTGCCCCGAGCTCCGCAGCCCCGAGCTCCGCACTAGCCTCCCTCCGCCCTAACCTCCCCTACCCCGACGGCAACCTGGGCGCGGGGGGCGGCGGGGGTGGAAGGGGGAGGACTCCGACTGGGGCGGAGGGGCGGCAGGGGTGTGGAGGCACCCGACGACGAGCTAGGTCTACCACCGACCACGAAGGAGGAGCGGGAGAGTGAAGGTGTATTGGGTGGGTTCTGGGGCTTTGAGGAGGAGATCTCCAACTGTTACAGTGGAGTTGTTTGAGGACTTTGGTTATGCGGCGCTGTTGTTGCCGCCGGATTTGTGGCGACAGGAGGGGCTGCCGGATCTGGAAAGGCAGATGGATAATTTGGAGAAATTTGCGGAGGAAGGGGGAGGCCCAGGGGTGGGGGACGAGCTGGGGGAGGAGGGGGATGTGCATGGGTGGGGGGAGGAGGTCGGGGCGGAGGGAGCAGCGCCTGGGAGGAGGTCGGCGCTGGGGAGGGGAGACGAGGGCGGAGGGGCCGTACGGGATGGGGGAGGTCGGGGCTGCCTCGAGGCTAAGGCGGAGTGGCGGCGGCGGGGAGGGGAGGGGAGCTCGGGGCGGAGCTGGGCGGCATGTGGCAGGGGCGGGGGCGGAGAGGTAGGAGGAGGAGGAGAAGGAGGAAGAGGATGGGCAAGAGGAGGAAGAAGAAGAGGATGAGGAAGAAGGTTAAAATGACCTTCTAACCTTTTTTTTAAAGTAATTCCGCCTATGTCCTCAAAGTTAACGGCCGTTTGCACTGTGGATGGACGGTCACTAACCCAAGGGGCACAAGTGATAAATTCTCAAGTTTTGAGGGGCACAACTGATATTACCAAAAAGATAGGGGCATAACTGATATTGCAACATCTCGGAGGGGCACAAGTGATAAAATCCCTATTCATTTTGGGACCTATTTTTGGTTCCACTTTTTATTTCTCAAATAAAGAAACTTTGTACATAAAAGTTGTAGATAATTGAATAAATAAAAATACAAAATTGATTTCACTGAAAAATAATGTACAGATAAAAAGTTATGGTCTGAATAAGATTCCAGAACTCCAACTTCCCAGACCTGTATCTTGCAAATAAAAATCGAAATGTACCAAACTCACCTTTAATTGTATATAACATAAAATAATCTATTTAATGGAGGTGTTTTCGTATTTTTCGGAGTTACGGTTTGGAAGTTGAGTTTTGGACCCTACTTGTATACTTGTACATATTAAATTATTCAATTTATTATTTATTCATCATTTTTGCATTTTCATATTTTTATAATTTTGTAAATATTACTTATACTATATTTGTATATTAAAATCAGAATAAAAACATAAATAAAACTCAAAATAAAATACATGTATGTAAATACATAGGTACTATACCTATACATACATGTATAAACTATACTTTTATTTTATTAAATATACAAAACAATTCAGAAAAATAAAATAAAAATATATTTGTGTGCATAAAAGTATTTTATAATTTTATAAAATAATAAACAAAAATAAATAAATTAAATTCACAAAATAAAAATAAAAGAATAAAATATATAGATTTTATACCTATAAAGGGTATAAAAGTAAACTTGTAAAAATATACCTCATAAAAATAATTAAAAATCACCATTAAATACTACGTAAAATAGTAAATATTTTTCATTTAATAACCAAAGTTTAATTCGACCATTTTCTATTTTTAATCGAATTAATAAAACCATTTTCTAGGGTTTTTCCTGGTTGGTCCACGTGGACCAACCAGGTGCAAACCCTGGTTGACCCCGGTCAATGAGGTGTCCTAGCCCCCTATAGCCCGTGTCAGACCTAGGTTTAACCCCTCCTTCTCGATTTTTTCGAGGCCTATTCTTGCATCCTTTTGTGCATCTTCTTGGCTATTGATCCTCGATCAATGGGCATGCCTACCCTGATGCAACCTCAGTCGAAGGATCACTGTGCTCATCGATGCGCCTCGTTCTTTCTCCACTATCCGTCAACCCCATATAACCCACCTCCGACTTCAATTCAAATTTTGAACCCCATTTATCTGGTCCTTCGTCCCCATTCATCCCGCCTTGACTCCCTGGAGGTGACATCTCCAGTTTGGATCCTTCGAGGCGGCGGAGCGACGAGGATTTTGGGTGTTCCACCCTACCTCCGGTCACGTGCTGTAGAGGTACCTTCTACCTCAGGGTTTGTCCCTTCGAGGTGTTTATTTCTCTTCATTTTCATTCTCTTTTTATTCTCCATCGTCTTAGGATCATTTAGCCATCGTCAGTTCCCATTTCCATCAGTCGATTTGCGCAATCGACGACCCTTGCCGGAGCAAGCTCCGGCGAGCCCCCATTTTCACGTCCAACCCTTGTGCGTCCCCCCTGGAGGTCGAGGCAGTTTGCCCTCACCCCCCTCATCCATATTTGCAGGTGCAGGAGCTCAAAAGACCCCCTTGGAGGGTCGATTTTGGAGAGCCGAAGGTACCTGGACCCGCATTCTTCCTGGGCTTCGCCACGGAGCATCGGAGCTCTTCGAGCCTTTTTGGCTCCACCGGTGGACCAAGGAACCTTCCAGGAGTCGAATGAAGCCTTCCGCGACGAGGAAGGAGGCCGGAGCAGAGCCCCAGCGTCGATCCAAGTTCGTCGGAGGCCGTGTTCTTCCATGTTCTTGCAGGGGAGTCCACGGCCGTTCGATCGAGCTTCGCCTCCAGGTCTTCTCAGCGTCGTCGGATCAGATCTTCTCTAGCCGTCCGATCTTCAACGCTGATCTAATCGTGACCGTTGGCGGCCGAAGCGTCATCGCGCAAGGAGGAGCGGACACGTGTCTAAGTGAACGCATCGGGACCGTCCGCTTCCGCGCCGAGTGGGGTATTTTGCATCTCACCCCCCGCGTGTTTGTATTTATTAAGAGATACTCAAACTTTTCTTGGTTGTGTTAAGATTTTTTAATATTTGCAATTTTGCCCTCGAGCTTTTACTATTTTCATTCCAGACCCTCGCCACGTCACCTCACGTGCCTGTGCGCGTGAGGTGAAGGGCTTTTTGCAGGGGTGCCCCACGACCATTTTGCTATTTATCTTCAGTCCAAGAACTTGCTTAGTACGAGTAATACTTTTGGGATATTTGCATGCGAGCCCCCAGGATTTTTTGATATTGCAGAAAGGTCCTTCCCAGGCGCGTGCAAGTCACGCGTTTTGGTGAGCATTTTGCACCTGTACCCTTGCGGGTTGTGTCATTTGTATTCAGTCCATTAAATTTTTTTTATTAGTTGAATATTTTGTGGAAAAATTGCAATTGTGCCCCTGGATGTTTTGATATTTGCACTTATACCCCTGCTAGGCTGTGTAATTGTTGTATGATTTGTCTATTTATTTCACGCATCAGCTTAACTTCAAAAATTCTCAAAAAAATAGCATATGCTCCTGTTGACTTGCTCATTCACGCCATATTTTTGCATTGCATTTTTGTGGCATTTTCATATTTATTAAAAATCAAAAACATGCATTTTTCCTACTGTTTGCATTAGAAAATCCAAAAAAAATATAAAAACGTTTTGAAAAATTCCAAAAAATATATATATTGTTTTTATTATCATATTGTAGTGTCAGTCCAAAAATCCTTAAAAATTTCAAAACAAAAACCTTAAAAATTAGAAAACCCTAAAAATCTTCATAAAAATCAAAAAAATCATAGAAAATTCAGAAAAATATAAACGCAGTTCCTGTTGTTTCTCTATTTTATTTCCTTTATTTTAAAATTAATTTGGGAAAATTTTGATACTGTTTGGCATCTTTCATTCCCATTTTGATTTTGGTCAGTAGGTTGATTCATTGTTTTCCCTTATTTTTTATTTTAAAAATACCAAAACATTTCTAAAAATACCCAAAAATCACAAAAACAGTAAAAAAATCATAAAAAGACCAAAAACATTTACCTCCCTGATTTTTGAGCCTTTTTACCTGTTTTTATAAATATCTTATCACCTCCTTTCCTTACATTGTATATATATACCCTCTATTATTGAAAATGCAAAGATAAAAATATAAAATTGAAACGGAAAATACAAAATCAGTAAAAAGAAAACCAAACTACAAAATTAAAATTAAAAAAAATAAAAATTATAAAACTAAAAACCCACAAAAACCTTTGCATTTTTGTAGACAACTTAATCACATTCCCACACACATAATTGTTGACATAAAAACGTTTTGAAAAATTCCAAAAAAATGTATTTTGTTTGTCTTATCATATTGTAGTGTCAGTCCAAAAATCCTTAAAAATTTCAAAACAAAAACCTTAAAAATTAGAAAACCCTAAAAATCTTCATAAAAATCAAAAAAATCATAGAAAATTCAGAAAAATATAAACTCAGTTCCTGTTATTTCTTTATTTTATTTCCTTTATTTTAAAATTAATTTGGGAAATTTTTGATACTGTTTGGCATCTTTCATTCCCATTTTGATTTCGGCCAGTAGGTTGATTCATTATTTTCCCTTATTTTTGATTTTAAAAATACCAAAATTGTTTCGAAAAATACCTAAAAATCATAAATATAGTAAAAAATTATAAAAAGACCAAAAACATTTACTTCCCTGATTTTTGAGCCTTTTTACCTATTTTTATAAATATCTTATCACCTCCTTTCCTTACATTGTATATATATACCCTCTATTACTGAAAAAGCAAAGATAAAAATATAAAATTGAAAAAGAAAATACAAAATCAGTAAAAAGAAAACCAAAATACAAAATTAAAAATAAAAAAATAAAAAATTATAAAACTAAAAACCCACAAAAACCTTTGCATTTTTGTAGACAACTTAATCACATTCCCACACACATAATTGTTGATCTATCCTGCCTTGCTCCTTGTGTTCGAACTCTCTGCATACTTGCTTCTATACACCTTGTTTGTAGAGTTAAAAATAAATTTGACTCCACATTAGTTTTCATTGCTTGATTTATTATTGTGGGTTCATTGTTGATTAAATACGGGATTTTGTAGTGGTCAATACACTGACTGTTGATTCGCCTTGTGAATCAATACGGCCGCTCTAAATTCCGTGTTTATCAGCACCCCAACCCATCCAGTGATGATGAGTTTCGAGGATAGGAGATCGTGGGTTGCAATAAAGCTTCAAAAGAGGGATAGTCTACGGGCTCAAGAGGAAAAACTCCTTATGTAAATGTTGTTGTATATAGTATTCGAAAAAAAATGCAAAAAGCAAAAACTCCAAAAAAGTGGACATGCCTGTACCAAAATAAAAATGCTTATCGGAGTGTACATATGTGTATAGTCAAATAAGCAAGCTTGAACTTCAAAGTCAAAATCATGTGAGTCTGCAGCTGGATGACTTGACTAAACTGGTCTTGCATCCTAGGATAGCTAGCTACACTGGCTACCATCCATTCTTCTCTTCACCCCCTCCTCTTAGGCTGGTTGTCACTTGAACTTAGAAGGGAATACCCTGCTCCTTGAGGAATGAGTTGTTGGATTGGGGAATCATTCGGTTGTCATATTGGAGAAGTCAGTCTCTTTGTTATTTCAGTTGGGGAGAGCCACCATCACCTACATTGTACGAGTCAGATTCATAGTCATAAGGGTTTGCGTATGAGTTGAAATATTTCTGACCTGGCTATTGAGGAGACTTGAGCAGAGTTTTGGAATTCTCAGGGACTATTGGACTTTAAATTCGGTTCTCATTAAGGTTCCGCCCGCACTAAAATTTCGAAGGTCCGACTTAAGCTCCAAACTTTGATTTTGTGAAGACAAGTTTGACAATTAAACTTATTCCAATGTTCTTCTTTTTCTTTTCTTTGTTTTTCTCTGCACTTATTGCATAAATGTTTACTAGGGACTAGCATAGGCAAGTATAGGGGGATGATGAATCTACGTTTCATGATCTTTATTCTATCATTTTGGCCTTGAAAACCCTAGTAAATGAATTTTAGCATTCATGCATCATTGTGTAATTATTATATAAAATGCGGTATTTAAAGACAAAATTATAGAATAAAGAAAAGAAAAGAAAAAGAATAAAATATTATAAATATTTTATAACCCGAAACCTCGAGACCTAGGCATCTCGATGACTAGGTCGACACGGAATAAAGTAGGGGGAGATAAGGGCCAAAATACAATAAAAATACCTTTTATTTAATTCATTCTTTCTTCATTTTGGGACCTATTTTTGGTTCTACATTTTATACCTCAAATAAAGAAACTTTGTACATGAAAGTTGTAGATAATTAAATAAAGAAAAATACAAAATTGATTTCACTCAAAAATAAGATACAGAATAAAAGTTATGATCTGAATAAGATTCCAGAATCCCAACTTCCCAGACATGTATCTCGCAAATAAAAACTCGAAATGTACCAAACTCACATTTAATTGTATATAATTTCAAATAAGCTATTTAATGAAGGTTGTTTCGTATTTTTTGGAGTTACGGTTTGAAAGTTGAGTTTTGGACCCCTATTGTATACTTGCACAGATTAAAATATTCGTTTTATTTATTCATTATTTTTATAATTTTATATTTTTTATAATTTTGTAAATATTTTTATAATAATTATATACATTCAAATAGGAATAAAAACCTAAAGAAAAATACAAAAATAAAATACGTAAATACAAGACATAGGTATAATACCAATACACATACCTATATAGAATATACTTCTATTTTATTAAGTGTATAAAATAAATCAGAAAAAATAAAATAAAAATATATTTAATTGTATAAAAATACTTATAAATTTATAAAATAATAAACAAAATAAATAAAATTAAATACACAAAATAAAAATAAATTATCAAAATATATAGATATGTATACCTATAAGGCCTAAAATAGTAACTTGTATTTTTATACCTCATAAAAATAATTAAAAATCATAATAAAATACCTTATAAAATAATAAACATTTTTTTACTTAATAATCAAAAATTAATAAAATTGTTATCTATTTTTAATTGAATTTACAAGCCTTTTTTCCAGACTTTTTCTTGGTTGGTCCACGTGGACCAACCAGGGGGCAGCAAGAGTTGAGCTCTGGTCAACTCTCTGCCCAACGTTTGGGTTGTTTCAGACTTGTATTTTTTGCTGATTTCGCGGATTTTTCAAGGACAGGGCTTTCACCTTTTGATGACACTTCCTTCTGACCTTTTGCTCCTCGAAGATCCACCTTACACGCCCAATGCTTGCCTTGGGCGTTGGATCATCACAACCCTCGTTGCCCCTTGGTCTTTGAGCCGCCAGAGCCACTTTGTACAAAAAGCCCCCTTCCTCCATTTTTCGAACTTGAACCCCTTTGGACCGCTACCCTCTCCTTCTCTTGCGCGAGAAAGAAGGAAGGAGGTGACAACTCCTTCCTGATGCCATCAGATTGATCGAGGAGGCAATTGTTGGGCCGTTCCACCTATCTCCGGCCATCTTGGCCGTGAGGTGTTTATCTCGCGGTTTCCCACCGCTAGAGGTTGATTTAGTTTAGTTTTCTTTGCCCTGTAGGATCTATGAAGCATTTACTTTAAATCCATGTTCCTTAGTTGCTCGATTGACGCCACGTACACCATCCGATACCAAGCTCCGACGAGCAACTATTCTCACCATACACCACCTACTCCACTCGCTTCTGTCCTGGGACCATCTACTGTGTTTGCTGTGCTCACTTGCAGGTCCCAGGGTTCGAGGGACTCCTGCTAGAGTCGGGATTTGTCAAAGAGGAGGTAGCTAGAGCCGTGACTCGTCCTCGATGCCATGGTGGCCCTCCGGTGGTCTTTCCACCATTTTGACGCCGCCGGTGGCTCGAGGGGTTCTCCAGGAGGAAGCTCGGCGTTTTTGGGGCTTCAGCGCACGTCGGAGGGGAGCGGATAGGCCAATGGAAGTTCACCTTGGCTGGCGAGCTTCCCTGTTCTTCCGTCGCCCTCCGCGGCCGTTCGATCGCCGGAGTTCTTCCAGCACTAGCAGCGGTCGTTGGATCGAGATCTCCCCTCGCCGTTCGATCATCAAGCTCGATCTAATCTTGGTCGTGAGCGCGAAGCGTCATCAGCATACGAGGCGTTGCCAAGTGGATAAGTGGAAGCGCCCCTGCCGTTGGATTGCGCGCGAGGGGTATTTTGCTACACACCCCTCGCTCTTTCTGTATTTAGTTTATTAAACCTAAACTTTCATCTGAGGTTATATTATTTTTGTAATAATTACAATAGGACCCCCTACTTTTAAATCTTTGCAAGTAGGTCCCCGCTAGGTCGCGTGTACACCACGTGATCCTTGGCGTTTTTGCAGGACCCCCTTGCACCTTTAGCTATTTTGCATTTAGTGCCAAAACATTCAATTGCAGTTATAATATTTCTGGAAATTTTGCACATTGGCCCCTGAATGTTTGTTTAATTACATATATGCCCTTACCAGCTGTGTAGTTTTTCTTTGTTGATTCTATTTAATTCATGCATCTCTAAAATTCCAAAAATCACCAAAAAATATCATAATCTTCAGTTGCATTGTAGATTCACGTCGTATTTTTGTCTTGCATTTTTATTGCATTTTCATAATTATTAAAAATCAAAAACATGCACTTCCAACACTCTTTGCATTAGAAAATCTATAAAAATTATAAAAACCTTTTGAAAAATCCCAAAAAAATTATATTTTGCATGTATTATCCTCCTTTAGTGTCAGTCCAAAAATCATTAAAAATTTCAAAAGAAAAACCTTAAAAATTCGAAAACTCCAAAAATCTTCCTAAAAATCTAAAAAAAATCTAAGAAAGTCCTAAAAATATATACTCTTTCTAAGTTCACTTTGATTTATTCTCTTTGATTTAAAATTAATTTGAGGAATTTTGGATACTATTTGATATTTTTAACCCTCATTTTAATTTCGGCCAATAGCTCAGTCCACTGTTTTCTAGTAGTTTGACTTTTAAAAATACCAAAAACATTCATAAAAATCTCCAAAAATCACAAAAACATCATAAAATTATAAAAAGACTAAAAACATTGTATTCCCTTATTTTTAAGTATTTTTACTGATTTTTATAAATACTTCATCCCTCTCTTCTTTACTTTGTGTATATATTCTATTATTGAAAAAGAAAATACAAAAGTATAAAATATAAAAAGAAAATATAAAATATGAAAATTAAAATCAAAATAAAAAATACAAAATTAAAAATTAAATAAAAAAATTAAAAATTAAAAACCCACAAAAAATTGCATACTTGTAGACGCTTAATCACATTCACTCTTGCACATTTTGTTTGATCTATCATGCTTGCTCCTTGAGTTCGACACTCTACACACTTGCACACTATACACACTTTTGTAGAGTTAATAATAAATTTTAACTCCACCTGTGCTTGTCATTGTCTGATTTGATATCGTGGGTTAGTTGTTGATTAATACGGGTTTTGTAAGCAGTCGTCGCAGCGACATTGTGGTCCCGCCTTGTGTGGACTATTTAGACCCTTGCCAAATCCGTGTTATCACTCATCCCAAGTCAAGAGGGTAGACGACCACATTGTGCCATGTGGACATGGTGGCCATTACCCCTTATAAGGGATAAGTCAATCTCTTCCACCATTTTCTCCAGGATTAAATGATTTAATTTTGAAATTAATTATATTAATTTATCAATATATTAATTTAAATTAAATCAATTAGTGTTGTTGTTAACGATACTAATCATGGTCATTGGATTAAACACAAATCAACCTCAATTGTTAATTTGGTGTTAACCATGGATTGGGATCCATGGACTCCCAAAATCCTATAATAGAAGAGGCACCCCTTGTTCTTCGATTACAAAATCTTGATAATGTCTCTCTCTATCATTCCACATGCCAACTCTTTTCCCTCTACAAGAATGGATGTCCACTCTTCTCATAGAAAGAAGGTTCTCTTCATTGTCGCATCGTCGTTGTGTTGCCGCTTCGACGACTCTCGAATCTCCATCTTCTTTGGTGCATCTTGCTCATGAAGAAGGTGTTCGATCTCGTGAGACGAGATCAGGAGATCCATTGGTTGGATCATCGACTTGGATTGCGAGAAGCATGCAACTCATCTCCGCGCTTGCAAGCGCCTCCTCCGACGGATTGGACTTGAGACAGGAGGTCTCTTCTCTTAAAGGCTTGATCGCAACCACGCTACAAGAGGTACTCCTTTATTTATTATGTGATTTTATGAAATAACCCAAGAAGTGTTCTTGAATCATGTGGTTTCACCGATTAAAAAATTTTTAAATTCCGTTGCATCGAACAACTTGTGCGACTAGTCACTCTCGATCGTATACGATACGATCCACACGCTTCTGTGATGCGCTTGAGGATTCTACCATAATACTTCACTGACCGGCAAGGGAAATAGAGCAAAATGATTTGAGAGATCAACTTGATGATACTTCCGAAGATGAAGAAGAAAGAAATCTGGATTCACTGCCATATCCAAGGAAATCGAGAATTCCCGCTAAAGAGAAGGGAAAAGCACCCATGGAGTCTACAAAGGATCTTGCACCTCCAGTTACGACTAATTCACCTTTGTCATTTTTTTCCATAAAATGATGTAGACAATTTTAATTTTTATGATCAGTTGAAGAATAAATATCATTGTAATAAGAACCTTGTTTCTAATAAATAAAAGCACAATGTTCCTATTTATGATTCGAGTTCTTTATCTCATGTCTGGACTGCTTCCATTCCTTTTCTACATGCTCTTATAGAAGGAAGCACAAATCAAAGAAAAACATTCAAGATGACCCAAAAATGGCACGATTTTATCAAGAAAACATTACAATCAAGGTGTCATTTGATCAAATATGGTTAATAATCCTGCATTTCAGAAATACTTGAAAATGAGATGCACTCCTACAAGGACTCGCAGGAAAAAACCGAATCAATTTGTGGAGACTCATGTCTTAACAGTTGCCGCTATCCATTGTGTCAAAAATCAACATCTACCAAGGAAAAAAGAGACCTAGGTGCTCACTATTTGGAGAGTCTCATTGACGACATTGCATCTGCATATACTCTCCTAGATAACGGTTCTTCAATTTGGAATATATTACAAATTGGAGTTAGGACCTCTTTGAAAATCATCAGCTCTACTCCAAGTTGTGAATCGATCAATGAAGAGACCTAAGGGAGAAGTGAAGAATGTGGTTATCTTGGTTGAGGGACATGGGTACAAAGTGAACTTTATTGTCTTTGATATGGAAACCCCCGGTCATTAGATAGAATCTCAAATCATTCTTGGATGGCCATTCTTGAGGATTACAGGGGTAGTGCTCGATTATGACACAAGAATGATGAAGTTCCATTCTCCAGGCAGAGAAGTGGACTTATAGATGAAGCAAACAAAATGGCAAAGACCCAACACCGAATCTAGTACCGAGTACGTAGAATCTTCAGAGATAGAGTGCTAGTTGATTAGCACAACTGGACTTTGGCAACAGAATCCAACAGAATAGGGAGAGACCCTCTCATCTGGAGAGGATTCAGTCCACATTGTAGTTTGCCATGCATTGCCTGATTTACTTAGAGAGATATATGATTATACCCTTGAGACACAAAGATCCCATTGGATATGTCAATCCCGTATTCCCTGGGACAGTCAAGGGACGTAGATGATGAGTTGGGCTTTAGCTAAATTATCATATTACTTATGCGATCTGACTCACCTTTCATCAAAGTTAGTAGACAACACCCAGACCTAATTGATAATTCAGATTTCCTAAGCTGAAATGATTCCCTCCTACACTCAAATATGCATTTCTTGTGGGACCCATAGAGAGATTTCTTGTGATCATTAGCTTGACATTAACTACAGAACAAGAGTCTGGATTACTTGAAGTTCTTGAGTGGAACTGCAAGGCCATTGGATGGACAGTGCCAGATCTCAATAGGGATTAACCCCGCCCTCTGCATGCACCAAATATGTGTTGAGGAAAATGTGAGACCTTCCCGTGAATTTTAGAGAAGACTAAACCCTATTCTAGTTAAGAAATATATTGAGAAAGGGGACAAAGAATGGTTTATATACCCTATTTAAGACTCCAAGTGGGTGGCCCCGCTTCACGTTGTTCCGAAGAAGTCAAGAATCTAGATGGTCACCAACAAGGATAGGGTAGAGATCGCAGCACGAGTATCCACATCATGGTACGTCTATGTTGACTACCGGTGCATGAATGCCACGATCAAGAAAGACCACTTTTCTCTGGCATTCATTGGTCAAATCTTGGAGAGATTTGCAGGGAAAGTGTTCTTCTATTTTCTTGGTCGATACTCGGGTTATACCAAGTAGCCATCACTCTCAAGGATCGGGAAAAGACCACATTTACAGGTCCATTCGTCACTTATGCTTGCAGACGCATGCCGTTCGGGCTTTGTAATGCCTCGAGAACATTTCAGCAGTGCATGATCGTCATATTTACCAAAATGGTGGGTGACTTCCTGAAAGTCTTTATGGATGACTTCTCATTCCATGGTGATTCTTCTGATACATGTTTAGCGCACTTGGATTACATCCTCAAAACGTGTAGGGAGGACAATTTGGTACTCTACTTGGAGAAAAATCACTCATGGTGATAGAGGGTATCTTGTTGGTGTACGCCATCTCCAAAAAGGGAATGGAGGTTGACCCTACTGTTGGGCACGAAATCTTGAGGGTTGGAAAATTATTAATGGTAAGTTGGTCGTCGTTGTTATCCCCAAATCCCGCGACAAACAAACAATATTTTCTTATTTTTGCTACTTATTAACCTGTATAGCGGACATGGTCGAACTCAGGAAGGCTACAATTCCCGAGGGTTATTCAATTAATCAGAAACTAATTAAAAGAAAATAGGAATTTCAAAGGACAACTATCCTTGGTTTTTGTGATTTTTTTATTTTTTTTATTTTTAAAAATAACACGAAGCAATATTCACAAGATCAAAAATACGCACACCAACTCTTTTTGTAATTTTTCAACTTGTCAAAAATGCTCAAAAAATCCAAAAAAATATTTTTGGGTTTTAAAAGTTTTGAAATGTTTTTGACAAATTTTGTGAAATTTTCAGATGTTTTTGCATTTTTCTAAAATCAAACAGTGAGAAATTGCGAAAATGTGCACAGCTTGGAGTAATTTGCAACTTAAAAATATTTTAAGTGCTCAAAAGTCATGACAATTATTTTTAAGACAAACTATAAGCAATTATCTACAAACAGGAACTGAAATCACAATTTTTGAATTTTTGTAGAATTTTCTGTAATTTTTATAAGATTTTTGATGTCTTTCAATTTTTTGGGGTTTTATAAAGAATCAATGCATGAAATTTGGTCGGAAATTAAAAGACAATGAAATTAAACTACTCTAAAGTTTTTGGAATTTTTGGAATAATATTTGAATTTTTATGATTTCTGGAGCTTCAAATAGGGAAAAATGATATGTTTTTATTTTTTAATAATAATAAATGATGACAAAATGAAATGAAATTTTTATGCAATGAAGATGCGCACTACAAGAGTCTAAGTTATTCTTTTGAGAATTTTTGGACTAATAAAAACATTTATTCCAACAGAGAATTCATACTAATTAAAAAGTCTAAGTACAGGGACTGAAATGCAAAGATTCAATGTTTTTGCATAAAATAAATAATAAAAATAAATAAAAGAGGGAATGAGCAATTTTACCACTATGTCATATGCATGTCATGTGCTTGAGGCTCTGGCAGGGGCTTACTCACAATTTTTGTAAACTCTCAGGGCTTGATAGTAATTTACCCAATTTTATATTGCAAACCCTTAGGGCTATTGTTCTCTTCCTTCTTTTACTTCACGGCCCAAAGGGAAAGACCAAGGGCTGCCGACGTCGCCCCTTCTTCTTCGGCGGGCAAGGGCAGTGTGCGGGATGAGGGAAAGGTGGCATGGGCTGCTAGCATGGCTTGAAGGAGGAGGCCGCGGACTGTGCGGGCCGCCGCGGAAGCTTGGAGGTGGTCTACAGGATGTCGGTGGAGCGGGGGCGCCGCGACGGCAAAGGCCACAGGTGGCGACGGGCCCAGCGCGGAGGGGACGCTGAAGGAGGATGGGTCGCGCGCGTGGGCGTGCGCGCAGGAGGGGGGCCACGAGACCACCGCAGAAGCTTGCAGGTGGTCCGCGAGATGACGGTGGAAGAACGGGGCTGAAGGGCGGTGCGCTGCGGGATGCGCGGAGGAGCTGGAGGCACGACCGCCGTACGACTGTGAGGAGTTACGCGGGCTGCGGAGTTTCTCGATGGAGGCGCGACCAGGAGGAAAGGGGGGGCGACACCTACCGGGCGGTCGTCCCCTCTCTTTTTTGTGTTTTTTATATTTTTAAATTTTTTATTGCAATGTAAACAGTAAAAAAACTTTTTCTATTTTTTATTATAAATCTGAAATAATAAAAAAATAGAAAATGAATTTTTTGTTTTCTTTTTAATGTTCCTGCAAAACAAACGTTAGAGGACAAGAAACAAGTAATTTTATTATTTTATTTATTTATTTATTTACAAATAGGAAAATGAGCGGGGATCCGTCAAAAATGAAGGGATCGAATCCGATTCTCCAACCACCGTGCGTGGTCGGAGTTGATAGATCGTGGGAGGTAGAATTTGAAGGTGGAGAGATCGAGAAGATGAGATGAAAAATCGAGTCAGTGGCAGATAAAAAACGTGACGGATTTTTAATGATCTAGAAACTCAAAATGATGATGAATAAAAAATACGACGAATTAAAAAACGATTAACCTAGATAAAAATATGAAAAAAAATGCGGATCTCACCTTAGGAGCGGAAAATGATCGTGATCGCCTCGACAATGCCAATTCGCTGTCACCGAACGGCGCGGAGGCTAGGCAACTTTCTCGATTAAATTTTTCTCCCGGAGATCGGGCTCCTCTCTCTAAAGATTGATCAAGTTGGAATGAGGGAGAATGAGCCACATAAATAGAAAAGATGGAATGAAATTTGATTTTTGAATTTTTTGGATAAAGAGATGAGATGAAAATTGAAATTAATTTTTGAATTTTTTGGTGGAAGAGATGACCTGAGATAAAGTAAAAGAGATAAAACTATTTACAAAATTATCTAATTTTTTTGAATTTTTGTAACATTATTTATTTTAATTAAAAAATGTTATTTTTTATTTTTTTATGATGGTTAATTAAAAATAGCAACTATATACATATACTATATACATAACATTATATACTAGGGTAAATAAGGAAATTAGCTTTTTTGTGTTTTAATTAATAATTTTTTTATTTTTATTTTTATTTTAAATAATTCGTAAGAATAATTTACAAATATATACAAATACAATATTTACAAAATACATGGGAAATTGCACAAACCACCCCGGAAAACCAACTTTTTACTCGTAACTGAAAAATTATGAAATCGCAGCCATTTTAAAGATAATTTAATTTAGAATCCAATGGAAGTGAGATTGGTTTAATTTGAGTTCATATGGAGTTGGAATTGATTTTTCAATTAGTGCTTAGTGGCTTTTTCCAAGTGTGGCTATTTTTGTTCTGTACATGATTTAATTGTGCAATTATTTTTATTAATTAGGGCACATTTTTATTTACAACTTTGGTTTTAAAAATTATTTAATTTGAGGTCAATTAATACACAAATAAATTAGTGTTGGTTTTATACATATATACACAAAATAAGTGAGAAATATTTACAACAATACATACAATTTTTTTTGATTTTCTGCTTAAGAACCCTTATTTCCCCCTACTTTATTCATGGTCGATCAGGTCAAGCCTTGACCTTCTCTCGGGGTTCGGATCAGCCTGTACACAATCTTCCCTTTTTTATTTTCTTTTCTTTATTTTTCCTTTATTTATTTATTTATTTTAGGTTAAAAATAGTAAGAAGTGTACAATATTTACAGATGCAAGTTAGTAAGAATATGGAGTTAGTGTTATATGCAGGTATTTTATAAGGGATTTTAAGCTAAACTAAATGAATAAAGATGACGAATCGCAGATTCATCATCCCCCTATGCTTTACCTTTGCTAGTCCCTTGGCAAACACTTATTTGAAAGAATAAGTGAAGAAAAAGAAAAAGAAAGGGAGAATAAAGAAAGTAGGACAATATTGAGTATTAAACTTATCTTCATAAAATTGTAGTTTGGAGCTCTGTCGGACCTTTGGATTATTGGTGTGTCGGAACTTCTATGAGACTTAAAATTTTAAAACCAACATCCTTCAAGTTCTACACATCATTGTCACAGTTTTGGATCAGAAGTCATCTTAGATCAATCCTCTTCCCAAACATACCCTATGAACATTGAACAATCGACTCATGTGTGTGAAAGGTTTTAGCTCTTCCCATCCAGAATACCAAACTACCATGCAAATCTCCTCTCCAGTAACTCGTCCTCGGGAAGTCAGGTATTTCCTTCTAAGGTCTGTCGCGATGTGTTCACAATCGAATTGGGGGAGAAGTTAGAAGAATGAGAAAAGAACTGGAGGGTGGCCAGTGTAGACACCTCTCCTTGTGAAGCTGGCCAGTGTAGCCGAGTCTCCACCATGATCTGCAGGTTTTCTTGAAGCTTGGACCTTTTTGGTCAGATATTTATTTGGTAGTGGCTTCTTTGTATTTGGATTTTTGGTGGTTCTGCTTGGATCTTGTTGTGCCTCTACGGATATAGAATCTTTTGTTTCCGTACATGTGTTGCGGTCTTAGAAAAAATTGTGCCAAGCCGTCCATCCCTTTTCCGAAGCTTTATTTCAACCCGTACTCCGGTCTTTAGATTTCCACGCTACCAGAAAAGAAACTTACACAGTCTTCCAACATCTCGTCTGAGTTGAGCTAAGTGCATAGTATGGGAGTACAAACTAATTCCCTGTTCCAGAGTTGTACCTAGAATGAAGAGACCAGGTTAGACACTAAGAGTCAAATGCTGCACATTGTCATGTGGAACTCAAAGAATTAAGTCAAAGACCTGAAGCTTATAAAATCATATTTCTTGATGAAGTTCCTCTCAGAATTAGGTGGATTAAGATCCAACTAAGCTTCATTCTTCAATTTTATTCCAAACATAGTTTAAATGTCAATACTATCCTGAGAAATGCACATGCAAATGCAAAATATAAACAATGCAGAGTTTTTTTTAAGAAATGACGTACATGTGAAAAGAACTTTTTTTTAACTTTTTATGGATTTTTGGAGGAAAAAATGCAAATGTGAAAGAAAGGGGTTTTTTGTAATTGATTTTTTATTTTTTTTTGTTTTTGCTTTGTTTTTGTTTTTTTGTGTTGTTTTTTATGTTTTTTTGTTTTTTTCCTTTTTTTACACACGTGGATTTTAAAAAATTGTACACATAACCCCCCCCAAATAAACAATTTAAAATTACGAGTTATGTCTAAAGTATATATATAATATATACGACACCCCCCAATATTTAGCTCGAACTATGTCCTCATAGTGATCAAAGAGCGACAAAGGAAGACATAACTCGTGCTAAGTATAGAAAGGTGAAAAGACTCTTATGCTACAACAACTTAAAGAAAAGATAAAAAGAAGAGAAGTTGGTGATCCCCCCCATACTTAGGATCAAGTAATCCTAAGTATAGTAGAATGCAGAAAGGGGAAAACCGATGACGAGAATGTACAGACTCACAAAGACACGATATGAACAACATCACCCCCCATACTTAGGGTAGAGTATCCCTAAGTATAGGCAACAACAACAAGGGTGATAAACAGGACGAATATGAACAACACAAATCCTTCACCCTCCCTATACTTAGGATAAAGCATATCCTAAGTATAGCATATACACACACACACACGGAAAAGGGGTGAATGATAAAACGAGAGAAGAAAGAGTGGAACGAAAAGATATACAAGAGGTGTTGAGCTTATATATCGGACGCAGAAGGTGGAATCAAAAGATCATCGTCTGATACCTATATAGAATCCACAACATACAGGAATGTATCATGATCTAGATAAGACTTCAGCAACTGTCCATTCACAACAAATGGTTGTCCGTCAGATGACAACCAGATATGGCAATACTCCCATTGTCACGCACAGCTCTCACGATGAACGGTCCTGACCACTTGCTTTTCAATTTTCATGGAAATAACTTCAACTTAGCATCAAATAACCAAACTTTTTGATCAAGAGAGAAAGTCTTCCTTCGAATGTGTTTATCATGTTAGCGCTTGACTTTCTCCTTATATATAAGTGAGTTATCATATGCAAAGTCTTGGAATTCTAGTAATTTGTTCAAATCCAACTTCCTATTCTTTCATTCCTTCTCATAATCTAAATTGCATACACGGAATGCCCATAAATATTTGTGAATTAATTCCACTGGCAGGTGGCAAGGCTTTCCATACACCAATCTGTAGGGAGACATACCCAAAGGAGATTTGTACGCCGTCCGATAAGCCCATAGAACTGAATCAAGCATCAGGGACCAATTCTTCCTATCTTGACGTACAAGTTTTTGCAATATCGTCTTGATCTCCCTATTTAAAATTTCTGCCAAGCCATTAGTCTGAGGGTGGTAAGGAGACGCAACTCTGTGCTCAATGACGTACTCCTTCACAAGCTTCTTTACTTCTCTATATTGGGAATACCGAACCACACAATAATATGTTCCTTGAGAAAGGAACACACCATACGACTATCTACGGCTCGGGTGGGGATAGCCTCCACCCATCGACTAACATAATCCACGGCGAGCAGGAATTACTGAAATCCCTGACTGACAGGAAATGGGCCCATGAAGTCTATTCCCCAAGCATCAAAAACATCATAAATCTTTATGTATCTTAGGGGCATGGTATCTTTGTAACCAACTATTCCTCCCATTTTCTGACAATCAATACAACCTCGAACATACTCTGTAGCATCCTTAAACAATGTGGGCCACCATAGGCCACTTTGTAAAACCTTTGTTGTCGTGCGTTTCCCTGAATGATGCCCACCAGATTCTATCTTGTGATAGTGCTCAAGTACACTGATGTGTTCCTCCTGAGGAATGCACCTTCTCCAAATACAATCCGCACCCTCACGAAATATGTATGGATCCTCCCACTGGTAATAATGGATCACTGATAGAAATCTGTCTACCTTGTACTTCGGCCAATCTTGTGGACTTTCTTGAAGACAAGATAGTTCACAATATCAGCATACCATAGAAGTGAGTCCACAGAAAAAATGGACTCATCTGGAAAGGTTTCAGAAATAGAAATCATGTTCTGCTCAGAAGTCTTTGTGTCTGTAATACGTGAAAGGTGATCTGCCACAACATTTTTTTACTCCAGTTTTATCTCGTATCTCTAAATCAAATTCCTGTAGCAGAAGGATCCATATGATAAGGCGTGGTTTGGCATCCTTCTTTGCCTACAAATATCGTATGGCAGTGTGATCCGTGTATACAATAACATATGAGTCGATGAGGTAAGATCTCAACTTTTCTAGCCCAAACACAACTGCTAACATCTCTTTCTCTGTAACTATATAATTCCAATGTGCTTCATCCAGAGTCTTGCTAGCATAGTGTATAGCAAATGGTATCCCATCCCTTATCTGTCCTAAAACTGCTCCAACTGTGAAATCTGATGCATCCGTCATGATCTCAAAATGAAGAGACCAATCAGGTGGGTGTAAGACCAGAGCACTAGTAACCATTTCTTTCATCTGATTGAATGCAAGGAGGACTTTCTCATCGACAACAAAATCAGTCTCCTTACACAGAAGCTCAGTCAAAGGTCTGGCGATTTTGCTGAAGTCTTTTATGAATCGCCTATAAAATCCTACGTGTCCCAAAAATGACCTCAACTGCTTCAAATTATGTGGTGCACTAACTTGGAAATCACATCGATCTTAGCCGAGTCAACCTCCATACCATGTTTGGAGATGACATGCCAAATAAAATTCCATTAGTCACTATAAAGTGACTCTTCTCCCACGAGAGCACTAGGTTTACCTCACAGCAACGTTGAAGGACTCGGTCTAAATGAGCAAGACATGTGTCAAAACTATCCCCGCAGACCGATAAATCGTCCATGAAGACTTCAAGAAAATTACCTACCATATCGACAAAAATGGCCAATATACACCTTTGAAATGTAGCAGGAGCGTTACGCAATCCAAAGGGCATCCGTCTAAAGGCGTAAGTGCCAAACGGACAAGTGAAAGTAGTTTTCTCCTGATCCTCAGGAGCGATCGCAACTTGGTTGTATCCCGAGTACCCATCCAAGAAGCAAAAGAACTCTTTCCCTGCCAACCTCTCAATAATCTGATCAATAAAGGGCAGTGGAAAGTGATCCTTCTTGGTAACTGAGTTCAGACATCGGTAATCTACACAGACACGTCATGAAGTAGGTATCTGATCGGAATCTCCTCACCACGGTCATTCTTTACGATTGTAATCCCAGATTTCTTCGGGACCACATGTAAAGGACTGACCCATTTGGAATCCTAAATGGGATATATAAAGTCAGCATCACACCATTTCTTGATCTCCTTCATGACAACCTCCCTTTGATTTGGATTTAGATGGCGCTGGCATTCACGGGATGGTTTACAGTCATCCTCTAGGTAGATATAATGCGACCACAACGCTGGATTGATCTCACGGAGATCCGAGATATTCCATCCTATGGCCCTGCAGTTTCTCTCAAGAACCTCTAGCACGCGAGATTCTTGTTCAGCGGTCAACTGCGACCTGAGGATGACCGGAAACATTTAAGGGGGTGCAAGGAAGGCATATTTCAATGTTGATGGTAAAACCTTGAGCTCAGGTGGGGTCAAAGTCGGCTCTGCGATAGCCTCTGCTAATGTACTGGTGGAAGGTATGTGATCTGTGCTCTGTAGACTATCCTCCTTGGCAATTGACGGCTCAACAAATAGAATATCTGATAGATCTGCGATGAATGATCTTTGCTCAAAGAGGAATGGCTCATCAGGATGTTCAATATTCTTATCAATGAACGGCTCAGATATCTTAGCAATAATCTCAGAAAGATGTCTCTCATCTGTGCATAAATCAGGAAATTCAACGAATGGCTCAGATATTTGGACCTCAAAACTCTGCTCAAACTGCTCATCGGCAACTATCTCAATTGGACCACCAAGGGAACTCATGTCAAATGTGCTTTCCAGAGAGTCCTTTTGGGGAAGGAACTCCTGGGTATCTATAAAATCCGTGAAAAGATCTATCTCTTTGAATTCATCATGAAAATCACAGGCATTTGGCTCTGATATACCTTCCTCTGTATCATCTGCTGCTGGTGTCGGTGATGGTCTAGGATCAGAGATCGTCTCAATTTTCACCTTATCACTACGAGAATGAAAGATGATCTCTCCAGTACCATAATCAACTGCTGCTTCGACCGTTTGGAGGAACAGTCGACCTAGTATGATCGGGGTATGGAGTAACGGTGTAGATGTGTCCATGTCCATGACAATGAAATCAACATGGAATTTCATTCCTTGTACCGTTACAATAACATCCTCTAAAATGCCTCTTGGCCTCTTAATCGATCTATCGGCAAACTGAAGGATCATTCTGGTTGTTTTAAGAGACCCTAACTGGAATTCAGTCAATAAAGAGGAAGCATGAGATTAATGGAGGAACCGCTATCGAGAAGAGTACGATCAAATTCTTGATCGAAGATATGGCAACAGATGTGAGGTGCTCCTTTGTCTTTCTTTTTAGGTGGAAGATTGCTGATGGCATGAACTGTGGCCATGGTCAAGATGTATTTCTCTGTTTCCTTTCGTCTGTTCTTCCTTGGTTGACGCTTTTTGGTGCATGCCTCTTTCATTCCCTTTTTTACTGTAGGCATGTATTACATGGCCTTAAGGAGTGGCATCTTTAAAAAGATATTCTGTAAGATCTCAACCACTCCAGGATCAGATAGTTTGTTTTTAATTTTTGATTTTTTTAGCTTTGAGAGCAGAAGGAAATGGCACATAATTAGAAGAAACATGCAAACGTTCATTTCCTTTATTCAAAACAGAATCATCATATACAAGAGGACAACCAGAATCAGTTTGTACAGTGTTGTCCAATCTAGGTGAAGGAAAAACAGAATCTAAAACAGAATGGGATGCTGTTGCTAGTGAAGAGGAAGAATCCGCGACTGGTATATTCTCCCTTGCTGATGGTGATTTGCATCTGCGCGGTGAAGGTGGTGGTGAAGGCGGTAAAATTCCAGATGTGGGTGCTGTTATACTCGGCCTCTCGACTGTTGGTGAAGGAGATGATGTAGAAGATGATGCTCTCTCAGTGGTTTGATTTTCCAACCCCAATTGGTGTGTATGCGGCTGCAAACTCCTACGGCTCTTAAGATGAATGGCGTCAGATGAACATGTAAAATCAAGGGATGTACCTGTCTCGGGGGTGGGTGGGCTTTTATCTACATGTTCCTTGCGTCTGAAATTGTTGGGGTTGGCTTCGACCTGTGCTGGAATTAGTGTCTTGGTGGTGGTCAGGTCATCGATCCGTTGAGTCAGTTCATTCATGTTCTTCATAAGAAATGCAAGTTGGTCCAGTGCTGGATTGACTGAAGGGGCCTCATGTTGCTCATTGACTGTCTATCGCTGAGACTGATAGTGCAGAGGCTGTTGGTAACCATACGTATTCTGGTAGTGAGGAGGAGGGGGGAAAGGATACTGTCCATAATATGCAGTCTGCTGCTGGTTAGGCTAAGGGAAATACATGGACTGCTACTATGGCTGGCATTGTCTCCAGCTTTGGAACTGAGGTGGAGACTGGTACTGAGGCTGGAACTGTTGGTGCTGGTACTGGTACTGCTGCTGTTGTCTGCCTCCTTGAAGTTAGTGGGTGGATCTCTGACCCTGCTGTAAACCCAACTGGCCTTGCCCTGGCGGACGGGGCTGGTTTCGCTCACGGTCGAACCAGATACCATTCACCTCCTGAATGACAGGTGGAGGTGGAGACTGCTGCTCAGGAATGTAAGCTACTTCTTATTGGTACGGAACTATCTGATGTCCATGCTGCTGATCTTGATCAGGTGTCTGCACGTAGTAGACATGCTGAACTGTAGATGGTCATCTACTATTCTGTTGGGTGGAAGGAGTCTGCTCCCTAGTAGCATTCGTACTGTGGACTGCACTGATAGTACTCACAAGAAGTTCCAAGTGCTTTGTTATCTCATCCAGCTTATCCAGGTTCTTTATCCTTTGCTCGATCACATGAAGTTTATCGAGTTCCTTGGATCGCTTCTCAATTATGTCTAGGCGGTCTCCAATGATGGCCAGGTTCATGCTATCCACCTTATCCACTTCTTGTGTTGCCGTCATCTTGACATCCTTGTGGGGTACTGCAGGGGTGGTGACGGGGTACTTCTGAAAAGCACGTGAAGAAGAAAGAGCTGCTGAACTTTCTGCCATCTCCTCAAAAATTTGATAAAGGACATCCTCGTCCTTGTTGAAGTGGCTTCCCCTGCAAGCGACATCTACCAGCTTTTGATTCTCAATGCTTAAACCCTCAAAGAAATTTTGTACAAGGCTTGTCTTTGGAATATCATGATGAGGGCATTTTTCCGTCAGATCTTTGAAACGTTCCGACGCCTCGTGAATAAGCTCATGGGGCATCTGGGAGAAATTAGAAATCAAGGATTGCATTTGGTTGAGTCGTCCAAGTGGATAATACTTGTTTAGAAATGATGATCTCAACTCTTCCCAAGTAGTGACAACCTTCCCCAAGTGATTTAACCAATACAAAGCTTTGTCCATCTGACTGAATGGAAAGGTTGTCATCTGCACTACCTCTAATGGGACATTTGGGTAGTGTACTATTCCACAAATGCGATCGAACTGCTGGAGGTGTATATAAGGTTCTTCATTAATATTTCCATGGAATATTGGGAGAAGAGGTAAAATAGTTGGCTTAAGCTCAAAATGCCCATGAACCGCAGGGATTTGTATCCAAGAATTTGTCTGTTCTTCCCCTGGATTATAAGCATCATTTAGTGTAGGCTTAGCCCCAGGTTCTATGTGAGGTTCTTCTCCCCCATTCCCACCTGCAGGGTTTCTGTTATCCCCTCTCTCCTGTCTTCTCTTTCTTGTCTCATCTCGAGAATCATATCTCTCAATGTGGCTTGGAAATTAGTCTGCTCTGTTAACTGTGCTTGGATTGATTGAATGGAGGCTAAATGGTACTGTTGATCTCACTCTGTTCCGACATGGTTCCCTTTCCCTTTGGTGGAATTAAGTGTCCGGCTTCTTATTCTGAAAATGTATATGCCACTCGATTAGTGCTCAGACTTGATGGAGTCTCAGATATTAATTTGAGATTAAAGCCTATCTCAAATAATGGATTCATGGACGTTGTGAATTGTGAAGTGGGGAAAGAGGAATATTCGTGAAGTGAGTCTCCTCGAATAGAAGGTGAACGGCTCGGACCGTAGAATGAGTTCGCGGAGTCCGAACGAGAAATACTCTGGTCCGACATCTTCAAAATCAATAAGCAGGATGTGAGAGCACGAATGTCAATGCAAGAGTAAAAGTGAATGAAGGCGCAACTGCGCAGAAGGATCTTTAGCACTAACAAGCAAACACAATACAGACCCCCAGTCCACCAACTCAACTCAATGTGAAGACCGTGAAGGTTCGGTCAATTATCTTGTCAATGTTAGAGTTTGGTGACAATACAATATATCAGAGCGGTTAACACGAGCTGTTAGGAACCCAATGCTCTCAGGAGTCTGGCCTAATCCCAAAGTTAGATCTTTCCCAGCCAGTATGAATTGTGGACCGTTTACCGACTACCCGATCAATTCAATCTGTTAAGGACGTCACGGGCCGCTTTACCGGCTACCGGAGAGATCCTCACTGGAGAACGACTAACCCAAGATAGTAGTCTGAAAAGAGTTTAGGTGTGGTTCTATCCTAGTGTGCGGGTCACTCTCTTGCTACATACAAACCAAATAATGAGGGGGTTACTCTCCCCAAAACAATGATTTTTCCTTGTCTTTATTTTAGGGTCGAGTTTTCTTTAGCATTCTTGTATTTTAGGCAGTTATCACTTGGTTAAATTTTTTTCAAAGAATCGCCTACCGAGTATCTAATTTTCTTTTTAACTTATGTGAGTGAAAACAAGGAAGGAGATCGGAAATGCCAATGCGAGATTAAAAACGATGATGCATGCAAGGGTTAGAGATGCGTACCTTGTCGCCAGCACTCTACATGCAAGTGATCCGCGTAGAATTTAAATACAAAAAAATAAACTAACCTATATGATGCAAGTGAACCGTCCTAGATGATAACTTCTATTAACGGGTAAGAATAAGTTAATTTGACTAAGTCCAAATTACGCTCTACTCTATAGGCACAGAAATTCTTATTTAGGGTGTTTGGACCTAATTAATTACCCTGCTCAAGCAAATTAATTAAAGCAATCAATAGGTGGCTCTCGAAATCCATGGAAAACAAAGAAAAATAAAGGCGATGAAAACAAAATCGGTGAGGTCCCCTAAGTGCACCGGCACTTGGCGAAACAGACCCCGCAACAAATAAATGTCCGTTTACTAGATTCTAATGCTAGAAAAAATCTCTCTCTCTCTCTGTTTTCTTTTTCTCTGTTTTTTCATCTCCTTCACTTCTTCTTCTCCTCCTCTCACGCTATCCCGTGGCTTGGTGAACAATCAAACCGCCTCCACGTCGCTTAGGTGCTTCGTCTCTCCTACGATCGCTTCCTTCGCTCCGCGGGCCCTCGCAAGAAAAAGAAAAGAGAATGTGTAAGAAACACAATTATCAAATGATGAAATGAATGCAATGGATATGAACAATGGAATAATGTGGCAAATTATAAACACATATTTACAACCAAGAATAACATGTCAAAAGAGAAATCTAACTACCCTCGACATGCCTCCCTAGCAACAGTACCATTTTGTTGGGTACGAAATCTCGAGGGTTGGAAAATTATTAATGGTAAGTCGGTCGTCGTTGTTATCACCAAAATTCCGTGACAAAAAAACAATATTTTTTTATTTTTGCTACTTATTAACCCGTATAACGGACATGGTTGAACTCAGGTAGGCTACAATTTCCGAGGGTTATTCAATTAATCTGAAACTAATTAAAAGAAAACAAGTATCTCAAAGGACAACTATCCTTGGTTTTTATGGTCTTTTTAATTTTTTATTTTTTTTTATTTTCAAAAATAACACGAAGAAATATTCACAAGATCAAAAATACACACACCAACTCTTTCTATAATTTTTCAATTTGTCAAAAATGCTCAAAAAATCCAAAAAAACATTTTTGGGTTTTAAAAGTTTTTAAATGCTTCTAAGAATTTTTGTGGAATTTTCAGATGTTTTTGTATTTTTCTAAAAATCAATTAGTGAGAAATTGTGAAAATGTGCACAGCCTGAAGTAATTTGCAACTTGAAAATATTTAATTGCCTAAAATTCCCGACAATTATTTTTAAGACAAACTACAAGCAATTTTCTACAAACAGGAACTGAAATCACAATTTTTTTATTTTTGTAGAATTTTCTGCGATTTTTATAATATTTTTGATGTTTTTCAATTTTTTGGGGTTTTATAAAGAATCAATGCATGAAATTTGGTCAGAAATTAAAAGACAATGAAATAAAACTACTCTATTTTTTTGGAATTTTTGGAATAATATTTGAATTTTTATGAATTTTGAAATTTCAAAAAGCGGAAAATGAAATATTTTTTATTTTTAATAATAATAATGATGACAAAATGAAATGATTTTTTATGCAATGAAGATGCACACTACAGGAGTCTAAGTTATTTTTTTAAGAATTTTTGGACTAATAAAAACATTTATTCCAATAGAAAATTCATGCTAATTAAAGAGTCTGAGTACAAGGACTGAAATGCAAAGATTCAATGTTTTTGCATCAAATAAATAATAAAAATAAATAAAAGAGAGAATGTGCAATTTTACCACAATGTCATGTGCATGTCATGTGCTTGAGGCTCTGGCAAGGGCTTACTCGCAATTTTTTAAACTCTCAGGGCTTGGTAGTAATTTACCAATTTTATATTGCAAACCCTTAGGGTTATTGTTCTCTTCCTTCTTTTGCTTCAAGGTTCAAAGGGAAAGACCAAGGGCTGCCGACGCCGCCCCTTCTTCTTCGGCGGGCAAGTGCAGCGTGCGGGATGAGGGAAAGGCAGCGCGGGCCGCAAGCGTGGCTTGAAGGAGGAGGTCGCGGACTGTGCGGGCCACCGCGGAAGCTTGGAGGTGGTCCACAAGATGTCGGTGGAGCGCGGGGCGCCGTGGAGGCAAAGGCCACAGGTGGCGACGGACCCAACGCGGAGGGGACGCTGAAGGAGGACGGGCCGCGAGCGCGGGCGTGCGCGTAGGAGGGGGGGGCACGGGACCACCGTGGAAGCTTGCAGGTGGTCCGCTGGATGATGGTGGAAGAGCGGAGCTGAAGGGTGGCGTGCTGCAGTGCGCGCGGAGGAGCTGGAGGCACGGCCGCCGCACGGTTGTGAGGAGTTGCGCAGGCCGCGGAGTTGCTCAATGGAGGCGCGACCAGGAGGAGGAGGGGGCGACACCTGCAGGGCAGTCGTCCCCTCTCTTTCTTTCATGTTTTTTTATATATTTTTTATTTTTTTGCAATGTAAACAGGAAAAAACTTTTTTTATTTTTATTGTAAATATGAAATAATAAATAAAATAGAAAATGATTTTTTTGTTTTCTTTTAAATGTTCCTGCAAAACAAACGTTATAGGACAAGAAACAAATAATTTTATTATATTTATTTATTTATTTACAAATAGGAAAATGAGCAGGGATCAGTCAAAAATGAAGGGATCGAATCCGATTCTCCGACCACCGTGCGTGGTTGAAGTTGATAAATCGTGGGAGGTAGAATTTGAAGGCGGAGAGATCGAGAAAATGAGATGAAAAATCGAGTCGGGGGCTGATCAATCTCCATTTCATCACCTTTATTCTATCATTTTAGCCTTAAAAACCCCAGCAAATGCATGTAAATAGCATCAATTTGTCTATAATAGCATTCATTATTTATTGTATTAAGTGTACATAAAATAAGGTTTTTAATGCCAAAATTATATAATAAAGAGAAGAAAAGAAAAAGGAATAAAATATTGCAAATATTTTATGACCCTAACCCCGAGACCAAGTCCAGAATGGAATTGGTCGACAAGGAATAAAGTAGGGGGAGATAAGGGCCAATAATACAATAAATACCTCATTTATCTATTCATTCATTTATGCATTTTTGACACCTATTTTGTATATAATTATTTATTCATTAAATAGAAATATTTTGTACATGAAAGTTGTAGATAATAATGTAAATAAAAATATAAAATTGAGTTTATGTAAAAATAATATACAAGGTGATACACAGAATAAAAAGCCAGAATCTCAACTTCACAGACCCATATCTTGCAAATAAAAACACAAAATCCACCAAAATCACCTTTAATTGTATATAACTTTTCAAGAGGTCTTTAATAAAATTGGTTTCATAATTTTTGGAGTTCATATGTGAAAGTTAGGTTTTTGGCCCTCATTTTACAATTCACCCGATTAAAATATTCAATTTATTCATTATTCACTATTCTTACAAACTTATATTTTAGAATTTTTGTAAATAATATACATAATGCATGTACATATTGAAATTAGAATAAAACCAAAAAGAACATGTAAAATAAAATAAGTCCGTAAATACATAGACAAAAATACTTATGTTATATATGTATATAAATAAAAGGGGATTTCATCCTTTTATTCTTTACTCATCTATATTTTTATTAAATTGTAAATATTATCTATACTTTATTAAAAATTTAAATCCAAAATAACCCAATAAAATTTATTAAATAAATAAAATATACATAAATTATAGGTAAAACATCTATCATTATACCTACATTGTTATATAAACATATTTATTTAAGTAAATAAATAATATCATAAAAATAAAATAAAAATATATTCCTATATATAAAAATAAGTTATAAATATATAAAATAAGAAAATAAAATAATAAAATAAAATGTACAAAATAAAAATACAATTATACAAAATACATGTAAATATACCTATAAAGACACCATTAAAATAAACTTATAATAAAATACATCAAAAAAATAAATAAAAATCATAAATAAATACTACATTATTTAATAAAAATTTTCTATTTTATAAGCAAAAATTAATAAAATCGTTTATTGTGTTTAATTAATAAGTCAATTTGGCGCTGATGTGGACCAATCAGGTTCTTTGCTTCGTTGACCGCCCGGTCAACTCCTCTGCCATCAACCGCCCTGTGTCAGACATCATTTCGATCCATCTTCTCCAACCTTCCCAAACCACACTGATGATTGGATCGACTTGCTCCCTTCACAAGAATTGTTCTCAAACATACCAAGATCCACGCCATCCCTTTTAGTCCATTGTATATGCTTACGATTCTTTGATATTCGCCGGTCAATAAGGGTGCGCAACATGTTCATAAATAAGAAACCTCCCCCTCCTCTTCCATTTTGGTTAGCCATTCTTTGTCTTCATCCCTCTCCTCCGGCCTAGCGAGCTTCTCCGTGACAGGGAGAATCCCCTGGAGGGTCTGAGCGGGCAGGAGAGGTGGAGGTTGCACCCACGGCCACCGTCGCCGGCGGTCCTCCTCCTTGGCCAAAAACCAGGTTCGAGCTGCGCCTTTTAATTATTTTTAGGTAGCTTTTAATGTTAGCATTTTAATCATGTCATTAGATTGATCATTATCTCTTAGATGTAGCATAAAATCGAGTATTCGTAGTTCGCCGGAGCTCTACTCTGGCGAACGTTTCACTGAGATCCACCATCTCCCGACCTCGCCAAACCACCCCCACTCCTTCCTCTTCGCTTCTACTTCATCCCATGCACCTCCACTCATCCATATCCCCCACGGATCTGGAGGCAGATGCTCCACCTCCACCACCTTCGTCGGAGCATCTCCGTCGCACCCATCTTCACCCATTCCACCACAAAAACGGCCCCCGGAGCCTTCTTTTTGTGTTGTGAGTTCTTGTGTAGGCCTCTGAGCGCCAGGAGACCCGTCTTGGCTCGATTCAAACGAAGAACATGTACCTGGAGCTCGTCATCTTTTTCAACCTCGCCCGAGCTCAAGAGAGCTCCAGGTGCCTCAGTGAAGCCGTCGTTGGATGAAGGGAGCCTCCAGGAAGATTTAGAGATGCTGGGCAGTGAGGGAGCTGCCCAGAGGAGCACGCACTGACCGATCAAAGGTCGCCTCAGGCGACCTTCTTCCGAGTTCTTCCAGGTCACCCCAGAGCCGCTCGATTGATGGAGGCCCCCAGTTTGAAACCCAGTCGTCCGATGGAGCGAAACCCTCACCGTAGATCTCACCCATGAGATCTAGTATCGTGCGTTCATCGACGAAACGTCATCAAGCGCGGAGGAGGCGACGCATGGCAAGTGAATCAGATCCAGTCGTCCGCCCACGCCCACTTAAGGTGTAATTTGCAAACCTACACCCCGCCTTTTTGTATTTAATATTTAATTCTGTAAAAATTAATATTACATTGTAAATAAATAGGGAATTTTGCCACAGGACCCGTGCACTTATTTTTATTACATATTGGTCCCACCCCGCCTCACGTGTAGTCCCATGTGAGGCGCGTGAAAATTGCATATAACACCCTGACGATTTTTGTAATTATAAAATAACCTCTAAAAAATAAATAAACGTTGTTTCATGAAGGAAAAATTGCAACCGATTTCCTGTATGTTATTGCATTTATGCCCCTGCCAGGTTGTTTTGTTTTTATGTCTTTTATCTATTTATTAAAAAGAGCTATGTAGCTCCTAAAAATCCACAAAAATTAGGTTAGATGTATCATGCCTCATACTTACAAGCCACATGTCCATTTTACATTTTTTGCATTTAATCTAATTATTAAAAATGAAGAGGAGCCTAAATAATCCCTGTCTAATTTATAAAATACCAAAAAATATAAAAATGATTTGAAAAATTACAAAAAATATTATATATGATGTATTTATATATCTATTGAGTCCAAAAAATGAAAAACCATAAAAATAAGAAAAAGAAAATATAAAAATTAGAAAGCTCCAAAATCCAACAAAAAAATATAAAAACCCTAGAAAAATACCAAAAAATGTTTTCATACTTTATAATTATCTATCTTATTATTAGCATATTAAAATTAATTTGGGTAATTTTGAAACTTATTTTATATTTTTAAGACCCAAATTATTTTTATCCTATTTAATTAGTCCAAATGAGGGACATTTTTGGAATTAAAAATACATAAAAATTAGTAAAATTCCAGAAAAATAACAAAAAATATAAAAATATAAAAATCCTAAAAATAATATATCTACATATTTTAAGTATATATATACTAATACATAATATTATATACCAATACATAATATCCCTCTCTCTCCTCTTATATATATATCTCTTTATATATATATATATATTATATAATTTAAAATATAAAAAGAAAATATAAAAAATATAAAATACAAAAACAACACAAAAATCATAAAAAAAAATAAAATAAAAAAATAAAAAATTAAAAACCACAAAAACAATAAGGAATTGGACATGAACTAAGAATTGAATGAATGTGCATTCATTTCCACCACACAACCATTTGCCTCCTTGTGTTCGACCTCTACACATACTTACACCTATATACATTTGTTGAGAGTTATAATAAAATTTAACTCCAAATTTTTTATATTAATTGCATGTATTTTTTTGTGGGTTAACTGTTGATTAACCAAGGATTTTTAAGGGGTCAATTCAGCGACTGGTTCTCTCGCCTTTGAGATTTCTAGACCCTCGACTTCCCTCAGCCATCAGTGGCAGATCAAAAACGTGACAGATTTTTTTAATGATCTAGAAACACAAAATGACGATGAATAAAAAATGTGACGAAGTAAACAACAATTAACCTAGATAAAAATACGAAAAAAATGCGGATCTCACCTTTAAGAGCGGAAAATGACCGTGATCGCCTCGACAAGACCGACTCGCTGTCACCGGACGCCTCGGAGGCTAGGCAACTTTCTCGACGAAATTTTCTCCCAGAGATCGGGCTCCTCTCTCTAAAGATTGATCAAGTTGGAATGAGGGAGAATGAGCCATATAAATAGAAAAGATGGACTGAAATTTGATTTTTGAATTTTTTGGATAAAGAGATGAGAGATGAAAATTGAAATTAATTTTTGAATTTTTTGGTGGAAAAGACGACATGAGATAAAGTAAAAGAGATAAAACTATTTACAAAATTATCTATTTTTTTAATTTTCGCCACTTTAATTATTTGAATTAAAAAAATGTTATTTTTTATTTTTTATGATGGTTAATTAAAAATAGCAACTATATACATATATTATATACATATATGACATTATATACAAGGGTAAATAAGGAAATTAGCTTTTTGTGTTTTAATTAATAATTTTTTTATTTTTTATTTTATTTTAAATAATTACTAAGAATAATTTACAAATATATACAAATATAATATTTACAAAATACATGGGAAAATTGTACAAACCACCCCGGAAAACCAACTTTTTACTCATGACTCCAAAAATTATGAAATCACAACCATTTTAAAGATAATTTAATTTAGAATCCAATGGAAGTGAGATTGGTTTAATTTGAGTTCATATGGAGTCGGAATTGATTTTTCAATTAGTGCTTAGTGGCTTTTTCCAAGTATGGCTATTTTTGTTCTATATATGATTTAATTGTGCAATTATTTTTATTAATTACGATGCATTTTTATTTACAACTTTGGTTTTGAAAGTTATTAGATTTGAGATCCATTAGTGCACAAATAAATTAGTGTTGATTTTATACAGATATACACAAAATAAGTGAGAAATATTTACAACAACACACACATATTTTTGATTTTCTGCTTAAGGACCCTTATCTCTCCCTACTTTATTCTTGGTCGATCAGGTCAAGTCTTGACCTTCTCTCGGGGTTCAGGTCAGCCTGTATACAATCTTCCCTTTTTTATTTTCTTTTCTTTATTTTTCCTTTATTTATTTATTTATTTTAGGTTAAAATTAGTAAGAAGTGTACAATATTTACAGATGCAAGTTAGTA
Source organism: Ottelia alismoides (assembly GCA_037367405.1). NCBI lineage: Eukaryota > Viridiplantae > Streptophyta > Magnoliopsida > Alismatales > Hydrocharitaceae > Ottelia > Ottelia alismoides. The sequence continues at coordinate 277,726 of JAZKJV010001548.1, forward strand.
AGAATATGGAGTTAGTGTTATATGCATGTGTTCTATAAGGGATTAAAGCTAAAATAAATGAATAAAGATGATGAATCGCAGATTCATCACCTACCAAGGTGGGTGTGATCAAGAAACTTGAGCCATCAACCAACGTTAGTCAGTGCAGCCATTCTTAGGCATGTCGGATTTTATCGAAGATTTATTTATGATTTTTCAAAGATTTCCCACCACTAACCGAGCTCTTAGGGAAAGACCCCGAGTTCATTGTCGGTCATAAGTGTCTAGAGTCCTTTGAGCTCCTGAAAAGAAAAATATGTGAATCGCTGATTTTACAATCTCTCAACTAGTCTCTTCCCTTTTAGATCTTTACTGATGCATCAGATTTTGCTATCGAGGATGTGCTTGGACAAAGGCGTGATGGGATACCGTATGCGATTCACTATGCAAGCAAAGCTTTGGACCCTACATAGAGAAATTATATGGTAGCTGAAAATAAATGCTCACGGTATTTTGGGCCCTTGAAAAATTGAGATCATATATATTGAGCTCTAAGGTGACATTTTTTAGTGGTTACACAACAATCTGATACCTAATAGAAACGAAGGATGCGAAGGCGCATCTTCTGATGTGGATCTTATAAGTCCACGAATTTTATCTGGAAATTAGCGATAAAACTAGAATAAAGAATGTTGTGGATGATCACCTTTCCCGAATTGAGCATAATGGTTATCTTGATATTGGACCAATTCAAGAGACCTTCCCATACGAGTCAGTTTTTGCTACTGACTCACTCCTGTGGTACACCAACATGGTGAACTATCTTGTCTCCAAGCAAGTTCCCCAAGGATGGTCGACGAGTAGTATTGACCGATTAAAGTCAGATTCGAGGAAATACCACTAGGATGATCCATTCCATTTCTTTGAGAGGTCAGATTGCGTTTGGCGAAGGTGTATTCCTCAAGAGGAATACCATAGTGTCCTCTCACATTTTCATTCACTTGAGGTTGGAGACTCCATTCGGGAAAGAGAACCGCGCACAAGGTAATCTAATACGGATTATACTAGACGACCTTATTTAGATATGCCAATGATTTTGTACAGTCGTGCATGATTTATCAGAGAATGGGAGGGACAATTGGATATAGAGATGAAATGCCCTTAAATAATATGTTGAACACCTCACTTGCACGACTGTAGTTATGATGAGATGAGTTGATGATTTACTTGAGGATCTGGAATGAGGGATTTGAGTCTGGATCTGATTTTATGATACTCGAGGATGGGATAAAAATTGTTGAAGGCTTCATGAAACTTGAGAGTCAACAACTTTAGCCAGTATAAGAACATGGTTCTCGTGCTACCTCTTGATAATCACATATGTGCCAGGGTGTGATGAAATTAATAAATTTATTGATCAATGTGCGTCAACTTGGTAAAAGTAGTGGAGCTAGTCAAAAATATAGAATGATGAAAGAAAACCTCTCATTACAAAGTCAAATACAAAAAAGCTTACACCAAAGGTGAGTGCTCCCAACCATTTCAAAGTATCCACTTGGACGAAAGCTAATTAGGAGAAATGAGTCGTGCTAGTACCTCAAAAAGGACTCAGCATCGTAAGCGATGCAAATCTGGGTGTAAGTATATTACACACTTAAAGAAGACATACCCCAGTGTACTCCCCAGGAAAACAAGTACATTCTACTCAAAACTCTTGACAGAAATAATGATAAACACCAAAAATATTTGCATTGCGTAAAAAGGCACTTGAGAGGATCCTTATTTCAATGAGAGGGAACGAAGAAAAGACACCATCCTATGCCCTCCATCAATTGGTCCTTCATATTCACTTTTAAGAGTAACAACTAAAGAAATAGTGAAATGGATGCGAGAAATTATTTATTCCCTAGTGTTGAGGAATGGGTTCTTATGATAGTCTCTTGGACTAGAACTTTAAGTGATGCTTTGACTATACTCTGGTAACTGCAGTCTACGCTTAATGTCATATCCTTATGCTATATGTATATACAAAGATAGTCTAATGATTAGGGAACTTGGATACCTATTGACTAGAGCTTGTTCTGGCTTACAATTTTAGGATCACTAAAATGGAGAGTTCTTAACGGATCTAATCCTGTACATTCACACGCACAGTCACAGATTAATTCAACTTACTCATTCTTTATTTGCTCGAGGACTAGCAGAGTTTAGTTATAGGGGGCGATGAATATGAGATTCATCATTTTAGTATATTTATCTTAGCTCGATTCCATGAACAAAACCTCAAATAAAAGTCCTTAACTTCAATAAATTAACAAAATACAACTCTTAATAAAATAGACTAATAATGTATATTTATATAGTAAATAATTCCACAAAAATACAAAATAACAATTACAAAAAAATAATGTGATGAAAATTATTTGTAAATAATCCCTTGTAAATACCGAAACTTTATTTATAATAAATTTATATTAATTCCTTTTAACTTAATTTTTTTCTAGCTTATATGTGTATATGTATATAAAAATACAAAATACGAAATATTTCCCACATTGAATAAATACTTTTAGATCTTAAACCGAAAAAGTTGTAAAGTCCAATTTCTCGGCTAAATTCATGCTCCAAATGACATCCAAATTCATCAAACTCACTTTTAAAGTTAATTTATAAAATTATCTATCCAATGAAAATGATTTCATTAAAATTGGAGTTCGTTTGCAAAATATCGATTTTGTGATTGTATATTGTGTATTTTATACATACTTTATTTTTGTTGATTTTCTTTCACCTTTTTCTTAAATTAAAAAATCTAAATAATTAGATTAATGTGTACTTATTTATTTCATTTTATACAAATTTATCTTGATTTTTATCTTTATAAAAATTTATAAAAATAACAAAATACAAAAATACAGTATCTTATTATCTATAGAGTGCCACCAAAAATACTTTTTTTTTACGAATGATCTCTTTTGATTTTAATTCCTTCTAAATAGTTGTAGATCTCATCAAGACGAAGAACTTTAATGAAGACTACTTTTTCATTTGACTTTGTTTGCTATTTTTATGGAATTTTCTTTTAATTTTATTTTCGAATTTTTAGGGAGTGACACGTGGCTACTCATGTAGCCATCATGTGACACCCTCTTTTATTCATTATTTATTTATTTATTATTTTCTTTTTTGTGTATTTAAATTTTATTTAACTTTTTCTTTTCTTTCTTCCCCCCCCCCTTTTCTTTCTTTCTTTCTTTTTTTCTCTATCCTCCCTATCTCTCTCAAGCACATGCGGCGCATGTGCCTCCCCCTCACCTTCCTCAGTCGTTCTCCCACAACCACCTCCTCCACCCTAACCACCGAATGTTCTCCCGCCTCTTCCACTCTACCTCCTTCGCATAACGCCTTAGACCCCGTCCCTCATATGCCACTGCCACCCCTCTTCATCTGTCGTTCATCAAGAAAAAGGGAGCCCTACTCCAGCTGGTGACAATAGCCTCGGGTGACGTTCCCCTCAGGCAAGATCCAAGGGTTTTCACCCCTTGCAGCAGCAGATCCATACAGCTCTGCTTGAGCTCGGGCTGTGTCGAGCCCTTTAAGTAACGACGATGCTTCTTCAAGCATCCTTCCTCAAATATCTCTGATTTTCCCATTCCTTCTCCTCCTACTTTTCTTTCCCCTTCTTCCTCTTCTTTCACCCCTTCTTTATTCCTCCAATTATCCACCTCAGTTTGCTCCCACAAGAGCGGCTCCACCCTTCCACTACTCTTTGACCCTCGTTGTTTGTCACCACCTTCATGCACCTCATCTCCACCCACTATCCGCACCTCCAACACCTTCACTGTAGCACCACACCACACCTTCACCCTCAAGCTGAAGCTCTGCCTCGCCCCTTGGGCCACTTCATCCCCTCACCGCTCCACCAGTACTGTTGACCACCACCTTGCGCCATCAGGGTGCAGCCTAAAACCCCACCTTTGCATCGATGATATGCTTTGCTCCTTGGGTTGCTTTGCCCTCACCGCCCGATGCACATGACCACCATGGCTCTAGCACCACACCCCATCACACTAATCTCCAAGCCCTCTGGTAGCTCAACCACCAGCTGCATCTCCGCTCCTTCTTTGCCATCACCGTCAGTCGGACCACCGACTCACAAGGAGCCGCTAGCTCCACGTTGGCTGATCCATCACCACAACGCTCTGTCCTCACCTCCTTACGCACAACACTATGCTTGCCGCTCCTTAACCCTCCCTCCCCCACGTAAGGAGCACGTGTGAGCAGGGCAATTTACATCCAACCCCCCAGGTTCCAGCTAATAAAGCAAGAGACCCCTACCTCCGATGATGTCAACATCACATGTTGTGCACGTGAGCGTTGGAAAAAATTACGACCACAACCCTGATTCTTAGTAATCTCACTTAGGCCCTTGTTCAATGTATTTTCTTTTACTTTATTTCATTTTTTTGTATTGCATAAAGGGCCCTGCATTTGCACGTTTATTTGATCAATCATTTAGCATCATATTTTAATTTCCAAAATTGCATATTATAGAATAATTTATTCTCTACTTCGTAGTTGGTTAATGGTATTTTGTGAGTAGTGGTTGATTTAATTTAATTAGTTTCATGAAAATTATCATAATTTACCCATTGTGTGCTCTTAAATCGCTATTAAATTATTCAGTGCTCCAAAATTTGCTAAAAAATCAAACTAGGTAGATTTAATTATTCCCTATCACATGCCTAAAAATCATCAATATATTGGCATGTATATCTAGGTCAAAATAAATTATTTTGTGATTTGAGTAATTGATTTTTACTTAACTGTACACATTGTATTTTTAAGGAAGTAAAAGTTATTTTGGATACCTCTCATATAGATCTATCTAGTACAATTTCATTTCTGAGAAATAAGTAGGTTAGTTATTTATTGAAATTAAATTATTAAAAATCACACAATATGCATATTTGATTCATAATAAATTCATTTTGCATTAGAAAATTCCAGAAAAATCAAAGTAGCTTGATGTTGCACATTTTCACATTCTGGCCAAATTTTAGGATTTTTGGATGTTATTTGATTGAAATATGCATTTTAGTCCTTAAACTTTATCAAAATTACATTTTCATCATTAATTGCATAAAAATACCAAAAAAATTCGTTTTGAAAACCATGCCTAGATTTGATAATTTGAGATTTCAATTGTTCCTTTGCCTCCTTGAGTCGACCCTAGAGCTTGCCCAAGTTAAATAAACACATAACCACATTTTTTCAATTTTTGGTTGATCCCTAATGCCGACTACAATGTAAAAATTATAGATTGATTAGAGTATTTTCCATATCGTTGCCATGGATTCACATTTCCAACAGAAATCCAGTAAAATGGAGCTAGTATGAGCTCTATAGAAAATTTGGAAGACTCCCTACTTATTCAAGGTTTGTATGTGTTCAATTTACGTCATTGATTAAGGTTCTTTTAATTTCTTTCTCAAAATTTTCTATAATAACCTTGATTGTAAATTATCAAAATTTCATTAGCCCATTTTTACTGAGAAAAGTGATTTGGATTATCATTATTTTTATGTAATTTATGTATGTGTTTGCTTATAGAAGTGTGCACTATATTGGTCATCTCATATAACGCAATCAAACTATAGAAAGTGGATCAAAAGGACTCAGACATTTTGAATTTTTGGTCAGCTTGAACCCAGACTATATTCCTTCAACGTGTATTAAGTTGGCTAGTGGATATAATGTCTCGCATCCAATCACTCCAAATAATCTAAACTATTACTTTAGGTGGCCCAATGTTTGGATCCATCCAACCCAACCAATATATATATTTAATATATAATGGTTAGAATTCAAAACCCTAGTATATCTCTACTCTTTGACTCTCATTCTCCCATCTAAGCCCTCAACTTTGTAACCAACCTTGTCTCACCAAACATTAAATTCAATTGTTCTCATATCTTTGGTGGAAGTGAAAGAGTAGGTAAGGCATGAGGATATGAGTAAGGCGTTGAGCTTGTGCAAAGAGATTAGAGAGAAGATGATAGTATCACCATCATATGACAAATGACAGTTTTTTTAAGAATAAAGACAAATGACATAGTTGATACTAAAAGCATGTTGGAATGGAGAAAGCTTTTTCTAGTGCCTTGGATGGAGGGAGAGGAGGAGAGAGAACGTGAAAGTAGAACTTTCTATCTACATTTTATAATATTTTAATTTATCATGTGATTCTTACATTCATTTTTTTTAAAAACGATCATGAGGTCATCCATCTAAAGCAAATGAAGATAGCGTCTAGTTACAAAAAGGGTTTGCCATTCTTCTCCCACAGGGGGAGCGAAACAAAAGTGTAATGAAATCTAGAAAGTCTAAGTGGCAACCAGAAAAGAAAAACTAGAGCGGGCTCAACAGTCAAAGGTCAATCATCATTATAGAGCTCAGAAGTAGAGAGAGTTAAATGTTAGGCTTGCACATGACCCAAAAATCCAAAAAGAAGAAAGCCACATTGATGAGCCGAAAATCGACGCGGTCGAGATGTAAATAAAAATCATGATGTGTCGTTGTTCTCAACCACTCGAATCGGTCAATCGAGAGAAAACTTGTGTTTTAAACCACTTCAGAAAATATAAATCGATCAAATCAAATGTAAGCGATTTTCACTATTATTTTTACTTGATATAGCGACCACGACCGAACACAAGGAGCACAATTTAAAAGCTCAGCACTTAATTTTCGAAAATGATTTTTAGTGGTTTTTGATTTTTTTTGATTTTTTTAAAACAAGCACGAGAATAGAACACACACTCACCATACTCTTTTTGTATTTTTTACACTAATAAAAAAATGCTCATAAAATTACAGAAAAATATTTTTACATTTTATATATTCTAAAATATTTTTGATAATTTTTTTAGATTTTTTTGATGTTTTTATGATTTTCTAAAAATCAAACAGTGAAAAATAGAGCAAACAATGCACAACCGAGAGTATTTTGCAATTTAAAAATAGTTTAAGATCCCAATACTCCCGGAGATTTTTTTAATATAAACTATAGATTAATATCTACAATCAGAAACTAAAATCATAATTTTTAGATTTTTCTAGAATTTTCTACAATTATTTTAAGATTTTTCATTTTTTTACAATTTTTTGGAGTTTTTAAAGAGTTAATGCATGAAAATTGGAATGAAAATAAAAGACAACAAAACAAACCTATAGTATGTTTTTGGAATTTTTAGGCTAGTTTTCGGATTTTTATGAATTTTGCAATTTCGGGCAGGCAAAAAGTTACTATTTCTTATTTTTTAAATATGTCAAATAGCAATAAAAATTCATGAAAAATTTTCACAATGTAAAAAGATATACCAGGAGCATACATGAATTTTCTCAGAATTTTTGTAATCATAAAAACATTTATTCCATTCAAAGATAGCAAGCAAGTTTATTGTCTGATTCACAGGGACCAAAATCTAAATATAAAATGTTCTTGCACCAATTTATAAAAATAAACAGGTCACATGAAGAAATTTGAAATTTACCCAATATAGAGGCTGATTTGTAGATTCTGAATGTTCTGAGGGCTTCTGCGTAAATGTTCCAAAATTTTTTTATTTTTTAAAAGCCCAACCCTAGGGTTGCTTTAGTCTTCGTTCTCTACGATCCAAACAAAATGGGAGGGGGCCTTGGCCGCCGCCGCCCCTTCATATTGCGACCGGCAGATGGCACATGGAGACGTACGGAGGTGGTCGGCGCGGGGGACCTTGCACAGGATGCGTGTCACGATGGGGCGTAGGGCGGAGCAGGGTCGCGGAGGGCACCACAACAACGACGAGAAGGCTGCGGATGTTGACGACGATCGGCTGGAGGAGCAGCGCGCACGAAGGCGCACTAGGTGGACGCTGGCGTGGTCAAAGGCGGTGGAGAAGGCCGCGGTCTCGCGCGGCGGTGCGCGCGCGGAGGCGCGGCATGGGCAGCGCGCTGAGGGACACCTGACGGGAGACGTGGAGGGGGCGTGCGGGAGGCGTCGCGCACACCGCCATTCGCGGAGCTGCCGCCTAGGCTGGCGGTTCTGTGGCAAGAGGGTAACGTAGCTGCAGGTAGCGTCGTGGCCTGCGACAGGCGCGTGGTGCCGCCGCGTTGGAGGTTGGGTGCGGGCCGTGGTCTGGCGTATTTTTTTGATTTTTTCTTTTATATTGTAAACAGATAATAAAAGTTTTTTTTATTTTTTTGAATCAGGAAATGTAACACGAGCAAAAATAGGTTTTTAATGTTTTTTGTTGTTTTTTATTTTGGTTTTCCTGCAAAACAAAGGTGAGAGAAGAACAACCAATTTTATTTATTATTTATTATTTATTACTTATTTATGAATAAAATTAGGAGGCATGAATGGGGATGGATCTTGCGCGGGACGGAAGATAGATCCGTGGTTCCGATCACTATGCATGGCCGGAGGTGCGTGGCTGCGTGAGATAGAATGGGAATGCGTAGAGATAGAGAAAATGTCGATGTCGGACGGAACAAAGTGTGATGAATTTTTTATGATTTTTAATATCTAAATTTAATAAAATTGAAGCAAAGATTAAACCTACGATTTATCTACGTAAAATGACAAGAAATAAAATGGATCTGACCTCGGGGTTCGGAAATGCCATGATGGCCTCGACGACTGCCGACGCGCTGTCACAGGACAGCTCGGAGGCCATGCACCCTTCTTCGACAAGATCGCTCTCGGAGATCGGGCTCCTCTCCACCAAAGATTGATCAAGAGAAAATGAGGGAGGAGGAGCCCAATAAAAGAGAAAGAAAACCAAAAAGGAAAATATCTGTAAATGGGGAAAGTTTTTATTGGTGAAATTAATAAAATCAATCAATCAATTAATTAATTACGAAATTCGGAATTAAATTAATTAATTAATGGAAATCAATTAACCACCTTAATGGTGGCCATTAAAGGCATAAAATCAAATCTAATATACATGGTATGTTATAAAATCAAATAATGAATTAAATAATTAAATCTAAACATACTTTTCATCATTAAATTAATTAATTATTTAATGTGTGATATTTTTTTGGTGATTTTTATTTAAAGAAGTTAGTTGTATACACATATTATACACATATAATACAATATACATAGGTACAAATAAGGAAATAATTTTTAAAACACAATTTTTAAATTTTATTATATATTGTTTTTATTGTAATGAAAATAATATTTACAATTATATACATTATAAATATAAAAATAAATATGAATAAATATGTACAATAAATAATGGTGAAACTGCACAAAACACCCCAGAAAACCGACTGTTTAATCGTAACTCCAAAAATTATGAAACCACAATCATTTGAAAGATAATTTAATTTAGAGTATAAAGAAAGTGAGTTTGATTCAATTTGAGTTCGTATGGAGCCGGAATTGGTATTTCAATGATCGCATCGTGTCTTCTTCTGAGGGTAATTATTTGTAATATGTACATTATTTTATTTCGTAAATATTTTTATTATTTACAACACATTTTTGTTTACAAAAATAATTAATTTGAGTCAAATTATGTACAAATAAAATAGTACAAGTTCTATACAAATATAAAAGGAATTTATGTACAAATTATTTTTGGATTTTTGGATGAAAGACCCTTTCTCACCCTACTTTATTCCTAATCGATCAGGTCAAGTCTTGACCTTCTCTCGGGGTTCGGACCAGTCTGTATTTATTTCATAAACATATCCTTCAATTTTCTTTTCTTCTTCTTTTATTTAAGCACAAAAGTTGTTAAAAATGCATATTTAACCAATGCATGCGAAATGATAAAATTATGGAATTAGTGGGTATTTACATGTGTTTGACTAAGAAAATAAAGATAAAATAAAAGAATAAAGGTGATGAATCATGGATTCATCAGGCATCAAACTCATGTCTTCTTAAATGAATTGTCAGAAATTTTCTTCTTGGAAGAGCCAACTGATCCGCGAGCCTTGGGAGTGCATTCTTTCTTAATCATTTCGACCAATGTAATTTCTGTAAGCAACATGAATTACATAATAACGAAAACCAAATATGTTGTCACCGAAATCCCCAAACGCCAACACAATAAATTCATTCATTGCAAGAAGGCAGAAAGATCAGGAGCTTCGTAGCCCGGATGCACCCAACATATTTGCATGAGCTTCAATTTTATTCCCCCTAGTATTGGGATGTTGTCATAGGCTTTTCGGCAATGATCTTTCTAAATCAACCACCAATTTGATCCCTTCACAGAGAACCTATCGCAGTAGTCAGCAATCCCCAAACCATTGTTTGGAGCGAGAATGGAATTTTTAAACCTAATCGATTCATGTTCAAAGCCACAAAGCCCATGTTCAAAGCCACAAAGCCCATGTTCAAAGCCACAAAACCCAAATATATGTTTCGTAAAAGGGTGATATTAAAAGATATGAGAGTGGTTTCCTCATCCTCTTCGCAAAAGAAACATTGATTTACCAATGAAATTTTTAGTTTGAAAATTTTATCTTGTGTAATATGTTTATCACGAGTTGATAGTCAAAGGACGTAAGAGACAGGTGGATCGAATTTGTAGGACCAAAGATTTTGATAGAATTTCGATCGTACACCTCCAAAGGTTAGTAATCTGTAGATTGACTTGCCTTTCTCATTCACATTCGTTATACCAGGGAAGCAACAAAGGTCCTTAGTTGTAGGATTAGTAGAATCCATAATTCTTAGAATGGAGTTTTTAAGATTATTCCATTCAACCCAACAAGACAAAAGGTTGTGATTTTTAACCTGTTTATACCAGTTATTTCTAACCACCTAAGTTTTCAACGCTTCCTAGACCGTAGAGTTATTTGCTTGAAAAAGCTCCAAATATTTGGTGCTAGTTCCATTAACGGAATGTTTCCGTTAATAGTAATGCCGAAATGAAGTTTCTGAACCAGCCGAAATGATCTTAGAGAAGAAAGGGAGAAGCTGTTTAGCTCCTTGCAAATGACACATAAGAGCATATTTTTGAAAGGCAATTGCTTGACAAAATAGGGCCCCCCATGGTAAGTTGTTTTAAGATTTAAATTTGATAGCCAAGGATTTCTATGTTCCGTGATCTCAAGGTAGGATTTGGTGAGCAATGCTTGATAGGTTTAGGATGTTCCAACCATCATTCTCTTTAATTTCATAATCTTTTTCTAGGCTACTTTGGAGTGGTGCTTGATATTGATGTTGCCTTTCGAGAGGAACCTCCTATGAACCTTGTAAATGTTATCAGTAATGGTGCTTCACACTTTGAAGCAGGATAGTAGGTAATTGGCAAGCGGCGGAACTGTTGCATTTAAGGAGACACTTGTGCCGATGAAGTACCGATTTTTACCTTCCAATCTTGAAGCTTTGCCACGATCAAGAAGAGGTTGCTACTTGCCGGCAGAGGCAAGGACTTTTTTCCAGCCCTGCCAACTTTCTCTCCGAGAGCATGAGTGCAATCGAACTGACAAATAATAGTGGTAGAGTTCCGCGGTGTTAAAACGGTGAAATATCGTAGAGATTGTAATGTAAATTCGAAAATAATAAAAATGTGGTTTTTTTCTACCCTTACCGCTCTTTGGGGTCTCCCCCAGGTCCCGTTTCTTCGATGTTGCTGGCCATAGAGATGGGCGTCGACGAATGCCCTTTCCCCTCTCTCGCTGGCTCGGACGGGTATTAAAAGAGAGAGCAGCGGCGCACCGCCACTCTCCGAAGGCAACTGCGCCCTCGTGATATAATTTTATTTGGAGCCGAACACAGGAATGATATCGGACTCGGAGCTCGTGGAGCGGCTCCAGGCGGTGCTGCGTGACGCCGACCTGACCACCACCACCTCCGCCAGCGTGCGGCGAAAGCTCGAGGAGCACTTCGGCGTCAGCTTCTCCGATAGAAAAGCCTTCATCAGGGAGAACATCGACCTCTACCTGCAAAGTATCCAGCAGAATGAGGACGAGTATGTGGGAGAGGAGGAAAACGCGGAGAGCCCGGAGGAAGAGCGCGGGGACGAGGATGTAGATGATGGCGACGAGGAAGATGAGGATGGTGGTGCTGGGAGCAGTAATGATAAGTGCTCTCGAAAGAGAGGGTAGGTGAAGTTTTGCCTTTTTCCTTCGGAGCTTTTTCTCACATTGAGCTTTCTGCGATTCCTCGCTATCTCGTTTTTCAGCAATGCCAGTTATGATTAGGCAGATATTGACGACGGTTTTTAGGAGTAGGTTGATTAGGTTGCGCCTTTCGATCTTGTCACCGCATGATAGGCCACCTGATTGCAGAGTTTTCTTAAATTGTCTCTGGATGCTGATTGCAGCAGTTGATGCCAATATTAGGGTTGGAATGCAATGGGTATATTTTTGACGGATTTCTGCAATGTGCAAGCAACCTTTTCGATTAATATCGACGCTTTCTGTGGGATGCTAGTGTCCATCTTCCGTGGAACGAGCTCGATGAAAAACTTGCCAACATGCTATTTCTTTCTTTTTTATGTTAATTTAAGTAACTTCTTCGTTTGGGAAGGACCTGTTTCAAATAAAATGCTCTTTCCTGGTTAGAATGCAGAACTTGGTTCTCATTAACACTTTCCATTCTTTGAGAAGGGATACATTCTACACAATTAGGATTATAGCGAGGAAGCTCCGCTTTCCAATTACATTCCCCCCAAACACAACTATAGAAATCATTTTAAAAAACTCTAAATTTGTTACATCTACCTCTTCTTTATTATTTTTGTATACTAAACATAACCCCTCTGCGAGGAATCTATTGCAGATCACATGTAGGCATCCTTGTTGATTGAGATTTTAAGTTACCTATTGGGCATACCTGATTTTTGAAATATGCTTAGTAAAGATGCTCAAACCTATTGTGGTCGTGGATCGCTGATGGTACCTGCATGGAAAGCATTATATCCCTTCAACAAAATTGATATGATTTGCAGGAAATTGTGACAAAAATCGGAAGTGAGCAACCAACACGATTCACTTGCATACACAATTTAAAGAGCTATCCTTTAATTGCACATATGATGATGAGGTTTGACACCTTCAAAATCTCAATTTACATTGGGTGGTCATATGGATTTCATACATGCGAGATGCGACCCCATTGTTTAGAAGGATATAATTTGCAAAGGCTGAGAGGGGAGAAGCGGGACTTGGGATGAAATGATTTTGAACCGGGGTAGGTTTGCCCTGCACACCTTTCTCTTGATATAGTGTAGGATAAGGCGGGAGATCTTAGAAAGTTGGGCGACAATAGAAAAATGTTGAAATTATTTGAAGTTGATTTGGAGAACAACATGTCGATTTTTGATGTCTAGGTCTTTTCACCCTTCATCACTTTCCGTCATTGTGTCGAAAAATGTTGAAATTATTTGAAGTTGATTTGGAGAACAACATGTCGATTTTTGATGTCTAGGTCTTTTCACCCTTCATCACTTTCCGTCATTGTGTCAATTGGCTTCAATCAAGTACGTGGGTAAACATTGAAGTCTGATATGTATAATATGTATGACATCCATTTGTTTTTCTAGTCTTTTTCACCCAAGCACGTGAGATTTCACCTATGCCTATCTGTCAGAGTTAAGATATAATTTTTTAGAAACCTATATTGAACACGCTACAAACTGTAAATTGCAAATTTTTGATAGAGGTCGCAGGAGGTGGGACCTCTTCCACATGATCAAGGTTTTAGGCTCATTGGTTTGGCGAGATGCAATGTAGGTAGGATTGTGGTTGATTTTTCCAGATAGTTTAATTGGCACATCATGGATGTTTATGGAGGTCATTTAGGAGTGCTGATAGGAGACTCCTTGCTAATTAAGAAAATGGTTTGGTTCACTAGTATTTCCTTGAGTAGGAGGCGGTATAGGAGTTGAAAGGGAGGGTGTCATATGGTCGTGAATATGGTTCCCTAGACTTTTTAGTTGAGAGATATGGGATGTGGTTAAGCACAAATGCCATGAAATATATTACACATGATGGCGATCTTTTCGTTGCCTAAGAAAGAGGGGTCCTAAGGGCTTGAGAATTTCATATAAATTGCAATTTATAATCCAATATATTTGATTGTTGCTAAGCTGCTTGCTAGTAGGCTGTGGATCGTGGTTGATGATAAACTAGATGAGTAGTTCACATTAGATGATTTTTGTGCCAATAGACTTATAGTTAATAATATTGTGATGGTCTTTGAAATGGTGGCGGATTTGGAAGGGAAGCGGGTATAAGGTTTGACTTGGATGGTGTACTTCTTCAATGCATGTGGTATAGTGGTAAGGGGTTTCCTTTGGAGTTCTTTCTATAAGAAGGGATTCTCGGATGAGTGAATTGCTTGGATGAAGGTGTGTGTGACCACGACTAGTTACTTGGTGTTGGTCAATAAACACATGTATTTTTTATAATCCTCAAAGCGATGTTACACATGGGTGATCACTCCCGCTTCTTTTTTCTTTTGACAATTGATGCTCTGGCGGTAACAATGGATCTTATTGAGAGGGATATATTTATCTTTCATTATCTTTTATGTATTTTATATTTCTTTTATCTATGTTATGTAATTTACCCTTTAGGATTTGTCCTCTTTATATAAGAGAGTCTTATGGCCTCATGAATGAGGATGACATTGTTCTCTTTCCACATGGTATTGGAACATATTTTGAACCATCAGAAATTTCATGATGAGCATGCCACTCTGACCATTTCTTCCCAAACTCCTTGAACTTCTTTAAGTTTTCCTTGTTAATAAATTATAAACTACATAAACAGATGGTTCTTAAACATTAACAATCATTCTAGCCCTTTTAACTCCTGATAAAAGGCTCTCATCAACTACATGGTAGCTTAAAGTACTAACATCAAAAGCACCTGCTAGTACTTCAGGTATAACCTATGCCCTTACTAGTTGTCACAGGGCAAACATCTCTTAGTAGATCATGGATTCGATTGCCTCTCATCTCCTATGTGGAGATAGAACTCAATCACTTACTATATATCATTTCATCCTGACACATCGGTTGTTATTGCTGATGGGACTCATTCTCCCATTACAGGATATGGGAAGATTCGGCTAACACAGTCTGCATTTGCAGAATGTTACTTATGCACTTGATTTTTTTCATGAATTCATTATCTATTAGTCAAATTATCAAGATTTGCATTATCATTCCATATTTGACCTCTTTTCTATTGTATTTTAGGATATCCTCACAAGCAGGGTGAGTGGATGTGGCTGTGAGCAAGGGGGTCTTTACAGTTTGGTCCAATCTCCATATGCTAGTGCCTCTTCCATCCACATCGGGTCAGTCTCCCCTTACACGTGGCATCTTCGATTCAACCATCTTCGGTTCAGTCATCTTCCTTTGCGGAAGCTATGCAGAGTCCTCCCTCAGATTCCGTCTTGGTCTAACTTTCAGTGTGAGGCTTGCCATCTTGGGAAGCATCATCATGCTAGTTATCACGGTCTTCAGGGTCGTAGCATTAGCTCTTTATTTGAGTTAGTATATGTTGATATTTTGGGGCCAGTCGTATCCCTGACCATCATGTTCACATATTTTATCTTGTAGATGTCGATGATTATTCTAGATTTTTATTGATTTTTCTTTTAAAAAATAAGTAGGTCTGTCTGGCATTCAATCTTATATTTATGAAATAATGAATATTTTTCTTCTATGGTTAAATATGTTGGCTCTGATAATGCCTTGGAGTGTTGTACGACTTAGCTATCCTAATTCTTTAGTTCATTTGACATTATACATCGAACGTCTTGCGCTTACATTTCTCACCAGAACATTATTGCATAATACAAACATCGTCACCTTCTTGATGTGACCAAGACTTTTCTTATTTAGAGTTGTGCTCCCTACTATTTCTGGGGGATGCAGCCCTCACTGCCTGCTATTTGGTTAACCAGATGCCGTCCTATGTGTTAGAAGAAAATGTTCCTTTTTTTATTGTTTTTCTCAATAAGGATCTTTTCTCTATAACCCTCGTGTCTTTTTGTCTATGTGGCTTTTGTTCACTAGCTGATTCCTGGTCACGACAAGCTCTCTCCTAGAGCTGTCAAGTGTGTCTTTGTGGAATGTCCCGGACACAGAAAGAGTACGAATGCTCTGATCTGTTTACATGGAAATACTATGTTAGTGATGATGTCACTTTCTTCGAGTCAGTTATGAAATTTTCTCCTACACGTGACATGATGACCCCATCTAAGTCTGGTGAGGAGGATTCCATACATCCTCCTCCTTCTACGCCTCCACCACCTCCTCTACCATTACCTCTATCACCTTCTGAGGTCCCTGCATCAAGTCAATATTTGCCTTACTTTTATACTCGAAGGCCGCCGACTGTACTCTCTGCTCATGTGCCTTTCCCATCATCCAGTACACCCCATGTAAAATTTGAACACTTGGTTTTTACTCCTGGCACCGATGATTTGTCTGTATCGCATGCACCTTTACTGGTTGAGCTGGTAGCGCCGCAGGTTACGGATCATTTGATGATCTGGATCAACTTATTGCTCTTGAGAAGCAGACACGTACGTATACTATGTATCGTCTAGCTACCCATGTCCCTTTAGAGCATCTTTCATCAAATTTCAGTAGGTTTTTCATGGGTTTCTCTGCTGTGGAGATCCCATAAACATATCAGGAGGTTATGCGAGACAGTCAGTGACATCTTGCTATGGAGGATGAGATGAAAACACTCCAGTACGTGGCACATATAATTTGGTTACTGCTCCTGCATGGGCATCTGTAGTTGGTTGCAAATGAGTATTTACAATGAAGCATCAGGCGTATGGTAGTATCGTTCGCTACAAAACTAGGCTTGTGGGTTCATCCACACTTACAGTGTGGATTTATCAGGACACCTTCTCTCCAATGGCGTGTCAATGTACTCTTTGGATCATTCTCTTGGTTGCAATGGTATACTAGTGGTCCTTGTCTCAACTGGATATGAAGAATGCTTTTCAATATGGTGATATGCAAGAATAGGTTTATATGCAACAACCACCTAGTTTCGATGTTGAGGGGGAGTGTCAGATGGTATGTAGACTTCGTAAGACTATTTATAGCCTTAAGCAGGGTCTCAAGGCCTAGTTCTAGAAGCTTTGGAACTTGATAGAGCAACGTTGCTTGATGAGATCGACTACAGATCATTCATTGTTTGTTTGAGGACTTAGAGTGGTATCGTTATCATACCGATTTATGTTAACGTTGTTATTGTTACATGAGAGTGCAGCTAAGAAGTTCCTTGGACTACAATTTGTCACCAAAAACCTTGGCAAATTACGATACTTGCCAGGGCTTGAGTTCGCCAGGAATGATGTAATAATTCCCCATTTAACGAGTCGAATTGAATTGAAGTAATTGCAGATTTGGGGTTTTTTTTAAATTAGAGGTTCTCGTCCCTAATTAGCTATTTTAGATTAGTTGCCAATTTTATTTGCATTAAATAAATTGAGTTTGATTATAATCTCAATATTTATGTTAGATTAAATTAGTGAGTCAATTAGAGTCGATTAGAATTATTTTGATTTCTAAATTTATTCGATCTCTATTTTCATATCCTTAGTCGATCCTACTTAATTGGGTAAATGCATTATTGTTGTTCTATTTTTGTATCAGACTTCTCCCTATATAAAGGAGACAATAGTCAATTGTAAATTCAAATTATAAATGGCGAAGCCTTCTCCTACTATAAGTAAGGTCAGCTACATGAATTCTTGCTCAAATCCACGTTGACAGATTCAACTATTTATTATGCTGGCTATCGACTACCTAACACAACCCCCATAAGGGGGATTTGAACCATGTTACTAGAACACTTAATTCGAGTTATGTTAGAGTTAAAATTTCAAAATGAATTAAAAATTGAGAGTTTTCGTTTTGGAGTGCTCCTTTACCAATATCCTCCTCCCCAAATTTTCTAGAATTTCTTCTCTCATTTCATTCCACTCTCAACCACGCGAGGCACATCACCATTCTAATTTCTCTTCTCATCTTTTTCTGATGCCCCCACCCTGCACTAATTTCCGCACCATTGCCGGAGCCGCAACAATCCGATTTTCCAGGTGACGTGCCCATCTTCCTCTACACTACTATTTAGAGTCCCGGGCGGTGTTTGGAAATGCGGTCCATGACCGAAGTGCATATGCCATGTGCTGCAATATGCGGTCGAATCACATATGCGGTCTGACTATGCGGCATATGCGGTCGCATATGCAGCCGCATATATGAACAAGAGGCTTTCATATATGATTCATGTGCCTTTTTTGTTTAATTCATAGCATGTTGATGACACTTTAACTCGATTTTTTTTCGAGCAACTCTTATATTATCATTTACATTGATGCATCTTTTCATTATTCTTATATATGTTGCATGTGTGAATTTAATCTAAGGTATTTTTTCTCATATCCATATCTTTCCATTGTTCCAAACACTTATAAATGAACTGTTTACTGCCTTTTGACTTTTCTATCTAATGAAATTCATTCCATTTCTTTGAATAAAATATGAAATAATTGACTAACAGTCTCACACTTGAAATTTTTGTGCTTCTAATAAGTTTTATATGCTAATACAAAATTTCTTATATTTTGTGTCAATAAGTTTTGTCCCTTGGAGATCCATGTATATGTATAATTTTGGGTGTATGATTTGTATACCTATGATTATTCTCTAGCTTTTGCTATCTATTGGATATATATATATATATATATGCATTAAAGGTTTCTTATAGAATTTGTGCATTCCATATTGAATCAAATTTGTATGTGTGTAAATATATTCATTAAATTCAAAATATACACTGAAAAACAATCAATTTATAATATCGTGATTATATACTTATTGATTATATTATCTTATTTGGAATTTTTATTTTTGATTTTGTTAGATCATCAATTTTTTTATATAATCACAATTTATTATTGTATTTTTTAATATTTTAAATTAAAATATTATAAACCGCATATACTTCCGTATACTCCTCCGCATATTCGCTTATTCGCTTTAGACCACATGACCGACCGAATGCCGCATTTATTTGGACATTTAACTTCGATGGTTTCATCCTGCTCCTTAAGGAGTAGGGTTCCATGTAAAAATCATGTTGTTCTTCATGTTTATTCTTTATATCTGATATTACGCTTTTGTATTCTCGATTTCTAACATGGTATCCAAGCATGTTCGATTTTTGAGGATTTTCTATATTCTTTATTTATGTTCGAGATTCGAGATTCAGTTCTAGGGTTTTGTTGAAACCTTAATTCATGATTTGGTCAAGATTAGATTTTTCGTTGTTCTTGAAGATTTATGTTCGCGATCAAGCTGAAAATTTATTTCTAGGGTTTTTTTGAAACCCTAATTTTGCACGAGTCGACACCAAGTTTTGAAGATATATTCATTGTTCTCGCATGATGGTGCCGTGTTCTCGCACAAACCCAGTGGTACATCCAGCGGTGCATCTGCACATGGTACAGCTTCTTCTCCAGGACCGATAGGTTCTGATATGAGAAATCAAGAAGATCGAAACAAGAACGACATCACCGTGATGAAAGACGACATCAACCAAGTTCTGTTGCACGATATTCTCAAGACTTGATCAATATATGTTCTGCGCATGTGCACATTCTGAAGGGCGCAACATCTACAGTCGTTCTCCATGCACGAAAGCACCATGTTGGAGGCGGCGCAAGAAGTAGAGATCTGTAGTGATTCTCCTTCCAGGGCTTCTGGGCGACTCTTAGCGCCTTGCGCGAGGCGATTTCCTCCAGCAACTCACCGCCTATGGATAGCACCAACCCTCCAGATGATGCCACCTTATCTCCAAGAGCTCCATCATGACCTCCACGTGCTCCTCTCCGCCTCCTACCATCATCTACAGGCACCAACGGGGACTCCTTTTCGATATCGGAGCAGATCGTGGAAGAGGAAGCTCCGTCGAGGGCAGTGCAAGGTGCCTCGTCAGCCCCTTCTCTCGTACGCAAGGTGCCTCCCTGAGGGGATCCATGTAGATGAATCCCTCTTCTCCGATCTATAGCACCCTCCAGGCGGCAATGACCTCGCGCCCGATGGCACACTATCTCCCTAAGCAGCAACTTCGTCCAGCGATGGCGGTGAGCAGCTCCAAGCAACCGACAACTCTATTAGAGGGTTCTTATGATGGGGACCCTAACTTCTTGCGTTGTGAAGAAAATGGCTCGATGGTCCTTAATAAAAAATATAGGGGCGAAGCTGTATCTTCTTGGGGTCGTAAGTTTAACAAAAAATGAATGGGGGCGCTTTATGTCCATGCCCAATTGGGCCAAAACATGAAAAAAATGATGAGTTCTTTTGGGCCCAAGTCCAGCCATGAGTTTTTTTAAAAGGGCACTCGTAGGAAAAAAGGCATCTGCGAAAGTTTTTTTGGAAAAAGGTGCACAAAAAAAAATCCTATGCGAGGAAACAATGATTTTAAAAAAATAACGAGAAGAAAAGCCGGGAAAAAATTGATTGAGATCGGATTATGTGATTTTATTCATTTTTCTTCCCCATCTTCATGTCTTCTCCCAAGTTTGTCGATGTCATTGTTTTTCGATAAGTATGGGAGAAAGGGGGAGCGTTATGTATAGTTCTACATGTCCGATTCAGATTTCAGACTCTACATATTGTTAGATTCAGACTCGACATATTGTTTCAGAGTCTTCAGTTTAATACACACATGTATACGATCAATTGGGCCGATTTGTCCGGCTCAAGGTTTTATGTGATCCATAGGGACTCTGGAGTAAAGATCCCATTCGTTATGTCATTGTGGGCTAGGGTTTTCATGTGGTTTTATAGAGATTCCAGAGTAGAGATCCCATTCTCCGAGCCAGTACAGGGGAAGAGAACCAATTTTCCGATGAGGAGACTTTCAGGCTCCATTCTCCAGTGACTGTGCACTCCAACGAGGATGTTTCCACGACTTTTTAAATTCGGTCCTTTAGAGAGATGGAATAGTTGTGGGCCAGAGTTCTCTAGGTGGAGACTCATTTCAGTTTCAGTGACTCTGACTGATGCAATACAGAGGACATGTTCTCCGACGAGGAAACCCGGTTCAACTCACACTCCAGCCATGTTGTTCTTCCTCACCTGCATGACATGAGAAGCAACGTCATCGACAACAACCAACAACAGAGTATGCGTTGAGGTGATATTGTCTGTAGTGCCTTGTATTGTGAGTATGAGATTTCATTTTATTTCTCCAAGCTGAGCATTGCATGCTCCAGTTTGAGGGGAATGTTGGAGTATATGCATCATGTCTAGGTGGGTAATTGGACCCCTCTAAGGTTCAATTATCATATCCAATGGTTTAGTCCCACATCTACTATTTGTGGGACTTGGAGACTCAGTGGGGGCTATATAAGAATCCTCCACCCATTGTATCAGATGAGAAAAGTTAATGAAAACATCATCCCTTTGAGGCGTTCTCCCCATGGTTTCATCCTGATCCTCATAGAGTAGGGTTCCACGTAAAATCCTGGTGTTCTTCATGTTTATTCTATTTCTATGATATTACGCTTCCGCATTCTAGTTTTCCACATGATATCAGAGCTTTAGATGAGTTCTTCACTATAATTGCCATGACAACATTATCTTCATGTACAATTAAGGATCTCCTGGATATTCGTGAATTGGCATCACGTCATGGAATCACCCATCGTTTCCTGGTACGATGCACATAAATTCGCTTGGAGGATAGTTCATGGAATGAGGAGTATGAGTTTGAGAGGCTTTGCCCTGCTTTTGTAGAGACACTGCAAAGCAATCTTGACGGAGCAAGTTTCTTTTCAGCAAGGAGGAATTTATGCAGTTCAGGCCTAAGCTAAGGATTAATTGAAATTTTCAGCAATAAACTAAGTCCAAGAGCTTCCTTATAGTTGTTTTATTTTCTAAAGGTCTATGTGTAATATGTTTATTCTATTTTCTTATGTACCGTTCCTTTTTTAAGTCTTGACTCTAGGGTTTTGAGGTCTTTCCCTAAAGTTGTAAGGGAGGGATGTGGAAGGAGGCATTGATTTTAAAAGAAAAAAGAAACCCTTACGGGACCTACCTCTCCTTTTCGAACCCTCTTCCTTCTCTCCTCACCCTCAATTCTCCATGTTTCCCTCACCTTCTCCCTTCCCATCTTCAACCCTAAACCCATTGTTCTCTCTTCTGCCCTCTTCGCCATCGCCACCACCCCCGAATACCCTCCCTATCCCTCTGCTATTTCCTCTACCTCTATAACCATTCTTGCCTTAATCTCGTCGTAAAACCCACAAGAAACCACCAACATTGATTGCACCGTTCCCTACCCTGCCATCCATAGCCACCGCAGGGTCACCCTAATGCCGTGTCAACTTTTGCACCACTACTGCAACTTTCTATTTCTTCAGGTAACATCTCCGCCTTCCTCTACATCTCTGCAGAAGTCTATCAGGCTGGTCTCAAGCCTGGGTAAATGAGGAAGGTTGCGTTAGTTAACCAACAACCATCGTAAAACAATCGAAGATAAATTCCTAAATAGTATTCTCAATTGAAAATACTATTTAGAAATTTGCCTCGAGATAGTCAGATCTTTTCAACATGGATTTAAGTAAGCATTTAGATTAATTGGTTCCCTACTAGCGATGTGTTGCATCGCCCGAATGTAATGAGAAGTTGGCAAGGGCCGCTACACCATTATCGAGATATAGTTCAAAATTTGCAAGGGTTCTCACAATAGGAATCCATATAAGTAGATAAGCTAGTTCTGCTACATCGCCTTCTGGATGCAGTCCAAAATTTGCAAGGGTTCTCGTATGATGGACGCATGCAGGTAAAGAAGTTAGTCCAAAAGAGGTTGCAAGAGAAATTGCAGATAGGTAGTTGGAATATTGGCAGTTTGACTGGTAAGTCGATGAAGATAGTGGACACGATGGAAAGAAGGAAGATTCTGATACTTTATATATCCAAGAGATAAAACAAGATGGAGAGAAAGCAAGGGAGATCAAGAAGACATGCTTTAAATATTGGTATTTAGGTAAAGAGAAGGGTAGAAATAGTGTTGGAGTGGTTGCTCACTAGAATTTGGAGGATCGAGTGGTTGATGTGTAGAGATTTGAGGATTGGATTATTTTGCCAAAATTAATGCTTCAATTCAATAAATTGTGAATATCATCTCAGTTTATGCACCACAAATTGATTTAGACGATCATATAATATGCTTTTTGGGTCGATTTGGATTATATTATGTAACGATTCCCACAAATAGAGATAATTTTCCTAGGTGGAAATCTTAAGGGACATGTGGGAAAGGATGTATAAAGGTATGCTAGTGTTCATGGAGTCCATATCTTCAGCAATAGAAATGAAGAGCGAAAAGTCATTCTGAATTTTTAATGGCTTGTGAACTTTTTATAACAAACACTCTTTTCAAGAAGAGGGATGGACCTTTAATTACTTATAAGAGTGTCCCGATTAAAACACAAATGGATTACATTGCAATATAGAGAAAAGATGAGCTTCAAAAAAAAAATATAGAGAAAAGATCGATTGTGTTGCAAAAACTGTAAAGTAATCCCAATAGAGAGCTTGACATCTCAACATCGCTTGCTAGTCATGGATGTGCAGATAAAGAGGTTGGTAAAAAAGGATGGTTCCGAAGATCATTAGAACTAGATGGTTGAAACTTCAATTAAAGCATGCATGCTTCAAGGAGAGTAATTGAAGTGCAAACGAGATGTGGGAAGTGGTAGCATCTTGTGTTAAGAGTAACCAAAGATGTTAAACGAGTCTAAGGGAAGAATTCTGGACCAAAAGGAGGCTTGATGGTGGAATGAAGGGGTGCAAGAGAAACTTAAATTAAAAGAGTTTGCTTCAAAAACTATGTATAATGGTAAAACATAGGAAACACTCACAAACTACAAAATAACGAAGAAAGAAGCAAAGAAAGTTGTAAGTGAAACTAAGTCAAAAGCTTATGAAGTTTTGTACAGAGACCTTTACTCTAAGGATGGACAAAAGGATATATTCTGATTGACCAAAGCAAGAGAAAGAAAGATAAAAAATCTTTCATAAGTGAGATGCATAATAATGAGGACATGTGCTCGCTACTTATAAGCATATAGAAATTGGATGGAAGCAATATTTCCTTGAGCTTTTCATTGAGAAAGGAAATAAAAAGATCACTTTGAGAGAGCTAGCTAGTAGTGAGAGTTACCGGAATCAAACAAGCTATTGATGAATACAAATGAAGTAGCGGAGGCTTTGAAGGTTATGAAATGTGGGGAAGGTGTAGGGTGCTGGCATTCCTATAGATTTTTGTACAGTTCTAGTTGAACGTGGTTTGACTTGGCTCACACATTTATTCTGTATTATTTGGAAAAACAATAAAATACCCGAAGAATGGAGGAGAAACATCGTGATGCCTCTTTATAAGAATAAATGAGGCATTCAAATTTTTTTGGATTACATATGTATTAAACTAATGAGTCATACAATGAAAATTTGGGAACTTGTAATTGAAAGGAGGTTGAGGCAAGTTTCCAAAGTGACAGAAAATCAATTCGGATTCAAGCCAAGTCGCTTAGCTATTGAAGCTATCCACATGTTAATGAGAACATATTTATAGAGCTAAAATGAAGAACCTCCATATGATTTTTATTTATTTGGAGATGACGTATGATTTAGTCCCATGGGAGATATTGTGGAGAGTTTTGGAGAAGAGACGAGTACCTAGCCTACATATTAACCTTATAAGGAATATGTATGATGAGATTTCATCTTGCGCAAGGATACGTGTCTGGGAAGATTGACTATTTTGACATTAGCATCGGTCTGCAGCAAAGTTCAACTTTGATTACATTCCTTTTTACTTTGATTATGGATGCATTAACTAGTCACAATAGGATGAGATACCTTGGTGTATGTTGTTCGTCGATGATATTGTGTTGATTGATTATACTAGAGATGGAGTAAATGAGAAGCTTGAGTTTTGGAGGCGTGCCTAAAGGATTTCGTGTAAGTAGGGCAAATACTGAATATATGGAGTGCACATTTAATGGAAGCAGTGGTGAAGGAATACATGTGAAGATTGGAGATGATAACATTCAGAAAAAAGACTCTTTTAGATACTTGGGATCAATTTTGCAACATGATGGGGGAATCAATGTAGATGCTACTCATAAAATAAATGCAGGTTGGCTAAAATGGAGAGGAGCCTCTACTGCTATATGAAATAAGAAAATTCCTTTAAAAATCAAAGGAAAGTATTACAAAGCGGCTATGAAACTTGATCTGTGAACCATCCATTAGTATAAATGAAAATGCTGAGGTGGATGCGTGATCGTACACGAAAAGATCAGATTCAGAATGATGTGATTAGAAGGAAAGTTGGTGTAGCTCCGTTTGAAGATAAGATGAGTGAAAACCACTTAATGTGGTTTGGCCATTTGCAAAGGAGGTCGGCTGATGCATCAATTAGAAGATGCGAAATTTGGATGTTGAGCTGGCTAAGAGAGTGTAAGGAAGGTCTAATAAGTATCATATGAGACTATATGAATTAATCTTACTTTTTTGGATCTAAGCCTGAGAATAACCCAAGATAGATCTAAATGGAGGCAAAGAATCCATGTACTCGATTCTACTTAATGTAGGACAAGACCTTGTTGTTGTGGTGGTTATTTGACTTCCACATGTTCCAGTTTTGTATCGGTTCTCAGTTATTTATTTGTTTCCCTGATTCATATATCCATCATCTTCTCAAACCATGCAAACTTCTATAAGTCATCAATATCTTGATTATGGTTTTCCAAAGCACGAAATCAAATTACTATCTTGTGGGGAGTATTGTTCAATTTCTTATTCCAATTGATTCTTGTTAGAGTTATTAGATTTACATATATGTTTGTAACTCTTCGAGTTCCGTAACCTCTCGTGACCCTTCGGGTTCTGTAACCCCCTGTGACCCTTCGAGTTCCGTAACCTCTGTGACCCTTCGGGTTCCATAACCCTTGTACTCTCTAGGGTTTTCTCTCTATATAAAAGACCCTAGCTCTATGGAATAAACACCTCATTCGTTCCTCTTCTCCACATGGTATTAAGCGACGGTCCTAGATAGAAGCCTAATACCCTAAATCCGACACCACTACCAGCCCTCTCTCCGCCAACAAGGAGAGAGGGCTGGACCTCCTCCGTCGCTTGTGGATTCGATGATCTCACATAAGGCAGTCTGAGTGCCCAACAACACCAGCTACCACCTCCAGCGGCATCTAAAGCGCCGCCCAAGGCTCTAGCAGTTCCAGCCGCACCTCCTGCATCGCCGACACCACTTGTAGCCCTACCCTCTCCAACAACCCCTGTTTCACCACGACTTGTTTCTCCCAACTTTTTATTTCTCCCTCTTTATTCTATCAAGTATGGGAGAAACGAGGAGCCAGAGATGATTCTTCAGGATGTCTGCTATCCTACCACGACTGACAGACCAACACTCCAAACTACTACTCTGGTCATCCGTCTTCACCGAGCATCGACTTCTTCATCAGGACGTATACTTATTCTTTTACGATCCGACTACTCCTCCGCACTGGACTTCTTCTATAGCGATTCTTCTCCAGGTACGACAGAGATATGTTCCGGTGACCTACAGGCACGACAGAGATACGTTCCGGTGACCTGATATCGCAGCGACTCTACATGCATGGCAGAGATACGTTCCGATGATCTGAAAGCCGTAAACCTGTTCTCGAGCGAGGTCTTCTCGGAGATACGTTCTTATGATGCATCGTGTGAAGATGTGGTGTATACTTTTTCTTTTTATTACAAGCTGTAGCTTTCTCAGCTCCAGCTTGAGGGGGAGTGTTAGAGTTATTAGATTTACATTTATGTTTGTAACCCTTCTGGTTCCGTAACCTCCCGTGACCCTTCGGATTTTGTAACTCTTTGTGACCCTTCGAGTTCCATAACCCCCGTGACCCTTTGAGTTCCATAATCCTTGTACTCTCTAGGGTTTTCTCTCTATATAAGAGGCCCTAGCTCTATGGAATAAACACCTCATTCGTTCCTCTTCTCCACAATTCTAATTATCTCCCATTGCTTTTATGTACTTCCATGTTGGCCAATAACATGAATTTCCACCAATATTCTTGTTTAGTATCTTGTTTAGGCCTTTTTGGAAAATTAAAGCTCAACAATAGCATTGCACTATAGCCATAAGAGCATCGAAGGTATTTAGCCGGCCTTGCATTTAGGGTTGCATCATTGTCCCGTGGGGGGTAAAGGATACAAGATCCCCTCTCTTTGTTGATTTTGTTGGAGAATTTTCTTTTATGGTGATGGATGCCACCAATTCCCATTACACTAGGTGGAACTCGTCATCGAGGTCTCTTTTGGATCGTTTTTTGAGATTAGTGGAGCTGATAGATGTTTTCCTGCTAGCCTTTGTGCAACCCCTGCCTAGGTTGCATTTGAACATACCCCTATTTTTGCGAGTCTGGTTAGGGATCCTGTATTGGGAGTCAGTTTTGGTTTGAGTGCACGTGACTTTCGGATGAGGGCTTTCAGGCGTGGGTCATGACTAAGCTTAAGGCCTTGCCCAAGATGCTGCACTAGATGTTGATTAGGTGAAATGAGCTGTGTATCAGTTGGACTAAGAGGACACATGCCCAAGAGGGGGTGACACACCTCAATACTTTGGAGGAATCCATGGATCGTGTGGAGGAGAGAGCATCTCGAAAGAGCAGCTTCAGATCCTGCGAGAGGAGGATAGGACGTGGGAGGTGGAGTGACGTTAACGGTCAAGGCAAGCCTGGCTGAAGGAGGAGGATGCCAACACCATATTTTTCGTGTTACTATAAGTGGACGTTGGACACACAATATGATCCACTCAATGTTCATAAAATCGACCGCATGGGCCCGCATATGCCCATGCAGCATGCACACTGAACCGATTTCATAAATCAGTGCATTATGCGCCCTCGCCGCATATGCAGCCCGTATGTGCCCTGCATACTGCTCCAGCATCTCCAACTTTCCAATCGTCTCATTCATGTGCTTAATTCCATAGATTTGCCTCTTCCTCCATTTAATTGTAAGAATATGACATGCATTTGTATATAATTGCAATGCATTATGCCATTATATATGCAATATTTTATGTTTATCTAAAAACATGAGTATATGCAATGTATCGTCAAATATTTTAATATATGACGATTGATGTTTTGCTCATGTAGTGCATGTATGTGTAATGAAGTTTTGTTATTATGAATCATCTAATACGTGAAGTTTTATAGCTAAATATTTTTTTGTGATTAAATGTTAGACAATTAAAGCATATACTCAACCATCTAACATGAACCGTTTTTCTTAGATCATCTTTAACTCCACTTAGATACATAAATTCAATAGTAATGCCATTCATAGATATTTATTTACTTTTAAATTAAAAATTAGAGAAATCGCGTAGAATCACATGTACCTTGCATATGCCCCGTATACCACAATCAGTGGCCTGTGCAAACGCATACACATACCGCTTTCCTGAACCTTAGATCCACTCGATTGAGGTTAATAGGGAGACAATAGAGGGGATTTGACCATTGGGGCTAACTGGGCATTGCCATGAATTTAGCAGAATGCCCCCTACATGCAGAGGGGAGGGGTCGTAAGGCATGAAGGTACGAAGTTTATCTGAGATGCAAAGGACTGAGTTGGTGAGGCTTTTCTGTTCAGAGAAACTGCAGATGACTAGGTTACCATGCTGAATGCCAGTGGATCATCAGGCCCGGATGTTTTCAGATCTTTTTCTTAAGGAGTTCTGAAACCTAATGGGACAGAAGGTGATTGTCGGTTGGCAACGAATTGCGGATGAAGAACCAAGGTTTTGAGCGATTGATCGCTCTCTTATGTTCCTTTGCCCAAGAAAAATGTTGTGCGACGGGTTGAAAATTTGAGACCTATTGCATTATTCAACACCATTATCTCATTGTTGCGAAGGTCCTAGGCAATCGGCTCCATATTATGCTTGACTCGAATATCGCTCCTCCAAGATGACGTTCATCCATGGGTGACATATAATAGATGGTGTGGTGATGGCCTTTGTGATCGTTGTAGGCAGTGGAAAATTGAATGGTTTACTTTGAAAGGTGAAATTCTCAGAGGCTCATGATTGTATTGATTGACGTTTTATTCGAGCCCCTCTCGCTCATAGGGGGTTCCCTGATAATTTGATTGTGTGGAGGAAGATGTACTTCACGAGGACATCTTACTTAATGCTGGTGAATGGATGGAAGTTTGGGGGCTTCTTCTGTCCTCAGAGAGAAGTCTGGCAGGGTTGCCCTATGACCCCTTTGCTCTTCGTGGTTGTGGCAGATGCACTCTCTAGGATGGTCCTCTATGCGGTTAGTGGAGAATTTTATGGTGGTGTTAGAATGGGGGACATCTCGATGCCTCTATTGCAGTATATGCAATATTTTTGGTGGAGGGTGGGATTCCGATGGCGGAGGGCATTGCCATTGTCTTGAATATGGTTGGGACGATTTTTGGCCTTCGGATTAATGGAGCTAACTAGCTAAGTTCTTTGTTGCTTTCAGAATGGAGGAAACACCTAGGGACTCACCGCCAATTACATATTTATGTTTTCCCTTGTTATGCGGAAGGTTGAAGCAGGCTGACTGGTTGTCGACCATTAAGAAGATGGAGTCGAAACTGACCGTCGAAGAGACTTGAAGACTTGACGTGTATATTCTTTTGCGCTAGTACTAGAGAGACACATGGGGGTTGCCATTAGTGAACTGGAGGATGGTGGAGTTGACCAAGGAAGATGGCGATTCGAAGGTGACGAGTTTAAATGAGATAAACATGGTCCTATCGTCCAAATGGATATCCCAGATTTGAGGCGAGGGCTCCGACATGTCTTAGTTGTTACGTAATGTGTGACAACATATCTAGCAAGGTAGAGTGGGTTGGTGCATTTTCTGTCAAGCTTTTGGAGGAGAGTTAGTGCCGTGCTACCTATGATCTCTCACCTTTTCCGTCCAGCTCTAGCTGATGGGATGGGGTTTCACTTCTAGCTTGATGATTGGATGGGATGGGGTGTCCTCTGTGATTGCTTACTTGTCTGTTTTCCCTAGCGACGGATGGGGGCACGCCTGTTTGTGAGACTTGAGATGGTGATGAGTTGTCTTTCAGATTTTTTTGGGGCCTATCCGACTAGAGGGCGACATAGAGTTTGCTTGAGGTGCTGTTTGAGGTGTGTTGGAGTATTTGGTAGTGCACCTATTGTGTTGTAGCAGGGTAAATGGATCCTGGAGAAGATCCATTTATCCCATCCAGTGTTTAGTCCCACATGGACCAGTGGTGGGACTTGGAGGCTCTGGAGAGGCTATATAAGGAGCCACAGACCTCCTGTACTCATTGAGAAAAGCAATAGAAAAACACGCCCCTTTAGAGGGCTTCTCCCGTGGTTTCATCCCGCTCCTCACGGAGTAGGGTTCCACATTAAAATCCCGCGTTCTTATTTTGTTCTTTATCTTTTCCATGTTTACGCTTCCACATTCTTCATATTTTATAACATGGTATCAGAGCGGGTCGATTCTCGAGGATTTTTTATTTTGTTTGTAATATATTCGAGATTAGTTTTATATTGAAGATCTGTCATTCGTGTTTGAGATTTTTTATTTTCATATCATTCTTGTTCTACGGCTGGAGTTATGTTCTAGGGTTTCATTTTTGAAACCCTATTTTCTGCCGTCCAAGCCCTCCTAGGGTTTTGCCCCCACGAGCGAAACCCCTTTCTAGCACCAGGCGGCTCCTGCATCTTTGTGCTCCTCGAGAAAACCTCCAAACGGAGGTTGCATTTCTGTCCCAGCCGATGATCCCCGACCGAAGATGATCCCTGGAGCCTGGTGTGACTGCTGGGATCCATTCCCTAGCGCCGCCAGGCGCTCTCGCTTCCAGAAGTACTCAGATCGGAGTACGCACAGCCCCAAGCGCCCAGCAGTCCTCGAGCATCTCACATCTCGCATCCCTCGAGCATCTCCAAGCGGCCCTGTCCCCGATGCGAGCCTTACTCTGGCCTCCTCGAACGTTGTTCTCCAGGCGGTTGTTCCCCTGGCCAGAACATCCGTGAACATCCTCTGCCCAGAAGTCCCCAGAGCGGTTTTCCTCCAAAGCGCGCATGCGCACAGGCGCTCTTGCTCTCCTCCTGCTACTGGCAGCCGATTCTCCAAATCGTATCCCTCCCCGATTCCTCCTGGCGGAACCCCCCCTCCTCCATGCCTCGCTCGCAGGCGTTTCTCCTCGGCGGCGGCGGGTGCGTGGCCCCCCACCCATCTGCCATCATCAACGGTTACCCGGCATCGAGCCCAGGCGGCGAAGAAGCCGCTCCCAGCAGGCGGGCGAAGCCCCTTGCGCGGCTTCCATCTCCTCCGCGCGTGCTCCAGGCGGCGAGCAATAGTGCGCCCCTTTCTCTAGCGACGGCGGCAGTGAAATGGGGTTCCCGTGTTGGGAACCCTAAAGTAGTGGGCTCCATTTTATAAAAAAAATGTATATTGTGGGGACTGTTGAGAGAGTCCACGATGAAAAATTAAAAAAAACATGAGGGGGAGTTGGCATGTCTAAAAAAACAGAGAATCATTATTTGCAAAAAAATTAAGAAAAGGCGCGTACAAAAGAAGAGCCGTACGCAATTTTTTAAAGCCGAAAAAAAAGAGTGAAACGGCTTAAAAAAAGAGGATGAAAAGCCGAGAAAAAAAATGTCAACGGCTTAAAAAAATGTGTTTCAAAAAAAATCGAGAAAAAAATGTGACGGCTTATTTAAAAAAAATGATAAAAGCCGCAAATTTCATGTTTTGTTTACCCCTTATTTCTTGTCTTCTCCCAACTTCGTCGATGACATTTTCCGACAAGTATGGGAGAAAGGGGGAGTATGTACGTAGAGTCACAGGTCTGTTCATGATTCAGATTCCAGATTCAGATGCCAGTCTCCAGACCAACCAGTTGATCAGACTCTACAGTTCGGTTTCAGACTCGGCGATTGTTTCCGAGTCTCCAGTTTTAGACACGCACGAGTGTGCGGTCATTGTCAGATGAGCATAAGTTGCCATCATTGTCAGAGGTCCCCATCATTATTCTTGGTTTGTCGGCCGGAGTTTTCATGTGAGCCATAGGGACTCCATAGTAGAGGACCATTTCCTATGCCATGTTGGCAAGGATTTTCATGTGGTATCATAGGTACACCAGAGCAGTGCACCATTCTCTGAGCCAGATGGGAGAGACCCAGTTCTCCGACGAGGAGACTTCAGGTGCAGTTTCAGACTTGATGGTCAGATTCCGAGTCTTCAGTTGACTCACACTCCAGCCCGTTCGTCCTCCTCACCTGCATGGCATGAGAAGCAACGTCCTCGACTGCAGCATGTGCGCGTTGGGTTGATATTGTCCGTAGTGTCCTGTAGCGTGAGTTGAGTTTCTCTCTGTTTGTTTGTCCAAGCTGAGCATTGCATGCTCCAGCTTGAGGGGGAGTGTTGGAGTATTTGGTAGTGCACCTATTGTGTTGTAGCAGGGTAAATGGATCCTGGAGAAGATCCATTTACCCCATCCAGTGTTTAGTCCCACATGGACCAATGGTGGGACTTGGAGGCTCTGGAGAGGCTATATAAGGAGCCACAGACCTCCTGTACTCATTGAGAAAAGCAATAGAAAAACACGCCCCTTTAGAGGGCTTCTCCCGTGGTTTCATCCCGCTCCTCACGGAGTAGGGTTCCACGTTAAAATCCCGCGTTCTTATTTTGTTCTTTATCTTTTCCATGTTTACGCTTCCGCATTCTTCATATTTTATAACAAGGTGGACCGTCTGCCTGTTGACGGGGATCATTGGACATAGGTAGATGGATGCTTTTCAGTATGAATGGCATACACAACATTATAAGCAGTTACTCAATTCGGGCAAGTATGGTTGGCATACATGACATTATAAGCGGTACTATTCTTAATCTGGGCATTGACGGGTTGTGCCAATGGTGCTAGGGGATGCTTGAGGATTCAAACCACTTATTCTTCCAGTGTAGTTCATCGCGAACGATTTGGGATGTTACAATTATGGAGGGGTTTTCCACTGATTATGCTACCATGATCTAGTTGTTGGTGGATTTGGAGCATGGAAGCCCGACCTCTACCTTTACCTGAGCTGTTGCTGTTATGTGGGCTATTTGGCTAGCTATGAATGATCCTTCAGGGTAAAAGATTTTATGTGGAGAATGTTATGGAACATGCCAACATCACAAGGGGTTCTTGATCTTTGTAGTAGTTAAACTTGTGAATATAAATTTTTATGGGTGGATATCTCAAAAGGTCGGGATGTATGTTCATGGAGCAATACGAGGGATGGATGGAGATATTTGTTTTGGATTCTAAAATATGTGCAAACTTGTAGTTGTTTTTTTCTAGCTCATTATTGCAACCCAAAGTACCACTAGAAGCACAATCTTGATACAACAACAACAAAGCCTTTTACCACATTAAGTAGGGTCGGCTATATGGATTCTTTGCCTCCATTCAGATATATTATGGGTTATCTCGAGCTTAGTTCTAAAAGACTAAGATCCCTTCATATAGTCCCATTCCAACACTTCTTGGGCCTTCCTTGCCCTCTCTTAGCCGACTCAACATCCCAAAACTCGCATCTCCTCAATGGTGCATCAACTGGCCTCTTTTACAAACGACCAAACCACCTTAAGCGATTTTCTCGCATCTTATACTCGATCGGAGCTACACCAACTTTCATTCAAAAGTTATAGCGTCCATTAAGTGTGGTTAGTGGCAGATAGCAAGTTAGTATTTGTATTTTCTCGCCTTTTCGTTCTGGTGGCAATTGGCAAGATGTCTATTGATGAGGCTTGGGGTAGTGGTGGAGGGTGTCTTTAGTTTTACTCGGATTTGTCGGACTAGAAAGCAGTTGAGTTTTTGATGGTACTGATGGATGCCCTTTCCATAGTGAGAGGACCTACTCTTAGGCCTGACCACTGGATTAGGGTGGATAGTTGCTTTTCAGTTTGGAAGGCGTACAAAGCCTTGTACACTAACATGATCTTTCATCTAGGTGTTATCTCCATGGAGTTCATGTAGATTGGAAGTGGAGGATCTCGCTATGTGTTAAGGTGTTCTTGTGGCTGATGAGATATGGTCGTGTGATGACATGCACTTAAAGGACTACGTTCTTTCAAGGGGTAAATGACTCCTATCAGCGATGCTTAGATGGACTTGATAATGCATATTGATTTTTTAATCTTTTCCAAGGTTGTATAAGCGAGCAGTTAATCTTGACATGGTTGCCACACATTATCTCTATGCTTTTTAGGACTTCATGGTTCAGACTCTTGTTGAGGAGGAGCCTATTGGAATTTAGGCGGCAACCATTTTATGGGCCTTGTGTTTGGCAAAAAAATGTGCTGAATTTTTGTGGTAAAGTGTTCCATGTTGAAAATGTTATAGAGCATGCGGTATCCACAAGATTCTTGATCTTCGTAATTCTTATACATTACCTTGCGAATATAAAGTTTTTGAGATGGTGTCTTCTTGGCATATCACCATATTTCCTTCCAAAAAACTATTCAGTGTGGTGGAGAAGCTTGTAAAGGATAAAGATACATAAACAAGTTGCATGAATGAGGTAGGAAGTCAACATTGGAAACCCTTTTCAAAAAAGAGAGTTTACTCTGGAAACACAAAGCATGTTATTTCAATTAAAGTGTTAAATCTAAGTGCATGCACTGAACTATTACTTCATGCATGTTGATTTTTTTAGTCATTGAGAGAATTCAAAAAATTATTGTGATCAATGGACAGAGCAATAATCTTCGCAATACTCTTCCTGTAAAGTTGTATACATTCGCTACTTGTCAATTATAAAAGAGCGGGTTCTTAAATTGATAGTTCTTTTTTGAACAATTTAATGGCGATTTTATCCCAAACCAACATTGATAAGAGGATGCTGGAGGAATTGAAGTACGTGTAACCTAATCTAATAAAAAAAAGACAAGTTGAGAGAAGATTAGCTTTACGATATTGTCTATATGCATTGCAGCTTGAGGTTGATGATGAAACATGCAATATAGGAACATGGTAAAGAAGATTATGCGTACTTATCAATCTTTGTTGATATTAGTTATCTTTCATTCATTCTATGTATTGTCTTTTCTTTCTGTCTACATTATCTAATTTGCCCAACAAGTTTCTCTTCTATATAAGAGAACCCTAGGGTCTCATGAATAAGCAACTCATTATTTTCTCTTCACATGCATTAAAGCGACAATCTTATACTGGAGTTCTCGTACCTTGTGCCCTAACCCCAAATGTCTCCCCTCTCCTCCCCTCGTGCGCAACCCACATGGGCCCGTGAGCCTTGCGCCACTGTCGCCCTACTTCAGGTCCTCGTATGCCTCCCCTGGATTCCTAACGTGTTGCTCCGGCCCTTCAAGGGCCTCGTGTGCTGCCCAACCCTAGCCAGGGCCTTAATGTCATTATTGGGCCCATCCAAACCATCGTAGTTCCATCACCGCTAGACCACCACTGGACCCACATCAGACCCAATCGAGCTCTATTTTGACCCATTTTTCTCCATAATATCAAAAAGCAAGTGTTATATCTTCTCTTTGTCCAGTGATTTCAAGGGTCCGGCTCCCATCGTGAAGATAAATGGGACCAAGTATGAGTTGTGTTACATGCAGTTCTTGACCCTCCTGCAGTGCAATAACAAGGAGCATATTCTGACACAACCAGAGCCAACGGATAAGACTGGGGAGAATGCTTCGTGAAAGCAAGATGATGTGCATACACATGTTTGGCTCTCGGGTACTCTCACTACAAAGATTGCCAATGGCATTATGAACTAGTCCACCGCCAAGGCGATGTGGTATATCTTGGCAGACACATGTGGTCAAGCGAAGAATGTGGTCAAGATTCTTCAGTTGCAGTTTGACATCTGCACGACCAAGCAGAATGGCCGACCTTTGCATAACTTCTATTATTCGCTTCGTATCATGTTTGAGAAGCTTCACAACTTCATGTCTATCACCACAGATACTGAGCAGCAGATGACGTACATGAACTCCATGATGGCGGGAGTTTTCCTGGCTGCTCTAGATCCTGAGTATGAGGCAACACACACACAACTTTTTACTGATGCAGCTATACCTCCCATGGAGGAGTCATATAGTTTCCTTAGCAGGATCATCGTCTCACCTCCTGCCACCAAACATATCTCCTTAGTGATGGCCATATCTCGCGACAGAGGAGGCTCCACTCAGTTCAGAGGGCATGGTCCTCGTGTTAGAGGAAGAGGGAGTTGGGTCGGTGGGCCCATGCACCTACTGACATTGTCTTGATCATTAAGAGGATATATGCTATTAGAAGCATAGATATCCCGCTTCTACTCGTGTGGCCAAACAAGTTGAGCCTCCTGACTGTTCGACTTATTCTACAGATTTGCGTCTTGATGACATTGTCTCCATCTGAGGGAGATAATAACTCATGCTGTCGTCACACTACATGCTCCTTTATGTTGCACCATCGACCAGAGCTTCCTCGAGCTCCTCGGGTATATCCTATGCTTTTTACCAGTTGTAGTAGAGCAGATATGACATAGTGGATCATGGACTCTGGTGCTTCCCATTATTTATGTGGCTATGTCAGCTTGATGTGCAATAATAATTCTACACCGTCGATCTTTCTCTCTGTTGCAGTAACATGGGATTGACCCCTATGACAGCTTGATGTGAAGAATGCCTTTCTGTATGGTGACCTGCATTAGTCTGCATGTAGCCGCTGCCAAGGTTCACTACTGAGTTTGAGTGCCATATGGTTTGTAGACTGCACAAGGCTATCTATGGCCTTAAGAAGAGTTCAAAAGCATGGTTTCAAAGCTCTCGGGCTTAAGCAACAGGGTGTTCGTGAGATCGACGGTAAATCATTCACTTTTTGTTTAGAGGTCTCAAAGAGGTACAATTGCTACACTGATTTATGTTAATGATATCATTGTTATAGGGGATGAAGTGCACGACATTCAATTTGCTAAGGATTCTCGTGGTCAACTGTATGTAACCTAGGACCTTGACAGTCTACATTACATCGTTGGACTTGAGTTCGTCAGGAACCAACGAGGTCTTGTGATGACCCCGAGGAAGAACATTACATATTTTCTATCTGATACACGAATGGTGGGATGCATGCATGCCACTACTCTCATAGACACGAGCATGAAGTTGTATGATTATGACACTGAGGAGGTAGACAAGAGGAGATAAATGGAGCTTGTTGGGAAGCTCCTATACATGACCATCACCAGGAGAAATCCATCACCATGAGAAATCCATCCTTTGCAGTTAGCAGAGTGGGTCGATTCATATAGCAACCTAGATCGACACAGGATGCAGTCCATATGACTCTGAGGTATATGAAAATCTCACCTAGTAGTGGTCTGTTATTTAGTAGAGTCACATCCCTTGCCGTCACAACTTGCGCATATGCAGATTATGCGGGATGTCCAAGTAACGTGAAGTCTACCTCTGGCTTTGCAGTATTTATGGAACTCATTGGTGTCATGGAAGAGCAAGATGCAGACAGTCAGTGATCGTTAGATCTAGCCATGGCACTTGGGGGTAGATGACGTGGGTTAGATTCATTCTGAATAACCTATCTCTTGAGGTGCCTCTTCCCATACACCTCCAATGCGACAACCATGTTGCTCTTTTCATTGCCAACAACCCAACCTTCCATGAGAGGACCAAAAATATCGAGGTAGATTGTCACTATACTCGAGACATGATTCAAAAGGGTTTCATCTCCACCTCTCATGTCAGTTCAGGAGAACAAACATCAGACATGCACCAAGGCTCTAGCTAGAGGGCCATTCCAGAGATGCTATTTCAAGCTGAGCATGATTGATATATACGCTCCAACTTGAGGGGGGAGTGTTTAGATATTAGTCATCTTTTATTCATTTTATGTACTGTCTTTTCTTTCTGTCCACATTATGTATTTTTTCCAACATGATTCTCCTCTATATAAGAGAATCCTAGGGCCTTGTGAATAAGCAACTCATTATTTTCTTTCCACAACTTTGCATATGTTTTTAAAATGCATGAGGATGATCTGGAAGAAGACGTCCTCTAGAAGTGGATGGATTTCAATGGCACATTGATACCTAATAAGGAAGGTCAAATCAAAATATAAGTCGACAACTGTATGCAAATATTAACTACATGGTATGATTAGGTCAAGCGACATTCCCTCTAAGTAGGCTGGAAAGTGATGATGATGATGGTTTTTTTCAGTTCTACAATAAAAATCAAAGTCACGATCATAATAAAAAAATGGCATTAGGATGATGCAAATATTTAAAATGGTGGTAGTGAACACCGATATTTGGAGATTACTAGTGGACCACATGATATGCAGTTTGAGAAGGTCTATAAACAGGTTGAGAATTCGTAATATAATATAGAAATGCATGGATGATTTGTGCGAAGTCAAAGTCCAACTCCTGTAGAGCCTACGTATTATGTATCATGTCTATGAAAGAAATAACATGGAAGATTTGATATGTTTAGTGGACTCAATAGAGTATGGACATAGTAGGAAAGTAAAATTGTGGAGGAAAGCATAATCAAGCCCTCCATATGGATTTGATGAGATCATATGGCACGTTCCCTTACTATTTTCATGTTCCTCCTCCATAGATACTTCCTTCATCTTATGGTTATAGGTGTAATTACGGTGCTCAAAACTATTGACGTAGTTGTCAATATAGTGGTGATACTACATACTCCCAGACTCCTAGTCCCATAGCGAGGCATACATTTTTGGTTGTATTGTTTATGAAATATTTACTTTTACTCAACAACGCCTCCTCCTGATCGAGCATTCCCACCACCATAAAGATTGTCTCTTGCACCATATCATCATCATCATCACAAGGTTACTAAGATCCTTCTCTTTCTTGCCATTCCATCCGTGATATCATCTCCAATACAGTATCATTGCTGCTTATCCTCACATGAGAATTCTTCGAGATGTGGATGAATATGAAATTAGGCAATATATGATGAATTATAAAGCTAACGTGCTCCTATATGACATGAGAGAATTATTGTAAGCACATAGATTAGACGAGCAACGACAAGAAATGACATTATATGGATCCGCAACAGAACTTTTAGTTTGTATCATCAACAATTTAATTATTCACAAATGGCTTTACTTTCTTATTAATTTATATGCATACCTTTTCATTTTACAAGTTTTGGTTATTACGAAGGATGTATATAATATGTATATTATTGTATGAATTTCCTACATTACCTTTTGATATCTGTCAATTGACTTTTGTATATACACTATGTGTGATGTAATACACTATTAAATTTCAAAACGCGCATCATTCATGTCTATAAGGGTGTTCTTGTATAGTCCTACTATTTAAGATTATGATGATCTTAATTCACGAGAAAATTGTTTGTATTTCTGAAATTTCCAAATGATATCTTTGATATCCCTAATATTCTCCAAATGATATCTTTGATATCCCTAATATTCTAGACCTACAGCTCTGTTGATATTGATATTTTAAATCTTTTTTTAATCAAAAATGGGGAACATGCTATGGTGTCCACTCTAATAAATTAAAATGGTAGTATCAGAGAAAACATACAACCATGACTCGATGAGAGTCCTGGTGTGAGATATTATATTATCAACATAAAAACACTGAGAAGTAAAGAGTGCACCATTTCTAGCTAGCCACAATGCCCAAATAACTGCTACTGGTAGAAGGAGCTCATTTATGGATTTATGCTTTGCTGCATATAAAGATTCCCAAAACTCATAGTTATTCAATTAGTTTAAGTCAAGCTGTAGTGAAATAGGGGAAGGCATCCCATAGTGGAAAAAAGATGTTCCACCATCTCTATATCCAAATCACACAAGGGGCATGAACTGGATATACTTGCAAAGAGCTTTGCACAACGGTGTTATGATGTGCTTTCGTCTCACCAACCACAAAAAATGCCAACTGTGCTTGGAAGCTTTAATCCCCAACTAAGGTTGCAATCCCGGATCAGATGCCCGCAACTGGAGGTGGTGATCTTTTCAAATGATCTGTATGGACACTTTACTAAGAACATGTTATGTTTCCACACCCTAATGGTCTCTACAATCGGTCGGACCATCTAAACGACTCAGGGAGTCCACAAGATGGATGTAGTCCTCCAAGCGTTGATCTCAGAAATTTGCCAAGAATGAAGACATCCAGCTCCTGTCGATCCAACTATCTACCACCTGTGCCTCTCGATCCACTGCTAACATAAAGACTCGGAAAACGAGACGCAAAAAGGCCAACACCCATCCA
The DNA here is from genome assembly GCA_037367405.1 of Ottelia alismoides. Lineage (NCBI taxonomy): Eukaryota > Viridiplantae > Streptophyta > Magnoliopsida > Alismatales > Hydrocharitaceae > Ottelia > Ottelia alismoides. The sequence goes on from JAZKJV010001548.1 coordinate 318,121, forward strand.
ATTATCTGTCCAGAATGCAAAAGAGCCACAATTACGAAGACCTGGATGAAAAAGATCTGAAAACCATGACATTACCGATCTGATTCCTTTCCAAAATGTTGAGAGAAAGGAAGATTGGTGCTAAAAAAGGCTGTCGTAAGCTCAAATGCTATAAATACGATGAATAAGTCTACAACATAAGTCCTCACCTCTGCCCTAAATCCTGCTAACCCATTTGAGAAGAAGAGCCTAGTTCATGGTCTCTAGGCAGGAGATCCTGATGCCACTTGCTATCTTTGGGAGCGTAACCGTCTCCCAGTCTGCTAAATGTACTTCAAACACCTCTTGACCCGATTTGCCCATAAATTTTTGCATGATCATCTCCAGCTGATGACGAAGACTAGTATAGAGGAGGCATGCTGACATGAAGAACACATGAATTACTAAGAGAATGACCTTGACAATCACCAGACTCCCCCACAATAAGATGGCCGCCCTCCAAGCTGACAACTTCCTCTCCATCTTCTCAATGTTGGCCATTCTAAGTCTACCGTTGGTCAAAGGTAGAGGAAGATAGCATATCGACAAAGACATGCTCTCTAGGTCCAACTCTTCACTACATGCATGATCTCCAATTCTAACATATGAAAAGGAATAACTATAGATTTACTATGATTGAAAACAAGCCCAAAAAGTTTCCCAAAAGATCTCAAGGGTTGTAGCCATCATTCTGGCTTCCTCTCTACCACCTTTAATGAAAAGATGGTGTCATCTGTGTATTGTAGGAGAGGAACACATATATCTTCCAGAGAATAGCCTGCAATGATTCCATGCTGCATCACCTGGTCAGCCATACAAGACGGTACATCAACGATGATAAAAAAGCATAGGAGCAAGGGGACGTCCCTGTCTTGCACCTCGCCGTGGCTAAAAAAATCTCTCTCAGGCCAACCGTCGAATAGCATCGAAGAAAACATTGCGATGACACAACGATTCATCCAAGAGATCGAAAGATTTGGGAACCCCATTTCGCTAATGCTGCTCAAAGGAAACGCTAGTCATGTGTCATAGGCCTTGGAAAAATCCACCTTCCACAAAATGCCTCATATGCAATTTATCTTTCAATTTGCTATAATCTCCGTGGCCATTGCCAAACTATCACTTATCTGTCGTTTTGATATAAACTAACTAGAGCGGCGAGATAATGTAATCCATAACTCTGTTTAGCCTATTTGCTAGTGCTTTGCTAACACCAAGTATAATACATTGGAAAGGGCAACTGGACGAAAGTCCTCTACCCTCCCACATGCCTCTTTTCTTGGGAAGAGAAAGATGATGGCCATGTTGATCCTCTCAACTGTAGCATTACCTCTAGCAATTTCTTCTACAACATCCACAACTTTCCGACCTACCATAGCCCATAATTTCTGAAAGAAGAAAACGAGGAACTCATCAGGTGGAGGCACACCATCCAAATTCAAGCTCCAGATTGCGGCTTTAACCTCCTCCATCGTAAAACTTTGCACCATATGGCTCGTATGTTGTTCCGAGAGATGGATCACCCCTATGCTAGTCCATCTACGCAGTCTACCATCAAAACTCCGCGAGAAATCAATGAAGATGCCATCTGGTCAGAGATGTTTCAATGTCTAATTATTTTAAGGACCATTGCTAACATTCTATTTTTTACCTCATTATTGCATGGTAAGTATAAATTTGAGTGTTGGGTAGTGAATAGTTGACTCAGTTATTTGGATCTTGTGGAAAGGTCTATTGTAGTATGTGGTCATGTGTTTATTCTACATCATCTATATAAATAGAATACTTATATATATATAATATATATTGATCAGGATTCTCTGACCCTCTATGCTACTTTTAGAAAATAGACGGAAAGAACCTTATATAAGGTGGCATTCATGTGCAGAGAAGGCCATTATCACACCAATTCGAAAGCGTGGGAAGTTAGAAAAGAGCCTCCCAAGAGGCGATAGGAAAGACCAATGAAATGTTGGAAGGAGACTATTATAAAAGATATGTTTTTTTGGATCTAAGGCTATGCATAATCCACATTAGATTTGTTCGGAAGCAAATAATCCTGTATCTGACGTCACTAAAGTGGGCTGGTGGTGGGTCATTGTTGTTGTGTTCATCCAAGGGCTATTCAGAGGCTCTTTCTTACCCGATCTATCTGGAAAGCATCCTCGTGAATAGTTTACTCTTGTTGTATAGACTTTATACCTTGAACATATTGGGCATCAATAGGATGTTGTATGGTCCTGAGTAATGAGCGGACACAAAGTAAATCTCTACATTAGAGTGTCAATATTAGTTTATTTTAGCAGATCAAATTTAAATGCAAAATTCAGAGTTTCTCACTGTAATCTGTCTTTTCTATCATGCCATGTTTCCTTCCCAATATACTTGTATGGGTCTTTGGTTCTATCAGGTATCACCGCTTTCTATTTGACGTATCTCATCAGTTTGTTTTATGCAATTTTAAAGCTTTAAAAATGTTATTTTGTCATGTCTACGGATACCTTCTTATTATTGAGAAAATGTGCTTGGATGCCGATTGTTGAGCTTAATGGTTCATAATTCTGACTGGAAGTTGATGTCTGCTATTCTAAAACCTGAAAAATATTTTGGTTCTTAAATACGACGACCTTGTTTAAAAGGGAGTAATGTTGAATGATGTGTGTGTGTGGGAAGGGGGGGGGGGGGTGGCACTGGAATCATCTTAATTCCGAGGTTCATACACTGCAGATGCGTCGCCTTGGGGTGGAGCTAACCCTCTAAATACATTGTGGAAATAGGAAGATAATGAATTATAGAGTTTCGCAGTCTCTTGGCACTCTTGTACTCCTTTTTATTATGTTCCTCATAATGAACAAGGTCCCCACTATTTATACATATGTAGTGGGCACAAAAAAACCTGTACTGCACACATTGTTGATTTTGATGATATAGCACATCTGTGTCAACTGATTTTAGGAAATTATTTTTGCATTGCATGCCCACATTCACAGTTTTGGGTTGGTACTTGCGGAAGAAAGTTGAAGAGTCTTGCAGGTCCTGCATGAATCCTTTTCCTTCCTCTGTTGTGTGTTTTATGTGATTTACCCTGTCATAACTAGTTAATTTGCTCAAGCTGTTGTTTCCTCTTAATAGGAAGTCTAAACCTGATAAAGGAGCCAAGAAAAGAGGCGGCGGATTTACCAAATTGTGCAGCCTGTCCCCCCAGCTTCAAAATTTCATCGGAGAATCAGAATTAGCGAGAACTCAGGCAGTGCATTACGTCTTTACATTTTGATATGGAGATGTCTTATGGACCCGATGATGCTTTATTTGACAATTTGAGTTTATCTTACCATTTATTTATGTTTTAGGTTGTGAAACAAATATGGGCATATATTCGTGAAAATAATCTGCAAGACCCAAGCAATAAGAGAAGGATAATATGCGACGAGAAATTACAAGAACTTTTCAATGTCAAGACCATAGACATGTTCCAAATGAACAAGGCTTTGACGAATCATATTTGGCCATTAGGATCGACAAGTGGTAGTAGCCTTATTATTACTTTATATTTTTCTACATGCATATTCTCAATATTAAATGTTGACATGCCACCTTTTTATCTCTAAAACAAGTTTTATAAGATTCTTTATTATTTACTCTACTGGAAATCATATTTTGATGCATGAAAGTTTTCCTTGCACTATTTTTTAAGAAGTTAAGGTGGTTTAGTTCGTTCATCATTTTTTTTTCAACACAGGGAATAGGGATCACGGGTATGGCAAGGATTGATGTTTTCCAACATAATTAAACATCGAATTCTGTAGAGAGAAAATGTGGAAATAAAAAATATATAATGTGTAATCAAAAAACAAGCAGATAATTTAATTTTACATGGAAATTCTACTCCAGGGGAGCGTGATAAAACCACATAGAGAAGTAACAAAGGGTTAGATATTGCATTGTATTTCTCAATGAGTACAAGGAATGAAGTGTATGCTTTTTACATAGCATCACCAAAATAATGAAGTCCCACCATCAAGGAATGTTGGACTAAGCACAATTACTGACACACAAAAGACCTTTTCAAGTACTATCAACACCCCCCGTTAAGCCGTAGCACGAGATGCTCAATTTGGACTATACAACATGCAACACATACAAACTGAGTACGATCTCCCAAACACAGTTCTCAAATCCTAAACTGCATCTTCTTACACTTGTGATATGGGGAATACACAATGGTTGGGATATGAATTGCTCTAAATACAGTGAATGAAGCGTGTCCTTGAGCAAATCTGGATATGGAGACTGAAGTGGGCATCTGCACCGAAGACGCGTGTGAGTGACTGTGTGCTACCACCATATGAAGTCTCGAAATGTGTTTCCTCATGATTATTCTGCATTGGGCTCTCTCTCTCTCTCACATGAGAGCATTGAACTAGACCTCTCCCATACCTTAGAAGATGGGTAATGGAGTTCCTATGGATTTCTCCTTATCGAGTCTCTACGATAGGTCCCTGACATATGCGTTCCACATTAAGTTTATGAGTCAAATACATGAATATGGGGACTTCGCAACAAAAGATCACATTTGTTAGCGTCTCAACAATTGTATGAGTAATGGAGGAGTTCACTAACACACCATATTTCCATATCCTTGTGGAGATACAAACAAAAATTTCTCTTTTTCTTCTCATATCCATTTTTCCAATCAAATTTTACAACAACCCCTCGATTATTTTCTTTGCATTTTTTCTTGGCAGCTCCCCCATTTCATCAATCTCACCTCATTTTTTTGGCCAATTTGTTTCTTTTCTGTCAGTTTATTTTTTAAATCTCATTCTTACAATACTTTTATTTGGGTCTTTTGAGCCTGGAGCAGAAAATACATAAAAATAACAAAGAAATGGCCCAAAGGCCTAAATAAACAATAGGGCATCATGCATAATCTTCTCTTCTCATGAATGATGAATGCTCACAAGTCTAGACACGTAGCTTCACACAGTTTGTTGCTGTCTCCACACTTTTACATAATGCCACCATGCACCTTCGTTAGTTCGTATGCTGACACCGCTTACTCTTCAGCCTGCAAGTGGGGAGTCCCATCGTCGTCTTATGTTCTGGCTATGAACACATCGTTGCTTGTGATGCCACTTTCTATTATATGGCTCCCACACGGAACCCATTTTGAAGCATTATCATACACCACCTTATCTAATGTTGTCGTATCCGATCTAAATACACGGCCTCTTCTTGCTAGCGTGTCGTCTCCACATGCTTAACACCATGCTTGGTATGGAATTACTCCAACCCTGTCACCTTTTATGTGGAGTTTGGGCAATGTGATGCACTGTAATTGCTATTGTTTTTGTATCTTTGACATGGGTATGCAAATTAGCCTCTAAATGTGATACTAACAGCTAACTGTGCAGAAACATATTAATTAAATAGGTAAACTGATCCCCTTTAGTTTGCAGATCAACACAATTAATACCAAAAGCAAAATGCTGTTCCAATCACAAAATAATCGAGCAAACACAATGGACACATTTTTTACGAGGAAGCTTAAATGGAACAAAAACATCGCCCAGAGTTGCCTCGACTTGAGATGTTAACCAAATGAATCTCTTGATCCTTTCCACTATTCAAGCTGCTTTAAACAAGAGCAGGTCCTCCTCATTTACACCTTACTATTTTAGGAAGCTTCTAGATGAGACTTCTTTTTGGACTAGAAGAGGGGCGTTAACAACATGAGCACCCGTACAGCCCGTACACACCCCGTACAGTAGTTATATATGAAATAAAATCCTCTTAATCTCAAATGGTAGACAATGTAATATGAGGTATAATAAAAGTGATCTTACAGATCAACTTGCATGAGGTCGATGTAACGAGGCACAAATGCACAAGACACCTTCTGATTTTTCTCATAAGGTATGGAGTTCAATACGTTGATACTCTCTTTAACACAATAACAATCTAGAGCATAGAGAATGGGAGTGAATTGTATGGAAGTGAAAGGAATGCATTGCATTCATAATTATCCAAAGTAGTTGTTTTAGGAAGTTGTCAAACGTTAGTGGGCGAATGGATGCGTTAGTTGATTTTAGTAGACGTTGGCATTTAAATTAAGCACCCTTTACAAAGCAGTCGTGAGACCTGCTATGCTCTATGGATCTGATTGTTGGCCTGCGAACCATAAACACATGTAGAGAATGGTTGTAGCTAAGGTGGATGTGTGGACATGCACGTAAAGTTCGGATTCAGAATGATGTAATCAGAAAGAAAGTTGGTGTAGCTCTGATTAAGGATAAGATGCGAGAAAACCGCTTAAGATGGTTTGGTCATTTGCAAAGAAGGTCAACTGATGCACCAGTTAAGAGATGCGAGTGTTGGGATGTTGAGCCGTCTAAAAGAGGGCGAGGACGGCCCACGAAGTGTTGGAAAGAGACTATACCAAGCGATCTTAGTTTTTTGGATATAAGCTCGAGATTGACCCAAGATAGATCTGAATGGAGGCAAAGAATCCATGTAACTAACCCTACTTAATTGTGGGAAAAGGCTTTGTTGTTGTTGTTGACCCTTGACACGATTAGTCAATTGAAAAATATTTCATCGAATGAGCTATAAGATGATTACAATGTTAGGTTTGCTAAGGTTGCCATTGGTAAATTGAATGTTGAATTGACTATTCAATAGGATTAATAGACTGATTAAATCAGCTGGTTTGGCTGGACATGATTTAGACTTTTAGTTGATTGGAAATCTAGTTAACGAGCTGATTGGTCCTAAGAACTGATTAGATTGGAGTTGTATGCTATGCTTATGCATGGGGTTTACAATGCAACGCTCTTCATAAAATACAACACATAGGAATCTTGATCTTTGTCTTCTTGGTCTTCATTTCATCCTTAGATCGATTTTATGTTAATATAGCTTCTTATAGCTCCATTAGCATGATCACGACTTTTAACTTTAACTTCATCTGTTCATCTATTGTCATCACTTTCTTTGCTAGCTAAAATACATGCTAATACAAGAAAATTTTGTCATTAAAACAATCCATGTATATATATACACGCATGTCATTAGCTATCTCTCACTTTTGGTAATGACAAAATTAATTTAAAATGTTTAGCAAAAAAGATAAAAGTCTAGTGATTGCGCTAAAACTTTTTGATAACATCTCTAGTTTTATGGATTTTTGGTGAAAAAAAAAACTCTTCACAATATATATATATCCATACAAAAATGAAGTTTATTATTTCAAAAAACTTTGAAAACAACTCACTAGATATCAAGTAATACCATGGCACCTTACAAAAGAATTTTTTCATTTTATCATTTGAGTATGCCCTGAACACTAGCATTCCCTGAAGCATCTTTTCCCACATGTTAAGTAATGAAAGTTGCATTCACAAGCTTCATGATAAATTGAAGATTTGAATTTATTTCAAATTGATTAGTTAGTTAGTTAGAGTCTAAATTAGGATAAGTTGGAATTTGAGTTTTGATTTGTTTCTAGTTTTGGAATCCCATCCCTCCTATATAAAGGGATGGTAGTCTATTGTTTTAATAAGTTCACATGATATAAAATTTGAGTTTATCTCCTTTTGTCTCTATCTCTCCCTCGACGCGATATTCGCAGTTCCTCTCCAATACCCGCGTAACTGGTGTGTTCTCTCTTCTTCTCTCCCCTCTCTAAATTCCTTCCACCAAAATTTATTATTCTCCATTGTTGCCTGCAACAATTGGTATCAGAGCATGGCAACAAAATCATTCTTACGGAGGATGCAATTCGATCTTAGTCTTCTCTCCCATGGCTCACATGCACATTCGTGACAACAAAAGTTCAAGCGACGCCGTGTATCAGGCTTCAAGGTTCAAGCATGGCTGGATGCGTTAATCGACGAAACTTTGCCCGTCGACAACAAAAATCAGATCACAGAAGCTGTTGTATAACCTACTTTTGATCAAGAAAACGATTGTAATTTCATTCAAGATGAAGATTTATCTGATACATTTTCAACACAAAAGGAAATGACGACGCGGACCGTGTCTTTGATGAAAGTTTCCACGAGGAAGAACCCGAAATCATCAAATTTTTAGTAGTGGAAGTTGCGGTCCAGGAATCAAAAAATGAGAAAAATGGAGATTTGGGGCCTATATTTGATGAAGAACCAGTAAAAGAAGATTCAAGCTTGCAACCACCGGAGAAATCGACTTCGGCGCCACTCAAGGCCCTCTCGCTGCCCCCCTCCGCCACCCTTACACCTCCAACAACTAGGTAAGCCCCGCTGCAACCCCGCCCCGCCTTCCTCGCACCCCATGTGCCCATCACTGCCGCCCCACCCGCGCCGACACCACCACTGCATACTCCCATAGCCGCCCCACCTCCGGTCCCCATTCTCGCCCCCCCCTCTGCCACAATGATAATCGCATGACAACCCCCCTCCGCGGATGCAACCCCACCGTCGTTCTCCCACATCACCGCCAACACCTATGTTCCTGCCATTGTTGCCGTCCAGAGCCTCCAGATTCAGCTCGTCGTCGTTGGCGCCTTATGGATAGACGAAAAACCCTAACATGGGTTTTCCATTCAAATGGATTCGAATTCCATGAGTAAGGATTGGAATATGATGTCGATAAATTGCAAAAAGACACTTCCACCCGAAACTTTTTTAAAGGACAAAGTTGGTAGTAACTTAAGAGGAAGTGAAGGGGTAAAAATATTGCACTGCAACCCCTTGGGGAGAGAATCTTTTAAGAAAAGTATCGATAAAAAGGGAATGAGGCTGCTATCTTCTTCAATTAGGACTAGGAATGTGGGAGTTTGCCTATAAAAGGACCCTATGAGTTATGACAATACCCACATCTCCTCTCATCCCAGACTTATGCCAAACATTTGTTATGGGTTATCCAACGGCTACAATGTTCATGCTTCATCAATTTTTCGATCACCGCAAAAAGGGGACAAAGCTCGTGGAGACGCCGCCCTTTGCGTCACATATGTTCTTCCAACATGAGGTTAATGACTCCAGCCACCGCACTAAAGACGCGTGGATTCCGCCATTTGCTCCACACTAGTTCTTCCATGGGATGATCGAGAACGCCAAATTAAATTTCAGGCCTGCAGATCAAGCAATTCGTCGGGAGACGAATTTTTCAAGTGGATGAGAATTGATGCGATATTTCTCAAATTGGCAGAACAAATCAAATAGAATCAAATGGTTGATTGGGGATTTTTCAAATTAGGGAATTTCGTCCTCAAGTTGTTATTTCTATTAATTGCATATTTTATTTAAATAAATTGATATTATAATCTCAACTTTTTTGGTAGATAAAATTAGTTAAGGGTCAATTAGAATCGGTTAGAGTCAATTAGGATCAATTAGGATTTTATTTGAATTCGAATTTATCTCTAATTTTGTAATTCCACCCAAAGGGGATGGTAGTCTATTGTAATAAAAGTTCAGATGATATGAAAAATTGAGATTCTATCTCTATCTCCCTCTCTCGTCTCTCTCCTCCCCCATGCGGTCTTCGCGCTTCTCCTTCCTTGAATCTTGCGCAACTGGTGCGCCTTCTCCCCTTCTCCCCTCCAAATTATTCTTCCACCAAATTTCCACCATCAATAATTATTTTTCTATCATCGCAGAATCCTTTCTGCATCATCGGGCCACGTGACGGTCGATGGCGCTTCATGCTCTGGCTTGGATCATCCGAGCCTCCTAGCTTTGGAAGCGTCGACGTGGCTGAATGAGGGTCGTTGGATGAGCACCGGGAGGGTGCCATCCAACGACACATGTACGTTCTGGAAGCTGCTTCCTCCACCGCGGGCTGGAGGCACGATCGGGTCTCCGACGAAGCTGCAAGAGCTCCGCCACCATCCCCCGCGCTCGATGAAGATCCAAGAAGAATCATAGATGTATGGCAATCAAGTTTGCAGCACGGGGAAGGATCTGGTCTGCCTGGAGGAGGCCAGCGACATCCCGACGTCGGAATCGGAGCTCGAGAAGTCTGCTCCAACGAAGCTCCGGCCATTGAGAACTCTGGTACTTGCAATGTTAGTTTATAGCCGAAGCGATTGTGCCCGGTGCGAAGTATGTGGAATGGGAGCCTTGGCAGACGAAGAAGGTGGAGGCTCGTCGAGCTCCTCCACCGTGAAGGGAGGAGCAGATGGATGGTGTGACTGAGGCTCTGACGGAAGGGAGAAGGTGGATGAAGTGTAGTGCGAGAATGAGCGATGTGTAACGAAGCTTGGGCGAAGGTGAATTGTGGGTGAAAAGGCGATTAAGTGACTAATTAAATAGGAGAAATCAAAAGAAAACGCAAGAAGGATCGAGGAGACTCACTTGGAGAGTTGGGCGGATGCGGCGGCCTAGGCTCGAGCTCCGAGGAGGCTCTGGTCATCGCTGGACTTTAGCAGCCATTTGGAGCAGCTTACCGGCGTTTGAAGACCGGAGACATGGCCTACCATAGCCATGGGTCGACACCGGAACCATTGGTCGTCTTTGCGAACTCAATCCGACCTCCCTCTGTCACGGGGAGACGGAGAGGAGCTGGGCCAAGGCCCGCATAAAGGTGGACGGGGCCGAAGTTGGGTGGCGACAGAGTATTTCAAGGGGGAAGGTTCGAGGTTCTGGTGGTGGACGACGTGGGTTGCGAGTGGGGTATGGAGCGAGAGAGAGAGAGAGAGGAGTACATGGGGAATTACGCTATTCGCGAGGGTCACAGACGAATGGTCTTGGGCAGAGCACTTTCAGCGAGTGGTGGGAGCGACCGGCGAGGTCGGAGAAAAAGGAAGGGGGTGACGTGCGCGATGTGGTGAATGTGGGAGAGAAGGGGGCTTTGGAGGTGGAAGACGAAGTCTCGACCGTTGGATTGCAAATCCAACGACTGAGAGGAGGGTGCGAGGGGGCAGCCTTGATCTAATCGACCAGGCCGCATCCAAGGGTCGTGGGCGAGGTGCAAGTACCCATTGGATCATTCTAATGATCCAACGGTCGAGGAACGAGCTGTGATCAAGGGTTGCAGGTGAAGATGAAATGGGCGGCGGAGATTGAAGCGCGTGGAGAAGATCGGGCGGCTGGGAATGATGGTGTGTGGCGCGAAGGGAGCAGGCCACGTGGCCCAGCCAGGTTATTTTGACATGAAATACGAAAAAGAAAAAGAAGACCGAATTTGGAAAAACTCAAAACATGAAAGTTGTAGATCTCGATAAGATCTACAAATTTCATATTGATCAAAAAAGCAAAAGAGGTCAAACAAAGGGAGAAAAAATTTTGTAAGTGTTTTTAAAGATATAAAAACACTACGATTTTTTATTTTGTCATTTTTGTATTTTTAATTATTTTAAGACCCATATATATATACAGCAATTAATCTGGTTTTTATTGACATCAATTTAAGCTAGGGGATTAATATAGGAAAATTAACATGATGAAAGTGAAGTTCATCACCCCCCATACTTAAACTATGCTCGTCCTCGAGCATCTCAAACATGAGCGAATTGATTAACCCCTGATTGTGCATGTGAATACAAGACCTGATCCGTTTAAGAACTCCCGATTTTAGATATCCAAAATTTTAAAACTGAACTAAGCTCTAATCAAGAGGTATCCAATTTCTCTAATCCTTAGACTCTCTCTGTTTACATATATAATAAGTGTTGTGAAAAAAGACTTCGATAATCATTCTGGAAAACCCTAGGCTCTCTTATATAGGGAGAGACCTTAAGGGTAAATTACAAAGAGTTCTATAAAAGATAAAGAAATAACGACATGATACATAAAGAGATAATAATACTAAGAACGGTCTCTACACTCCCCCTCAAGGTGGAGCATAGATGTCTATCATGCTCAGCTTGGATGAACATCTCTGAAAAGGTCCTTTGAGCAGTGGCTTGGTGAATACATCTGCAGTCTGATCTCCTGAGCTCACATATGCAGTAGATATCAATCCTCTCTGGATCAAGTCTCTAGTGTAATGGCAGTCAAATTCAATATGCTTGGTCCTTTCATGGAAAGCTGGATTGTTGGCAATGAATAATGCTGCCTGATTGTCACACTGAAGCTTCATAGATAAGGGCACAGCTACATGTAGATCTTCTAATACGGACCGAACCCACATCATTTCCGTGCTGGCTTGAGCCATGGCCCTATATTCGGATTCGACACTGGACCTTGCCACAACAGTTTGTTTCTTGCTTTTCCAAGAAACCAGAGAGCCTCCAACGAATACTGCGAACCTTGAGGTTGATTTTCGATCCTTAGGGCATCCTGCATAACCTGCGTCTGCACACACTGAGATGGATAAGTCTGTGCCCTTTCTGAATAGCAGCCCTGACCCTGGAGAAGACTTCAGATACCTCAGTATCATGTGTATAGCATCCATGTGAACCTGTCTTGGCTGCTCCACAAATTGACTCACCCTACTAACTGCAAATGCAATGTCTGGACGAGTTATGGTAATGTAGAGGAGTTTTCCCACCATTTCTCTATATCTCCTCTTATCTACTTCATCAGTATCACCATCATACAACTTCATGCTCGGGTCCATGGGAATACTTGATGGTTTGCATCCATCTATGCCAGTCTCAATCAGGAAGTATGTAATGTATTTCCGTTGGGTCATCACCAAGCCCTGTGCATTCCTTGCAAATTCCAACCCCAGAAAATATCTTAAGGTTCCAAGATCCTTTGTAACAAACTGACGGCCTAGGAATGCCTTTGCCCTTTCTATGCCCTGAACATCATCTCCTGTAACAAGAATATCATCCACATAGACCATAATGACAATCGTACCTGTCGATGACTTCTGGACAAACAACGAGTGATCGACATTTGACCTCTTGAATCCCTGTTGCTCAATTAGGTTGTACAGCTTCGGGAACCATGCTCTCGAACTCTGTTTGAGGCCATATATCGCCTTGTGAAGTCTACAGACCATCTGCTCCTCCCCCTCAGCAGTAAACCCAGGTGGCTGCTGCATGTAGACTTCCTCCTGTAAGTCCCCGTACAGAAAGGCATTCTTGACATCTAGTTGAGATATACTCCATTCACGAACCATAGCAACAGATAAGAGTATACGAAGGGTAGAGTGTCTCGCCACTGGAGAGAACGTATCCATGTAATCCACGCCATAGGTTTGTGTAAACCCACGGGCGACCAAGCGTGCTTTGTACCGAGCCAACGTGCCATCTGCATGATATTTAACTGTAAAGACCCACTTACAGCTCACAACGGATGCATCAGGAGGTGCAGGGACCAAAGACCATGTGCCACGGGATTGCAAGGACCTCATCTCTTCTTCCATAGCTAATCTCCAGCAATCTTTCTTCAAAGCTTCCTGGTAGGTCCGTGGTATATCCACGGAAGACAAGGCTGAGGCAAATCTCTAAAAATCACCAGTGAGACGGTGAAAGGAAACCTGTGAAGCAAATGGATAAGAGGCACATTGCCGCCTCTGCTTCCGAATAGCAATTGGAACATCAAGATCAGCATCTGCTGTACTGGATGGGCTAGTGTCGTCCTGTACTGAAGAATCCTGCACATGTACCAAACCTGACCCGTCAGTAGTAATGCCATCTGCACATACCTGAGGCGTGATGAGTGGCTGATGTGTAGTCTGAGCAGGACCTGACCGACGCGTATAGAATTTTGGTAGCGGTGAAACGATAGACCGTGGAATGGGTGGAGGAGGTGGTGGTGGAGGTGCTGGCGTGAAGACAGGCACAGGGGAAGACTCAGGTGGACTCCATGTAGGTGGTGGAGGAACATAGACATCATCAGTGGTAGTGGATGGTACCAGTCTGTCACCTGCAGGAGAGAAATACATGACAGACTCAAAGAAAGTGACATCAGCACTCACGAAGTACTTCTTATTCGTAGGATCATAACACCGGTAGCCCTTCTGAGTCCTGGAATAACCTACAAATACGCACTTGACTGCTCTAGGAGAGAGTTTGTCAAGTCCAGGAGATAGAAGATGAACGAAAGCCACAGTACCAAAGACACGTGGAGTCAGTGAGGATAACTCCTTGTCTGGAAAAATAAGAGAGATAAGTATCTTCTCACCAAGAACTCAGGATGGCATTCGATTGACCAGATAACATGCAGTAAGAACAGCGTCCCCCCAGAAGGAAATAGGGGCACAACTCTGAATCAACAGGGTTCGAGTAATATCCAAGAGATGGCGATGTTTTCTTTCCGCCACACCATTTTGCTGTGATGTATATGCACAAGTGGTTTGGTGAATAATACCCTTTGATGAAAGAAAATGAGAAAGTGAGCGCGTACAAAATTCTAGGGCATTATCCGTCCGAACATATTTGACTGAGGAAGAGAAAACATTGTGCATTTCATTAATTAAATTCTTGATCACATCTCCTGCTTCAGATTTATTCTTCAAAAGAAAGACCCGTGACACACGAGAAAAATCATCCACTACCACAAGATAAAATCTGTGCCCCTGATGATCGGGAACACGACTCGGACCCCATATATCTATATGTAACAACTCGAATGGGGAGCTACTGCTCCGACTCTGACGACTTGGAAAGCTCGACCTATGATGCTTTCCTAACTGACATGCTTCACAGCGGAAAGACGAACTAGGAGAGATCTGGGGCAGAAGATGGCGCATTTTCTGGAGCGAAAGGTGACCAAACCGGAGATGCCAGATGTACGGAGAGACTGGTCCGGCGCAATGAGAGGAGACGCTAGCATAGGAATCCCGAACCAGCCGATATAGACCATTCTGCTCAGAACCACAGCCAATCACCCTGCCTGTGAGTATGTCCTGAAAAATGAGAGAAGACGGGTAAAATATGACATGACAATGCAAATCCTTCGTAATCTGACTAATAGATAACAGATTCATTGAGAACTCAGGAGCATGTAGGACGTTCTGTAGCTGCATAGTGGAGGACAAGAAGACCTCCCCCTGTCCAACAAGGGGCGAAGCCGCGAATGGGTACCATCTGCGATCGGCACTGAACGACCGGGAGGAATGTCCTTGTAGGCCTGTAATCTATCTCTATCTCGGCAGAGATGATGTGTGACTCTCGAATCTATAACCCAATCAGATATATCATGAGACAGTGTGAATGCAGTAGATCTACCTGAGGTACTAGCAACGGCAGATGAACTGGCGGAGGCTGTAGCAGCAACATCTGAAGGACCACCAGACGAATCACCAGATGAATGTGGCATAATATCACGGAGACGTGCCACAAGTTCGTCAAATCGATTATCTGCAGTAGACGGTAATGGAGACAGAGAATGCTCTGCAACACGTGCCGATGCTGGGAACCCATGCTTAGAATAGCATGTCTCCTCCGAGTGTCCTGTGCGGTGACAATAGGAGCATGTCTGACTGAAGCGACCACCCCTTCCCTGGGGTCCACGACCACGACCACATCCACGACCACAACCAGAAGGCGGGCCACCTCTTCCACGCGAGACTGTCATCGCTGATGGGGGTGGAGTAGAAGAGCTGGAGGAAACTGGAATGCGACTGAGCCTTCTGTAAACATCCTCCACTGGAGGAATAACTGAATCAACTAGGATCTGAGACCGGGCGGCATCATATTCAGGATCAAGAGCTGCAAGTAGAACGCCCACCATGGTGGCGTTCCGAAACGTCTTCCGCTGTTCAGGAGTAGCAGTGAGTGGAATGGTACTGTATAACTTCTCAAACATCCCTCTTAGGGATGTGTATAGGGAATGGAGAGGTCTGCCGCTCTGCTTCATTGTGAAAATGTCATGCTGAAGCTGCAACATCTTTGTCTCATTTCGCACCTGCGAATATGTAGCGGCAAGAATGTCCCACATCGTCTTGGCAGTGGGCTGATAGAGGACATCATTAGCAATCTCCATCGTCAATGTACCAGACAACCAGACCTTTGCGTAGGAGTCATCAGCCTCCCATGAGGCATATATCCCTGTCTTCTCTGCGGGCTCATCCTCGGTAAGAATGTGCTTCTTACCATTCGACTTCATGAGGCTCATGAACTGCATAGCCCAGAGCTCATAGTTAGACCCGTCCATCTTCACTATTGGCGCAGGACCTTTGAATGCGCCGGTGGAGGGCATATCGACCTTCGATTCTGACATACTGCCGCTGGAGAAGAACAAGGGTATGCAAACAAGCTAATGAGTGTCTACGCCAACTGCATCGGATTTGAGTGCGTATGTAGACGTTACACACTCAAATCCATATATCGACCGAAGAAACGAGGTGTACTAGGGCACGCCTTAGATGAGGCCTACAACCCTTGCAACGACAAGGATGCCGCTTGGTGGTATGCTGCGGTGGGGGGGGGGGTACTGCCGGGAGTGTTGCGGCGGGCTGGATGCCGCCGGGGATCTTCTGCGGCGGGCTGGGATGCCGCCGGGGCCTTGGGCGGCGAGCTGGAGGCCGCCTAGGGCCTTCTGCGGCATGAGAGAGAGAGAGACGACAGGTGGGGAAGGGGACGACAGGTGTGGGGAGCCCTAAGGCGGCTCTGATACCATGTTGTGAAAAAAGACTTCGATAATCATTCTGGAAAACCCTAGGCTCTCTTATATAGGGAGAGACCTTAAGGGTAAATTACAAAGAGGTCTATAAAAGATAAAGAAATAACGACAAGATACATAAAGAGATAATAATACTAAGAACTGTCTCTACAATAAGGATATGAACTTTAAGTCTTTAAGTGTTGACTGCAGTCACAAGAGTAGACTTGCAGCGTCACCCAATGTTCCAGTCCAAGAAATTCTCCTAGGAACCCAGTTCTCAACACTAGGGAATAAATCAAATATTGCAATCAATCCACCATCTCTTTAATTGTCAGACTTAAAGTGTAGATGGAAGACCAGTTGATGGAGGACATTAGATTGTGTCATTCTTCTCTCCCTCTCATTGGAACAAGGATCCTCTCGAATGCCTTATTAACTCAACACATATTTTTGTTGTTGATCAGTACGTCCGTCAAGAGAAGTTGGAGTCGTCTGCACTTGTTTTCTTGGGGGAGTACGCCAGGGTGTGCCTTTTTTAAGTATCTAATATATCTTCTGCACCCAGACTTGTAGCATTTATGATGCAGAGCTCTTTTTTGATGCAAGCCCGACTCCTGGTCCTAATATCGATGGTCCAAGTGGACACTTTGAAATGGTTGGGAGTGCTCGTCTTTGGTGGAATCTCTTTGATATTTGACTTGTAGAGGAGAGCTTTTCTTTGATATTTTCTTTCATTGCTTTTGGCTAGCCCCACTACTTTTACCAAGAGTTGGCGCACACTGATCAACAATTTTATAATTTCACGCACCCTGGCACATAGGTAAATGTCAAGAGATAGTACAAGAACCATGTTCTCATACTGGTTAAATATGCTAACACTCAGGTTTCATGAAGCCTTTAATGATTTTATCACATCCTCCAGCATCATTATAATGAGTCCAAATTTAAATCTCTCATCCCAGTCCCTCAAGTGAAATTTCAACTTCTCTCATCATAACTACAGTTGTGTATATGAAGTGGTGATCATATTCTTACGGCTAAAGATTAAGCAAGCAATATAGCACATAAATCTTCTAAATTAGGGAAATGTGGATAATTAAGTCGAAGATCCTGATAACTAAGGCTGGTTAACATAAAATCTCAAGATCTTATAAACCAAGTGTTCTTGAACATCATTAATCCTGTGTGAATGTGCAAGTGCCAGGGACTAAACTAACTCCTTCATATATATAAATATATATTTTTAAATACAATATTTACAAACACAAGTTAGACTCATTTAAACCCTCTTTTTGAAAGAACTTTGAAAAGATTTCCAAAACAGTGTCACAAATATAAAGGTTTTTCAAAATATTTTTCAAATGATTTTCAAAACAAGTCAAATCCATTTTTCAGACCATTTTCAAAAATATTTTCAAGATAATGTAACATAGTAGAGAAAACTTTCAAACCCTGAAGACATTTTATCCCACTGAGTTCAAGACAAATTATACTCTAGCCCCAAAAGTTTTAATGTTTTTCAAAATTTTCAAATATAGAGTTATGGCTAAAGTACATATACAGTATATACGGTATACCCCCCTATACTTAACTTTTGCTATGTCATAACACTAAGTGATACAAAGCCATAGATCTAGTTAAGGTATAGGAAAGGAAACTGGAACTGAGGAGGACGCCCCCTATACTTAGGTAAGAATAACCTAATTATCAGAGAAGGATAAATGAGTAAAGAATTTACGGGGACTCAGGTTCCCCTATATTTAGGCTGAGAATAGCCTAAGTAAAGAGATGGATAAATGAAGTTGGTGAGACCTGAGGGGGACAAAGAGGTTAGGATGGATTTACACGTGAAAGAATGAATCTATGGAGATGAATGGAGTACCTAAGGTCTATGGGAGGGTGTCGAAACAATCAAGACTCAATCAACCAAGCAACGCCCTTGATTCACTAACTCACACATGAAACCAACAAATGTTGGTCAATTATCTTTTCATTTTTATTGGTGATAAATTCATTCTAATTTACATCAGGTTTAATGATATGTCAAATCAAAATATCCTACGTAAAAAAGGTATTGCTCTCCCAAAAATTGATTTTACTCCATTTTATTGGTCAATTTGCATTAACAATCTCAATTCTTAACTTTCAGGTTATCATTGATTTAATGAGCACAAATCAATCAAACATCGTCTAACGCTCATTCCCAATTTCCATTTAATCCTAGGTGATCAGTCCAAGAAGGGATGTCGAGAAAACGTTGATGCATACGAACAAATCATGATCTATGCTAAAGGAGAAAACTCCTAGTGCATTTAGCTATCTTCGTGAAAAACAAGACTGGATTAAAACCATATTCTGATGTATGCAAGTCGATGAAAACCACACCTAGCATGCTTCTATTAGCGGGAAAGAACATATTTAATGTTAGCTAAGTGAAGCGATGTCTACGTGCGTCTCAAATTAGTGTGTCCTAGCTACGATCAAACACATGAGATATAAAATGAAAATAGCTCGGGGAGTCGTGTGCATGATCATAAGTCGACAGACTCGACACGCAGGTGGGGCAAGCCCCACACAACCACAAAATCCTTCGTTCATTTACAATCGTGAATCTTCAAACGAAGACCGTTGTAAAGAAGATTATTACATGAGATGCATGAAAAATGCGAGACCGTAATTTCGTCAGCTTCTCCAATGGTGCTTCTACGGCTCCTCACAGCAGGAGCTCCTACTCCTTGCCTCCTTGTTCGCCAAGGGACCCTACCACAAAAAGCAAACATTAGATAGATATTCAAAAATTATCGACACAATGCAAGCAAAACAACTGACTTGACCTAATTGTTAAAAATTACCACGTAATCAAATAATAAAAATCTAAATAAAATGAAAGATAAGTCGTGTCCCCGGCCACGACGTCATTTAATAAACTCAAAAATTCACCCCGTTAATAGTGTAGAATTAACTCTCGAAATTTGTTGCAGTCGGATGAAATCGGATCGATCAAAAACCACACAGATTAATTTGTCAATTAAATACAAGCAGTCAAATTTATTTACTTGGTCAAGTTCAAGGTCGAACTCAGGCACACGAGCCTCTTAAGTACATATTTAGACTCCTAATACTTGGATAAAGAGATGAATTGAAAACTCATAAGTCAGAACACACAAGGACACATGAAGCGAACAAATGAAGATATTTTTTATTTAAATTTTATAATGCAAGGTGATGCAAATAATGAAATGGACACACATAAGCCCTATCTAGATGAAATCAATGAGCCATATAATAATAGTCAACTTCAGGATCAAATAGTGAAGCATATTCAATTGACGAAGTAATTAAGGGCGTGAGGAATAATTAAACAAGTGACACTAAATCTTAAGAATTAATCCTCATAACTTTAAGTGTCAAATCAGGAAACAAGTCATGCCATGAGATAGATAATGAAATAAGCTTCGAAACGAGACTGAAATCAACAAAAATAGAGATAGTATGTTCAAGATAATAACAAAAGAGTCCATGGGAATAAACGTAAAGAAAACATGAAAATAACTAGATAAAACACTACAAATAGGTCCCTGAAAGGACTTAAATGCAATTAAAATGAGTCGCGAGGCCTTTCCTGTAATTTTCCCATACACGTGGGGTTAAATTGCAATTATTAAAACTCGGAGGGGTAGGATGCAAGCATGGCCTCAAATTTCAGCAAAATTCCGTCGAACTTCTGTTGAATATCGATATCCAGCCTAAATCGAAATTCGATCGAAATGACCGAAATATAGGGGTCCTAGTATAAAAAATGACTGAAATGAACAAATTTCGGTCGAAATTCCACCGAAATTCTGTTTTGCTTGATACCGAAACGGTGACCGAAACTGACATTTAGGACCTTGGATGCAATTAACCCCATGTGCGCATGTTATGCACGTGATAGGAGGACATGTTTGCAATATGGAGAAATAGGCGCCCCCCCTGCAATTTGCTCAGCCCTCACGTGACCTGGGCACGTGGGGCTAGGCTCGGATAGAGGCGCAAGCTCGGGGCAAGGCTCGGGCCATGTGGCGGTCGATGGCGCTTCATGCTCTGTCTTGGATCACCTGAGCCTCCTAGCTTTGGAGGCATCGACGTGGTTGAATGGGGGTCGTTGGATGAGCACTGGGAGGGTGTCATCCAACGACACATGTACGCTCTGGAAGTTCCTCCTCCGTGGGTTGGTGGCACGATCGGGTCTCCGACGAAGCTGCAGGAGCTCTGCCACCGTCCCCCGCACTCGACGAAAATCCAGGAAGAATCATAAATGTATGACGATCAAGTTTGAAGCACGGGGAAGGATCTGGTCTGCTTGGAGGAGGCCAGCGACGTCCCGATGCCGGAATCGGAGCTCGAGAAGTCCGCTCCAACGAAGCTCCGACCATTAAGCACTCTGGTACCTGCAATGTTAGTTTATAGCCAAAGCGATCGTGCGCGGTGCGAAGTGAGTGGAATGGGAGCCTTGGCGGACGGAGAAGATGGAGGCTTGTCGGGCTCCTCCGCCGTGAAGGGCGGAGCATATGGATGGCATGGTTGAGGCTCTGACGAAGGGGAAAAGGTGGATGAAGTGTAGTGTGAGAATAAGCGATGTGTGACGGCTTGGGCGAAGGTGAATTGCGGGCGAAAAGGCGAGCAAGTGCCTAATTAAATAGGAGAAATCATATTAAAAAAAAGAAGGATCGAGGAGACTCGCCTGGAGAGTTGGGCGGATGCGGTGGCCTGGGCTCGAGCTCCGAGGAGGCTCTGGTCATCGCTGGACTCTGGTGGCCATATGGAACAATTTACTGGTGTTTGAAGACTGGAGACATGGCCTACCATGGCCATGGGTCGACAGTGGGACCATTGGTCATCTTCACGACCTCAATCCAGCCTCCCTCTGTCACGGGGAGACGGGGAGGAGTTGAACCAAGGCTTGCGTAAAGGTGGACGGGGCTGAAATTGGGTGGCGACGGAGTATTTCAAGGGGGAAGGTTCAAGGTTCCGATAGTGGACGATGTGGGTTGCGAGTGGGGTATGGAGCGAGAGAGAGAGAGAAAGGAGTACATAGGGAGTTACGTTGTTCGTGAGGGTCACAGACGAATGGTCTTGGGTGGAGCACGTAAAGCGAGTATTGGGGGCGGCCGGCGAAGTCAGAGAAAAAGGAAGGGGGCGACGTTCGCGATGTGGTGAATGTGGGAGAGAAGGGGGCTTGGGAGGTGGAAGACGAAGTCTCGACTGTTGGATCTTGCTATCAAACGGCTGAGAGGAGGTCGCGAGGGAGCGGCCTTGATCTAATCGATCAGGCTGCATCCAAGGGTCGTGGGCGAGGCGCACGTGCTCGTTGGATCTAATGATCCAACGGTCGAGGAACGAGCGGATGTGGACACTCCATATGCGATCTGGAGCTGCGATCAAGGGTTCCAGGTGAAGATGAAATGGGCAGCGGAGATTGAGGCACGTGGGAGGAGATCGGGCGGCTGGGAATGATGGCGCGTGACGCGAGGGGAGTGGACCACGTGACCCAACCAGGTTATTCAGACATGAAACACAAAAAAGGAGGTCGAATTTGGAAAAACTCAAAACATGAAAGTTGTAGATCTCGATGAGATCTACAAGTTTCATGTTAACCAAAAACGCAAAAGAGATCAAACAAAGAGAGAAATAATTTTGTGTGTTTTAAAAGGTATAAAAACACTACGACTTTTTATTTTGTCATTTTTTCGTATTTTTAATTTATTTTAAAACCCGGATATATACAACAATTAATCTGGTTTTTATTGACACCAATTTAAGCTAGGGGGTTAATATAGGAAAATTAAGATGATGAAATCGAAGTTCATCACTTATCAAGACCAAATTCAACACCACTATTAAGGTTTTGTTCAGTCAGATGGCGGCAATGAATACTTTCAACTACGACAATGGTTCAAATATAAAGGAGTTCACCGTATATCAGCTATGTATACTCTACAACAAAATGCTCTTGCTGAAGGAAAGAATCACCATCTTGTGGAAACAACAAGAGCTCTATTATTTCAAAGTGGCACACCTCCTGTTCACTGGTTTTCAGCACTTCACACTGCAGCTATCCTAATAAACATAATGCCTTCGTCTGTTATAAATTACACCACAATCAACACGAAAAAGAAAATACAAAATTCCGCAAACAAAGGGGAAATGGCAAGCCAATTCGAGGAATTTATCACACCTTTGGATGTCCTTGCTATCCACTACTCATCCTACAATAGCCACAAATTGGAAAAACAAACTGTGAGTCACATTTTTCTAGGCTATAGCTCCCATCACCACGCTTACAAATGTCTCAACATCCTCACAAACAAAATTATAATCTCCGTATTCATCCTTTTTTATGAAACCAAATTCCCCTTTGACAACTCTCCTACTTTACCATCTATTCAATCCTCTCCTACACCTACTTCCATATCTCTATACCCCACACAGTACCCAGTACCGTCAGACCTTCCCACATCCATTCCAACACCAATTTCAACACCAACCCCCTCAATCCCAACTATAACACCTCTGAATCTTCAACCATCAACCATCAACTCCTCACAAATTCCCAGCCAACCAACCACAAGAATATCCACAACTTACCCTCTATTGCTTCACAATAATGACTGATGTAGATGGACATACGGGGAGGGAGAACTACTGTGTTAATTGCTCTTTGGGAACTTCATTTTTGAAGTCCATAAATGCATCCGATGAGTCACAAATTATATAGTATATTTTTTACTTGGTTGATGAGTGAAGTTGGAGTTGAGAATGTTGCTCATATTGTGGTGGATAAAGCTCCAGTAAATATAGCAGCGGGAAGATTGTAGCTCACAAAATATCCAAAGATATGGTGGACTTCGTGTGTTGCGTATTCCATTGATCCGACTTTGGAGAAGATAAGTAAAAAATCAAAGGTGAAAAGTACAATTATAAAGGCGAAAACACTCATTTTCATGTATGCTTACACTAAAAGTCTGAGCTTGATGTGAAAGACAAAGTTCACTAACAAGAGAGACATTGCTAGACCAGGGCAAATGAGGTTCGCAGAAACTTTTGTCACGCTTGAAAGCATTTTAGAGAAAAAAACAAGCTGAGATTGGTGTTCTCCTCAAACGAGTGGAGCTGCAAATGGCCTAGGAACAAAAAGGGAGGAGCGCATCCCAAATCTTGAGTCCTTTCGGGAACCATGTTGCATTTGCAATCATAGTTTTTACACCTTAATTTTGTTTATCATGTGTGGTTGATGCATATCGGTGCCCATCCATGGGTTTATTTACATAAGTCTTGAAGAGCGTAAAAGAGAGATAATGACATCTTCCAATAGCGTGGATTCATCTTATAAGATTTGTTTGGATGATATCATTTCCAAAACAAAAGGAAGGCTTGTTACTCCATTGCATCCAGTATCTTATTTTTTGAATCCATACTTCTACAAGAAGTGTGGTATGTTTAATATAAATATTATAGCGAAGAAAGTACTTTTGGATTGCATGGGACAAAATTATCCATATTTGGATATACAAGATGTCATCACCACAAAAAGAGATTCTTGCATAGAGACATGGTAACAGAATGTTTGGCAAGCCATTAATAATGAGACAATGATTGAGAAATGTTGACAACTACAATCTGGGTATACACGCATTTTTTCAATTCTTATCATCCATTTTTTATTCTATTGAATTAATCAATTCTTTATTTTAATAGCTAATTCATGGAGATGACATGTCACATTTAAACTTCATGGCCACCAAGATCTTGAGCTCAATGGAGGCCCTTCTTTCTTTCAAAAAAAGATCCTGAGCTTGACGTATTCATCCACCGCATGTGAGCGTAATTAGCGTAGATTTGACTCGATAATGACTCTATTGACCCACCCTAACAGAATACCAATAAATTAGTAATTGATATAAATGTGTAATGCTACTTGTAATGTTGCTTTTAATTTTTTAAATCCTTACCAAAAAGAAAGGCGTGTTGGAGACAAAGAGTCCAAACGACATTGTTTACGTGTGTTTCATTCCAACTTGAAGGACCATCAACTTGAGAAAGAGAGAGATCCCCTTTCTTCTTGAAATCATGCATATTTAAATGAATGGACTGGTGATGCTAACATACAAGCTCAAGATGAGGAAGTTTTTTAAGGTTAAGATTGACTTGTGGTACAGTGGTACATGCAAAAGGTGAGAAGGAGAATTTAGAACCTAAAAGAAGCCAAAGAGGTGAACATGGCAAGGGAGCTTCAAACTTCAAGCTTAATTATCGTGCCAATAAATGAGGAAGAGAAGGAATTCCAATATGAAGGCATAGAGAAGATCTTGATTTGGATGGTGACCTTGATGAGGATGAATGACTAGTGTCACTTGTTACTTGATTTATTTTTGTTAAGCATCTTGGTACCCACTTAAATGGTTTGGTGGTAGTGCAGTGTGCTTACCACCCCAAAGACCAAGGTTCAAATCCCCATTTGTGGGAGTTGCTTTAGGTAGTCGACAGCCAACTTAAAAAAAGTCAATCTTTCAACATGAATTTGAGCAAGAATCCATGTAGCCAACCTTACTAATACTAAGAGAAGGCTTCATTATGTTTGTGTTTTGGCATGTTGCAGTTGATCTTAAACATTAGCTCAAGTTATGTAGTAAACATTTTGTTCTTAACCTGCTTTTTTTCTTGTTTTACCTCAATTCCTTCTTTTCTTTAATTATTAATTTAATTAGAATAGATCTAAAAATGTCTACACCTATGTAAATATATGAGATTATATAAAAATAATAATTTATATATTTATAATAATAAAAAATACAATCCTGATCGAACCCAGACTAAATCAATTTAGTCACCCGACTGCCAAATAATCCTGAGTCAGTAACACAACCGACCGAGTACCGACTTCTACAACCTTGGCAGAGAGTTATATTAAGGATTTTGGATCTTCTAGATTTTGAGTTCATGTGCTTGATGGATGATTATGCCATCAAGTTCTCTTTTCCCATAAAAAAAAACAAGCAACATGGAAAGTGACAAATTACTCTCAGTCACGACAATTGGGAGAGATTCTCCTAATGTCTTTCCCAATGACTTATTGGCATTGCCATCAAAGCACGAGATCGAATTCGAAATCTCACCTGTATCAGGATCCCAACCCATTTCTATGGCTCGGTATCCCATGGCACCAACAAAACTACAAGATCTCCAAATGCATATGTAAGAGCTTCCAAAGGGTTTTGTCTGTTAGAGTACATCGTTGTGGGGAGCCCACTATCTGTTCTTCAAAAAGGATAAATCGATGAGAATGTGTCAATTTATGACATCATAACAAAATGATGATCAAGAATCGATGCTCTCTACTCCAAAAAGATAACTTATCCAAATGACTCCACAATGTGTGTTGATCGTCCCAATGGTCAATCTCATGCTAAGATACCATCGATTGAGGATCAAGGAGGAAGACATAAACAACCTTTCATACTCATTATGGCAGCAATGAGTTATTGGTAATGTTGTTCGATTTGTTAATATGTATATGGATCTCATGAACATAGTCATTCGACCTTTCTTAGATCACTTTGCAGTAGTATTAATAATGATGTCTTGAAGCAACATGTACAACACTTCGAGGTGGTAATGAATACCTTGCGAACTCACAAACATTATGCCAAGTTCTGCAAGTGTGAGGTCTAGCTGCGTAAGGTGAAATTTCTACATCATCTAGTGTCATGTGATGATATTTATGTTATTTTCTCCAAGATTTGAGGTAGCAATCTGATAGGGGCACCCCAAGAATGTTAGTGAGGACCATGGTTCCTTGGCACCCGTAGTAAATAACAAGACATTTTCTTTTTTATTCCTTGTAAAACACCTTTCCACTGAATATGGTTCATTTATAACCAAAATGCAATGTTAGCGACATGCACACATACATGCATTCTTATTTTGATGAATAAATGTCGGTCATGTGTTAGCTTGTATTTTAGCTAGAAAAGAATGCGATGACAAAAGATGAATTTATGAAGTTCAAGCTAAAAGCCATAATCAAGCTAATGGAGTTACAAAGAGTTACAATAACATGAAGATCAATGATAAGGATGACATGAAGATCAAGAACAATGAAGATCAAGAGTTTGAAGTGTAGTATTTTATTAAGAGTTACAGTGTAGGCACCTTGCATATGTACAACAAACAACACCAGCTCAAATCAACTGTCAGAGCAATCAGTCAACTGATTGGATTTCCAGTCAATTGATTTATGTCAAGTCAACTAAGGATTTTGATGAACCAACTATGTTAGTGACTTAGATTTTGGTATGACTCAGTTGCATATTTGTTCTGTAGCTTGGTTAACATTTCATTTAGAAGCTCGTAGAAGCTCTTTGATGAAAAGTGTAAAAAAGCTAGAAGCCGACTCAAAGCCTAAAAGTGACTCTGAAAGACTATGCTTGAAGGTTCAAGATTTAGAATCAGATTGATGAAAGAATTAGAGGAAAACTCAATTACAAAAGCTCAAGTTTTGAAGACTTCAGATGTTGATGTGACTTATTACATAGTTTGTATTTTATACTAAAAAGAATCTTAATTTTTGTATGTTCTTGATCAACAAGCAAATTTAAGCCTGAATCATCAATTTCATAAAACTGATTTTTGGACATATAATCGATAACCTTGACACCTCCAATCGATCACCCATGATTGACTATTACATTCTTCATGATCGATTAACCCGATCAACCATACTTTTGACCATGATCGGTTACTTTTTGAATTTCAGACCAACGATCAAATATGATCGATCACTTCGTGACCAAGGCCCTAAATGCCAGTTTCGGTCACCATTTCGGTGACTGACCGAAATGGAATTTTCGTCGAATTTTGATCAAAATTTTGGTCATTTCAGTCTTTTTTTGTACGAAGGCCCCCATATTTTGGTCATTTTGACAATTTCGGTCGGATTTCGATTTCGACAGGATATCGATATTCGACAGAAATTCGACCGAATTTTGCTGAAATTTGAGGTCATGTTTGTGACATGATCAATCACCCATGATCGATCACATTGTTTTCATGATCTATCATTTCATAATTTTTGGAAATCAAAATGCTGGACTTTCCATTTTTGGACACTAATGACTCTTTTAAGGCCAATCCTATATAAGGGACCATATGACTCATTGATTATAAAAACCTCAAAGGGAGTCTCGTCCTCGAGACTCAAGTTAAGGTCATTAGATGTCTTGATTGGATTTCATATGGCCATAAAAACCTCAAAGGGTTTTGAACCCATAAAAACCTCAAAGAGAACTCAAGCCATATATATATATATCTAATTACAAATGCTTGTTTTGATGATTACATTTAGAAAAGCTGTGGATATCTTGCTCTTATGTTAGCTTCAGTCTCCCACGTCGCCTCTTCGACGCCGTGTCGATGCCACAACACCTTGACTAATGGAATTTCTTTGTTGCGAAGCTTCTTCACAACATTGTCAAGCATCTGCACCGGCCTCTCTTCATACGTCAAATCTGGCTCCACATCAAGATTCTCGTAACTGATGACATGTCGATGGTCGTGCACATACTTCCTCAGGTTGGATACATGGAAGATATCATGGATAGCTAAAAGATGTTGAGAGATGTGGAGAAAGAGCTACTCGGTATGCCACCTTCCCTACTCTAGCAAGAATCTCAAATGGACCAACGTATCGTGACGCCAACTTGCTACGAACGCCAAATCTTTGTATTCCCTTCATGGGAGATACACGGAGAAATACCCAATCTCCAACCTATAATTTATAGGAATGTCGTTAGTATGAGATTTCAGAAATATATGAATATGGATTTCCAGGAAATTTATGGAAATTTTGCATAAGAATATACTTCCCGGAGCTATATTGAAAATTTGTAAAATAGACATATGGATCAAAAGGTGGACTAATTTCACGCATGGCAATAGAAAGGCTGGGGATGGTACCTAATTAGATCTCCAAATGGGGATCTACATGCATGACGTGGTTAGTGATTTGGAGCAGCATCATGGTCTTCAGCTGCCTGGATTTGCAGTGGCTTCTATTAGGTTGAAGAAGCAGCAGTAAGGGGCTGAAATTGGGACTCTCCAGGGGAGTTTTCCAACAGAATGAGGGCTGTGATTTCTTGGTTGAGGAGAAAGAAAAAGGGGAAAGTAAGAGGGTAAAAGGGAAAGAGGGGAGAGCTCCCTCGGTTGAGAAGGATTTGGGGTTTTGGAGAAAGACGAGAGGGGAAAGAAAGGGTCCTTTTGGTTTCATATATAAAGGAGAGAGGAGGGAATTAAAAGATAACACATGGAAAAATGTTTGTTGCCATTTGGAGGCAAAAGAAACTCTACGTGTGAAGGAAATTGGAGAATTTAATATGGGAAAGAATAAAGGAAGGGGAAGAGAGGGGTTTCTTCTCACGGCTAAGTTATAAGAAGAATGAAGGAGATGGAATGAGTCTTTTTGGCCTCTTTTTTTTCCACTTGTCACCCTTTAAATGTGAACCCCCGAAGATCCGGGTGCCTGTTTACGACACATTCGCATTACAACATTCATTAATATCGCATTAAGTACGTGAAAGTCCGGGAAAAAATTTTCTCGCTGAAGCTACATATGACATTCACATTCATAACCACAAGCTAATAAAGACAAATGCCACCAAAATTTCATTTCATTAACTTCCATTTAATTTACAACATGTACAGTGACTGACAGTACATACAGTATTCCCAAAAATCTGACTGAAGAGAAAAGAAGCATATTACATTATCAACCGAACAAAAACTGAGACAAAAGAAACAACATACCGTCTGGTATATACTCTGCCACCTGAAGTCATCAACTCGCTATTGCGCTAAAGGATCCTTGCCTGCCATTCGTGTAAGGAAGAAAAGGCGTCAACGAGCGCTGGTGCTTCCCATAAGCTTCTATATATATATATAAATCAATGATATTTAGAATGTTCAAAAGTAACAAGTAGAAAGGTGGAACAAGCGCAATTTACATCTACTTGCGTAAGTAAAAAGGTATTCAAGTTGTTTGAAGCATTTCTCATGAACGCCCATTAACCCAACATTTCCCATATATGACATATTTATATTGTAGTTGAATATTCATGAATGTATGAGCAAGGTTGCAAAAAACGGTATGCGGTATACAGTCGGTAGGGTCACTGATTACTGTTTAAACGGTATGCGGGAGTTTAAACGGAAATTAAACGGTCTATGCGGTTTTACATTTTTAAATTAATAAAAAATATTACATATATATATATATTTAATAAAAAAGTATAAATGAACTTTAAAAATATAATCACATATCCACAATTTTGATCAGATATTGTCAATTTCAATGACTTCTTCATCCAAATGTGACATTTCAAAGTAGATAGCATAATCAACATAGGGTTTATGTTACCTTGATGCAAAACGCGGCCGCTTAAACGGCGTGTAAACGACCGATTACACCCGTTTAAACGGTCTGAACGTTTACATAGCCGATTAAAGGTTATACAGTCGGTCGAGGACCGAATGAGTTTAAACGGCCTTTTAAACGGCCGCCTGAACCGATTTTTGCATCCTTGTGTATGAGTGTACGTATATATCATCATTTTCTTCAGAGATCATGTTTGTGAGTGATGATGGAAAAGTTTGAGATTGGATGAGTTTCTTGATTTAATTAGATTCTTATGTCTAGTAGATAGTCTGTGGTCTTGGTTCGTGTGAAACCTCACACTATGACTCTAAGACTTGGGGAATGTCTTAGGGTTGGGGTGCCTCCGTAGGCATGCGGTGTAGTATAATGCATCCTAACTAAGTTCCCCACGTCCACTAGCTTAATGAGATTTCGAATCAGATTATAGTAACTTCCATTTACTCAAATTTGATTGTAATCCCTTCAAACCTCATTGCAACAGTCTCAAATGTAACTCTAGATGATGTAGATATAGATACGGATGAGATGGATGCAGAATCACCAAGTCTGTTGGCGAAAGAAAAACTCAAGCGGTGAAGTAGCCAACAAAAGGGCTATTCCGTCTCGCCCTTTAATTGGAAGTGCGGTCCAATAGAGGGATAAATCTACTCCAAAACTACGCCACTGAGACGGGTGAGAGAGACTTTCTGGAAAAGTCGCTCTAGAAAACGGCCCGACCGGTAACGGGCAACCGAGCTCGTACGAAAAACTAAAAACCGAGGATCCCTCGTCCGGGTATCCTAAAACAAAGGGTCAGCGGAATGGTCTAAAGTCGGGATCCCAACGAGGCGTAAAAACACTGCGAGCTCGCGTAAAACCGTGAAAAGAGCTGGGATCCTAGACCCGTGCACTACGCGACTGCTGCCCTAACTGGGCTTCCTATCTTCCGCCCAGTTGAGGGTCACTGCGCCCTCGCACAGTCAGGTGTAAAGGTCACCATGATTGGCATAAATATTTATTATCAATGATTCTCCATCATACATACATACATACATACATACTTGATTACATAATCCTTTCTTAATATCTCATGAGTGGATTTATAGATCTAGGTATTTATCTCAACCTATCCATAGTAATATAAAATCTTATTAAAGGATCAATTTGTTCGATCTACTACTTATGTATGTATGAATAAGTCACCTGGGCTTAGGTCATAATTTCTTAATTTCTGTTGTTTGACTGCAATACTTTGACTTGATTGGGTCCAAGTCTGGGTATTCTACGATATATTATAAAGTTATTCTACTCAGAATTTGTGAAATCAAGAATTGAATTTCTCATTAAATTTGCTTGTACTTTCCTATTCCTTTATACTTCATTTTAGGTATAAGTTATTGGTCTGGTAATATTTGAAGTCAAGTCTATGAAGTGACCAC
Organism: Ottelia alismoides; assembly: GCA_037367405.1. Classification (NCBI taxonomy): domain Eukaryota; kingdom Viridiplantae; phylum Streptophyta; class Magnoliopsida; order Alismatales; family Hydrocharitaceae; genus Ottelia; species Ottelia alismoides. Next base: position 349,509 of record JAZKJV010001548.1, read on the forward strand.
CTATTTGGTTCAAAGCCCTCCTTTTTCATGATGTTTATTGGAGAGGCACATCATTGATACCGTTAATTATCTATTTCCAGCAAATCTCCACCTATCAATGTCTGTCTTTCATTTGACTCCTTAATGAGCTTACTATCTATATAATTCCAACTATTCTAATTGAATGTAGCTATACAAAAAATAGATATTAGTGTTACACTCCCGCATATCTTTCTAGTACTCTATAACCATCAACAAGAATGTAAAATCTAACATTTTATGTTCACAGAAGTATCTAAAGAATTAAAATTTTCATGGAGAGTTCTCATCTATCCTCCTTTCACTAGTCTTCTGTAGAGACAAAACTCTACAAAACTCAGCCCTGACCTCTATATGCACTATTATGTACCTCTAGTTAAAGTCTCAATATTCAAGATGAAATGAATCACGAAAAATAATACTAATTTTTCTAATAATACTAAATTTTCTGTTAAAAGAAAATGATAAATGATAAGATTATGAATAGGAACTGTTAAAAGAAAATGATAAGATTATGAATAGGAACTGGAATCCAGATATTCAAATTATGTTAGGGTGTTTTATTAACTTGTGCATACAAAATTTGATACTGACTAAGAAGATGACAAAAATTCCATATTATGTTTGTGTTCAAAGCAAATAGATTTTTGCCATGGGTATCGATTTAAGGGAATGACAACCAAAAATCGTGAGTTTCTTTCTTTCAGCATGCATGGACTAAGTTTCTTCCAGCAAGCATGCATGACAAACAAGAAGATTAGAAAACTAAAATAGAAAACTAAAAGAGTATATCACAATAATCAAATCGTCAAAAGATAGAAAACTAAAATCTGTAGCTAACAAACAGGAAGATTTTGTCTTTACTGGATAAACAAGAAATTTTGTTCTTTAGATGCACAATCATGTAAACAACTCTCATTTATAAAAAAATCATTTATATATATATAAATTAGAAATTCTTGCGTCACTCAAATAGCATTCTCATTCTTCAATTAGAATTTAACATAGAATCCAATACATGCACTATACTATAAGTGCCTGTAATTAAAAACCTGCAGCTCTCAGGACAATTATAACCACACATCTTTTGAAATGAGGATCTCTTTGGCAACCTCATTCTCTTTATTAAGGATATACTACTACAACAACACCTATATGTGCAAGAGTACCCGACTGCACATCAATCCTATGATTCTATCCTTGATAGTTGCATCATATACTTATCAATGAAGGCTTCAAATAAAGGTCAAAACAGTAAAAAAACAGAAATTTGGGATTTCAAATAAGCATGCATGGCAGCAAAAGAGATGGCCAAGGAATGTACCAATTTGGATCGAATTTTGGAGAAAGGGCTAATCTTGCATGTAGCTCTTTCCAACCAATCAAGGGAGCATCAATTATGCTTTAGGTTGTAGCACCAAGCTTGTAGGAGGACTGGAATCTGTGCTCCAACATGGGCTTCTGCTGCAGATTTTTAACAGGAGGAAAGCTGGGGGTTTCGAGCAGGAAGGAGATGGAGGGAAGGTTGTAACCGTTGGGAATTTGCTCTGGCATTAGGAGGAAAAGTAGGGATTTGCTAGGATATGTTGGTGTTATATAACCAAGGGAGGCTTTTGGAATTTAGACAAGTGTGAATAGGAGGTATCCAAGTGGAAGGAAAGCCACTCACGACTGGAGTGTACTGTTCATCAGAGAAATTTTTTTTTACTGAAACAGTAACCGTAGCTACTATTACCTTTTTAAATTAAATTTTATTTTATTTTTTTTAAATCTCTTTATTTGATATAGTTAAAAATCTACCGTACGTGCACCTCGGGCCTTGGATTTTGACGCACAACATCTCGTTTCGACCGTCTCGGAACGACGATCAATATGAGTTAATATTGATATACTTCCGATCGGGTTTTGAATGCCCAAAATTTTCGACATACGGTTTCGATTTGGGATTAAATTTTACGATTTAAAAATATCAAACGACCTCCGATTGGTGAACGGTCGATTCCGTTGATCTTGTTTCGTCGAATCGGATTTTTAGGTGGTCTTGTTTCCTTTTATGGTTTCTGAATTTGCGTTGCGGCTTTTTCGGGCGTGCATTACAATGCGACCGATTTTTGGTTGTTTTCGTCTGAACGACTTTTGATTCACGATCAACTGATCGTTTTAGGTTGTTTGGTATTGACCAACAACTTTATTGGGTTCATCGGACCTTAATCGGGTTGGGTTTTGGTTTTGATTGAAAACCGGATGTTACATTGATTGAGACATGCAACCAAGAGAAACGTCTATCTCAAAAGGAAATATCTTTTGTGCGATATTTGAGTTCTTACAACGTTTATGTACTCTCGAGCTCTTTCAATCCAAAGCTTCTTGCTACTGAAGTTGTCTGTTCTCTGTGCTCTGTTGTGATCATCTTCCTCATTCTCGAGCATAATCTGTGTTAAAAGTATCATGATTGACTCTAATTTTAAATTTGAAATTCAAATTAAAAAATTGACTACTAATTTGAGATCACATGCTATCTCTTTTATTTAAATAATTGCAATGACTCGATTAATAATTAGACTCTAATTAACGACGAAAAATAAATAAATAAAGCCCTATTTATCGGATTCACGCTGCATCAGTTCTCCTCTGCTTGAAAAATTCGTCTCCCGACGAATTGCTGGATCCGCAGGCTTGAAGGTTGATAAATTTAATTCAGCGTTCTCAATCATCCCAAGGAAGAACTGATGTGGAGCAAATGGTGGAATCCAGACGTGCGTGGTGCGAAGGTTTGAGCCATTAGCTTCATGACGAAATAACATGTGTGGCGCGAATGCGGGAGCCCGCTCGGATTTTGTCCCCTTGATGCGATGCTTAAAAATTTGATGAGGCATCTTCATCTTGAACGTCTCATCCTTTAGAGAGCCCATAGCAACGCAATGGCACAAATTTAATATAGGAGGAGATGTGGCCAATGAATTAAGCCATAGGGCATTTAAAGATGTGAAACCTATGGTCCTAATCCTAATTGGGTAAGGAAGCCAATCCGATTTCATTCTTTCAGTATTCCCTTTTAAATATTCTTGCACTAGGGGGTGGGCTGCAATTGTTGTACCCCTTCATATAAAATATTCCAACTTACTTATTTTAACCGTTAAATAAAAACTTTTGGACGGCTGGGTTTCATTGCAAATTTTCCATCTTAATTCCCAATCCCTGTTCTTGTGGGAGCTGAATCTCTGGAATGGAAATCCCACTTTAGGTTTTCCGTGAAGCGACGACGGTGGGGTGTTTCAGGAGGTCCTACACATACGCGGCGTCGAGAACGACAGTGATGACCACGCCTGGTACGCACGAGGTGCCGGTAGGCTGGATCGGGAGGGCTTAAGCAGTGGCGACATTGGGAATAGAAGGGTTGGTGGTGGATGTGTTTGAAGTGCGCACGGTGATGGATGCGGCCACGCTGGTTCGGGTGGGGGAGGGTGGTGGTGTGGGTGGTGGGGTAGGGGAGAGGAGGCGACAGAAGGTGGAGTTGCAAGAGGGAAAAGGAGCGGCGTGGGATAGCAAGGGGGAGGGCATGTGTCGGCACCGGGAGGGAGTAGGCATGTAGGGTGGGTGACAGTGGGGCAGAGGGGGTTTGATGGGGGTGCGGGTGCAGCAGGAGGGGGTCGTTGGGTTTGGGGTCTGTATGACAAGAGGTACGGGAATGGCAGGTGGGACTGATTGCGGCGATGGTGGGTCTGTGGCTGGGGGTACGGGTGTCGCAGAAGGGGGTAGGGGTGCAGCGGGTGGGGTGGTGGCGCGGGGGTGGTGGCGGAGGTGGTGGTGGGGTAGGGGGGTCTGCGAGAGGGCAACGGGTGGGTTGTTGATCAATTTCTATGGCATTTGTGAGTCAGAATATACCTGGACAACAAGCAGATCGACATTCTTTTCTTCTGCAATGGTCTGGACTGAAATCATCGTTGACGTTGTTTTCTCCTGACACGGTTCGGACAACGAGCAGGTTGTCATTGTTGCCATTTTTTCCATCTAAAATGATCTAGACAACGCACAAAATTTCATCGACGGCAAGATTTTGTTCGTTATCAACTTGTACCATAAAGATATCTACATTGTACCATGAGTCTATCCATTGTTGAACCTTTATGCTTGTTCGGAGACGATTCTTGAATTCTTATTGACGCGAACGCGCATGCGAGCCACGAGATAGGCGGCTTTGTTCGAGCTTCATTTTCCAAGTTCCAATATGCGACAAGACCATCGAATCGTGAGAATGATTCGATTTCCATGCTCTGATAACAAGTGACGCTGAAAGGATTTTGCGACGATGAGAAAATAATTATTGATGGTGGAAATTTGGTGGAAGAATAATTTGGAGGTGAGGAGAGAAGGCGTGCCGGTTGCGTGAGATTCGAGGAAGGAGAAGCGCGAAGACCACGTGGGGGAGGAGAGAGACGAGAGAGGGATATAGAGATAGAATCTCAATTTTTCATATCATCTGAACTTTCATTACAATCGACTACCATCCCCTTTATATAGGAGGGGCGAAATTACAAAATTTAAAATAAATTCGAATTCAAATAAAATCCTAATTGATCTTAATTGACTCTACCCGATTCTAATTGAACCTTAACTAATTTTATCTACCAAAAAAGTTGAGATTACAACATCAATTTATTTAAATAAAATATGCAATTAATAGAAATAACTACTTGAGGACGAATTTCCCTAATTTGAAAAATCCCCAAATCAGCCATCTGATTCATTTTGATTTGCCCTGCCAATTTGAGAAATATTGCATCACCCGAGCCTCGCCCCGAGCCTGCTCCTCCATCCGAGCCAAGCCTCACGTACCCAGTGAGGACTGGGAAAATTGCAAGGGGGTCCTGCCGATTTCTCCATATTGCAAACATGTCCTATCACGTGTATAACATCATGGCCTCAAATTTCAGCGAAATTCGGTCGAATTTCTGTCGAATATCGATATCCAGTCGAAATTGAAATTCAACCGAAATGACCGAAATATGGGGGTCCTAGTACAAGAAATGATCGAAATTCCGGTCGAAATTCCACCGAAATTCCATCGAAATTCTGTTTTGGTCATACCGAAATGGTGACCGAAACCGACATTTAGGGCCTTGTATAACATATGCGCCTGAGGTTAATTGCATCTGACCCCCTTCGGGTTTTAATAATTGCAGTTGAGCCCCCACACGTTCGGGAAAATTGATTTTATCTAGATAGGGCTTATGCGTGTCCATTTCATTATTTGCATCACCTTGTGTTATAAAATTTAAATAAAATGTGTCTTCATTTGTTCGCTTCATGTGTCGTGTGTTCTGATCTATGAGTTTTCAATTCATCACTTTATCTGAGTATTAGGAGTCTAAATATGTACTTAAGAGGCTCGTGTCCCTGAGTTCGACCTTGCGCTTGCCCAAGTAAATAAATTTGACCGCTTGTATTTAATTGACAAATTAATCTGAGTGGGTTTTGATCGATCCGATTTCGCCCGACTGCAACGAATTTCGAGTGTTAATTCCACACTTGTATGAGGGCTGGTTTCACAGTTATCAACAAGCATAAAGAACTGAACGAATATCTGAAACACTTCAGATTTTAGCTTCATAGGATGAACCCAAGTGAATTGAGAACAATCATTAATGCAAGTAAGAACATAGCCTTCTACTAATTTAGTTGGAGAAAACTATATATTTGTGTGTATCAAATCAAACAAACATTGATCGATGCTATTTGTAGGAGGTAAGGTATATTTATGAGCCTTTGCCTCAAGGCATACAACACATCTGGAAAAGTTTTCTGAAGAGGAAAAGGGAGATTCCTGGACTGACAGTTTCTCTAGAGACTGAAAGCTTAGGTGGCCAAGGTATTGATGCCAAATATTTATTGAGGCTTTAGCAGCTGAGTTTGCTCGAAAACAACCAGTATTTGAGGTAGCAGACGAAGTCTCTGCAGGTAGCCAAGAGCTGATACATGCCATTCCTAGATGTGCCTTAAAGAAGAACCCTCTTGTTCTCCATATGCTTTACAAGAAGTCCATCAGGATAGAGTTTGAAATGGCAGTTGTTTTCTTTAGAAAACTTGTTAATGGACAGGGGATTCTTAATAGCAGTTGGAACAAACAAAATATCACTCACGAAGTTTTTGATCGGTGGAGGAATTAAATTTGGTAAGATTAACAGTGTATAGGCACACCTTTGCTGTTGGCTACTAATTTGACTTCATCGATGCCTTGATATTTGGATGATGGATCAAGATTAGCAATTGGAGTGTATAATGTGATGCGTGGCACCAGAATCTGGATTCCACAGTTCATTGTTGCTATCAACATCAGCATCATTGATTGCTGGTGTAGATGGAGTCTGAGTATCCTATTCATAATGATAGTAGCAAGTTCCGGCTGTATGGTTTCCTTTTCCACATATTTGACATCCAGAGGAATATTGAGAGGATGTAGAATAGTGGAACGATCCTCTTCCATGAGAGAAGGGTGAGCGACCTATGTTGGTCCATCTGCCTCTCCCTCGAAGTGGAGCTCGAGTACTAAAGGTATTATTAATGATCCTTTTCCACGAGAGAAGGATGAGCGATCTCTGTTAGTCCATCTGCCTCTGCCTCGAAGTGGAGCTCGAGTACAAAAGGTATTATTAATGGAGATTGTGGTTGATTGCTGCTGTCTCAAGATGAGTTGTTCATGGGTTAAGAGAACCAATATCTTCATTGTTGGAAAGCTTCAGATTTCATTATGGTGAAATGACTAGCTACTGAATCATATTCAGGAGGCAAGCCATTTATTATGGATAAGATAAGTTCATCATTGTCAATTGGTTTGCCGGAAGCAAGGGCAAGATCTGTTGCCAGAAGTTTTGCGCGATTTGTGTATGAGAGAATAGACATATCACCTTTTTTCAGATTTGTAAGTTCGGCTTTGCAGTGGAACGTTCTGGCCTTTGTTTGCTGAGCAAAGAGTGATTCTAAATCGACGCCCACACATCTCGTGCTGTAGAGATGAGCTAACTGGGCACCGATTTCAAGGGTTACCGAGGCGAGTAGCCATCTTAAGACAAGCTGATCTCGGCGACGCCATGAAAGGTAGTCGGGGTTTGGAGAGGTCGGGCCATTTCTCCTATAGTTTGTGATGGAGCAGGGCTAGTGCCATTAACGATTGAGTATAGATCATAGGTGTGGAGAAGGGGAACAATCTGGGCATGCTACAGACTGTTGTTGGCTGATGATAGTTTTGAGGATACCAAATTGTGAAGGTTAGAGGGAAGGGTGATTGTGGGAGAGAGTGAGGAGGCATCAGAAATGGCGGGTATGAGTGGGAGCTAAAATGGGGCTCAGGCTCTTGATACCATGATAGAGTGATGGCGAGGCTCAAAAATATGACCCGACACTTTAGGTCACATGTGATTTCTTTAAATAGAGAAGAAGAAGAGAGCCGTACAAAACAGAATGTCAGAAAAAGGACACCAGAATAACAATAGAAATAACAAATATTATGATTATTCTTTCAGGATTTCTGTAATCAATTTACATAAATTAGCTACTTGACATATTAGATCTCTTCAATAATAAGTCCTTTTCTTGCTACACATGCTTTTGTTCGCTGGATTTCAGTCAGATATCTTCATTTTTATCAAGTGTTCTTTTGCTACCAAACTAAGCTTCAGTCAAGTTATTGCTTGGCTTCTGCTATCATGCTAATTTCTTTATTTTGAGTAGGCCCACCCAAATCCGCAGAAAAGGATATTCCCAAGTCCAGAGAGGACAAAGCAAAATCTAATCGCATTAAAAAAGTCTCAGACAATGACGAGGAAGGTGAGAGATGAAAAACTGTGCACTCATGCATTCATTTCAGTTTTATACTTATTCTTTTGCTTCCAGACGAGAAACATCGGAAAGATAAGCGTCAGAAAACAGGGTCTTCTGGATTACTTGCTCCACTCCGTCTCTCCGACGCATTAGTGAAATTTATTGGTACTGGTGAAAGTGAAATGTCTCGTGCAGATGTTGTCAAGAGAATATGGGATTACATCAAACAAGAGAATCTTCAGGTAATCTTCTGCACCCTCTGTTGCAACAAATGAACTCTGTTTGTAGTACTTCAATATTGCAATTTCTTTGGCTACATAATGTGAAGCTACTTCGTGTAATCGCAAATGTTGTAGGTGGGACATTGTAGAATATTATTGCAAAAATTCGGATTCTTTTCCCAGGGCTATTAGTTTTTCACTTTACTGTTTTTAGGATCCTTCGGATAAGCGGCGGATCATATGCGATGATAAGCTGAAGGAACTCTTTGAAGTTGAAACATTTACAGGTTTTACAGTTGCGAAACTGCTAGCTGCTCATTTCACGAAGATTGAAAGTTGACAAATCATCTCTTCGATGAACACACATTTATTGAACAACGCTGAAGATTGCGGAATTACGTCTTTATTGGACAATCCTGTAAGTGGGCATCTTTGCTACCTGCAGAGGGTCCTTATCAAACTTTCAGGTAAAGAGTGGAGCTTCCCCTGATTACATTCTCTTCGGCCGTAATATAAAAATGTAATGGTGCAGTCCCAAATGAAATGCCCATCTTTTTTTTGTACTGCTATTGATTCTGTTTGAAGCTGATCAGTTTAAATGGAGTTCGGTACATACGAAGGCTTTTACCAGCATAACATGTAGATTTGGTTTTATTTGAAAAAGCACAGTCGCGGTGTATGGAATTCTTATTTTCTGCGTGGTAGAACGGTTCTAATATTTCATCCGAATTCTTATTTGTGGCGACCGGCTCTTGGTCTGTGTGAATGTTATCTCAATAAGAGCTATTACGATATAAAATACCCTCTATACTGCTAGAGATATTGAGTTGAGAACTTGAGATTACGTTATCTATATAGTTTCCTTCTTGTAATTTGCATATCACGAATGCTTTTTTCCACAGAAAAGTACTATTTGATGCAATGGAATTTATAAAATAGGACACTTTTGCACGTTGCAACTTTTTATAGTACATCTTTAACTAGTTTATTTTCTTTTTTTATGACATGTTATCATTTGCATAGTTGTATAAATATTATGTAGCCGGTGTATCAGTTTCTCTATTTTTTATTTTCTCGATACCCTCTTATGTAATTTACCCATGGGTCCTCTCTATATAAGAGAGGTTAGGGTTCTATGGAATAAACAAATTGCTTATTTCCAATTTTCCACCAACATGGTATCATAGCCAAAACCCTAACCCTAAAACCCTACCACCGCCCTCCCCCCTTCTTTCCACTTCTCGGCGCCGTCGTCGCCACTCCAGTCCTCCCCTTCATCCGTCGTCGCACCCTCCACAGCTGCCCCTCTCATCGTCGGCTCTCCACCATTGGCCTCCATCGTCGGCCTCCACCGTCGGTTCTCCGTCGTCGAACCCCTCTCCAACATAGGGGACCTCCACCGTCGAGTCCCCTTCCCTTCAACTTCGACGCCCCTTCTTCCGTCGGCCTCTCTCTCTCTCTCTCCATGTATTTGAGTGTGTAAAGTCTACATATGCACTCAAATCCTATCAAGTTTATGTAGACACTTGTTTCTCGTCTACAATCCCTAGTTCTTCGTATTCGGCGACATGTCAGAAAACAAAGTCGATATGCCCTCCATAGGCGCATTCAAAGGTCCAACGCTAATAGTCAAGATGGATGGGACGAACTATGAGCTCTGGGCGATGCAGTTCATGAGTCTCATGAAGTTGAACGGTAAGAAGCTATTCTTATCGAGGAAGAGTCGGTAGAGAAGATTGGGATCTATGCCTCATGGGAGGTTGATGATTCATATGCCAAAGTTTGGCTGCCATGCACGTTGTCGATGGAGTTTGCCAATGATGTCCTTCATCAGCCCACCGCTAAGGCGATGTGGGATATACTGGCCACCACATATTCACCGGTGCGGAATGAGACCAAGATGTTACAGCTTCAGCATGACATTTTCACGATGAAGCAGAATGGGTGGCCACTTCACTCTTTGTATACATCCCTGAGGGTGATGTTTGAGAAACTATATAGCACTATACCCCTTACGGTTACCCCTGAACAACAAAAGACCTTCCGGAATGCTACCATGGTAGCGGTACTGCTAGCAACACTTGATCCTGAGTATGAGGCAGCCTGATCTCAGATACTTGCCAATGCTACCATTCCTCCTATGGAAGAAGTTTACCGGAGGCTTAGCCGCATCTCTGTTGCTTCCAGCAATTCTACTCCACCACCTTCGGTGATGGCTGTGTCGCGAGGGAGAGGTGGTCAGTCTTCCTTTCGTGGACGCGGACCTCGTGGTCGAGGAGGTCGTTTTCGCCAACCATGCACTTTCTGCCATCGCACATGTCACTCTGAGGATACATGCTATTCTAAACATGGGTTTCCAGCATCGACGCGTGTAGCTGAGCATGTTACATCTCCGTCGGCTCGTCGAACTGGTGGAACAGAACTACCAGATATTCCGGAAGTCAGTCAGGGAAAGAAAGTCGTTTTCATGCGATAGACTGCGAGGGAAGGGGTGAGGGGAAAGGGGGGTCCCTGCCCACGCACTCATTCTTCCCACCTATTCCCTGAGCTAGTCTTTGCATTTATCATTTGAGAAACCCCCGTCACCAGAAACCACTTCAGATCACCGGTTTGAGGGGCTTGTGGCGTGATTGCGCGATATTATGCCTCAACCATCTACAGATTCTCCAGGAGGATCTTCAGATATTGCTGCTTCAGCATCTGCCAGTACTTCTGCTGCTGCCAGTACCTCAGGTAGTGCTTTTGCTTTTACATCCTATCATGATCTCTCAGATTGGATTATGGACTCCGGCGCAACCCATCATCTATGTCGCGACAGATATAGACTTTAGTCATATAGAGACATTCCACCTGGACGCTCAGTGCTCATAGCTGATGGGTCTCATTCCCCCATCATTGGACATGGGGAGATTACCTTGTCACCGTCCATGCATTTATACAATGTTCTACATGCTCCTGAGTTCTCCATGAATCTACTGTCTATTAGTCAGATTACGAAGGATTTGCACTGTCGCGATATATTCGACCCATCTTCCCTTATTTTTCAGGACATACTAACGGGCAGGGTGATTGGCTGTGGCTATGAGCATAATGATCTCTATCGTTTGGTCCGAAATTCATATGCTGGCGTCTCTTCCTACTCAGCCAGTTTAGTCTCTCCGTACACCTGGTATCTACGCTTTGGTCACCTCCCACTTCAAAAGATGCGTCATCTCTCGCCTCAGATCTCTCCAAGTTCGTCGTTTCGATGTGAAGCCTGTCAGTTCGGAAATCATCATCGAGTTAGCTTTTACAGTCGTCAGTGTCAGAGCAGTAGCTCCTCTTTTGAATTATTTCATATTGATATTTGGGGTCCGAGTCGTGTTCCTGATCATAATGGACACAAGTTCTATCTTATCGTAGTTGATGATTTCTCCCATGTATCGTGTGTATTTCTTTTAAAGAGTAAATCTGAAGCAGGCGATGCTATTAGAAATCTTATCATTAAAGTGTAGAATGTTTTTTCTTCTTTTGTCAAATATGTTCGTACGGATAATGCGTTGGAATTATACACACACTCTCTCTCCCATTTCTTTTCGTCCAAAAGTATTATTCATCAAACCACCTCTGCTTACACATCTCAAAAGAATGGAGTGGCAGAGCGAAAACATCGCCATCTCCTTGATATGACTCGAACCCTGCTTATCCAGAGTTGTGCGCCTATCACCTTTTGGGGGGATGCTGTTCTTACGACCTGCTACCTTGTCAATCGTATGTCGTCCTATATACTCGGTGAGAAAATTCCTCTTTCTGTTATTTTTCCAGAGAAGGAATTATTTTCTCTTACCCCTCGTGTCTTTGGTGATGTTGCTTTTGTTCACCAATTGTCTCTTGGACTTGACAAACTACCTAGAGCTGTCAAGTGTGTCTTTGTGGGTTACTCTCGGACTCAGAAGGGTTACCGTTGTTATGACCCTGTAAACAGGAAATATTTTCTCAGTGCTGATGTTACATTTTTTGAGTCCATTATGTACTTCTCCCCTGCAGATGACAGGTTGGCTTCTTGCACATCTAATGATGAAGTCTACGTTCCTCCTCCTCCTAGCCTGAGTCCACCTTTGTCCATTTTTGTCCCCGTCGTCACGCCAACGCCATCTCCATCATCACCACCACTACCACAACCACCTATCCTCCCATTACCTAAATTCTATACACGTCGATCAGGTCCTGCTCAGGCGACATCCATCACGTCTCAGGTATGTTCAGATGCTATTATTAATGATGGGTCGGATAGTGTGCATGTGTAGGATTCTTCTTTGCAGAAGGAGTGTGCACCATCGAGTACAATGGATTGTGATCTTGATGTCCCCATTGCTATTCAGAATTAGAAATGGACTTGCGCGTCTTATCCCCTTGCTTCCCACGTTTCTTATCCGTCCCACGGGAGACTTCCAGAGATTTGCTGCAGCTTTGTCTTCCATGGAGATACCACAGAATTATCAGTATGCTATGAAAATTGACTGTTGGCGGTTGGCTATGGAAGAAGAAATGGCTGCTTTACAATCCCGCATTACATGGAGCTTGGTTACCGCTCCGTCCGGTGCATCTATTGTTAGCTGCAAATGGGTATTCACAGTGAAGTGCCATGCAAATGGGAGCCTTGATCGATACAAGGCACGACTAGTGGCGAGAGGCTTTACGCAAGCATATGGTGTGGACTATTTAGATACATTCTCTCCAGTGGCTCGTCACTCTACTCTTTACATTCTTCTATCTGTTGATGTGGTACGTGACTGGTCCATATTTCAACTTGATGTCAAGAATGCATTCTTTTATGGTGATTTGCAGGAAGAAGTCTACATGCAACAGCCACCGGTGTTCGCTACTGAGGGGGAGAATCATATGGTGTGTAGACTTCACAAGGCGATATATGGCCTTAAACAGAGTCCAAGGGCGTAGTTCCAGAAGCTTTCCCACCTAATTGAACGATAGGGATTCAAAAGATCAAATGTGGATCAATCATTGTTTATTCAGAAGATTTCTAGAGGTACAGTTGTCACCATGGTATATCTTGATGATATTCTGGTTACATGAGATGATGCTTAGGGGGTAGAGATGGCAAAAGCATTTTTGGGCCGTCAGCTTGTTACGAAGGATCTTGGTACTCTACGATATTTTTTGGGGTGAAGCCTGAAGTTTGTTAGGAATACACATGGTCTGATGATGACCCAAAGGAAATATATTACAGATTTGCTGGTTGAAACGAGCATGGTTGGATGTAGACCATCGAGCATTCATATGGATCAATGTATGAAATTATATGACAACGATGTTGAAGAGGTGGACAGAAGAAGATATAGAGAGATGGTGGGTAAGCTTCTTTACATCACTATAACTTGACTCAATATTGCTTTTGCAGTAAGTCGAGCGAGTCAATTTATGGAGCAGCCAAGACAGTTACATATGGACGCTATATACATGATACTAAGATATCTAAAGTCATCTCCAGGCTCAGGATTGCTGTTTAGAAAGAACACAGATTTATCTATATCGGCTTGTGCAGATGCAGACTATGCAGGATGTCCTAAGGATCGTAAATCTACTTCAGGCTTGGCAGTTTTTGTGGGTAGCTCTTTGGTTTCTTGGAAAAGCAAGAAACAAACTGTTGTGACGAGATCCAGTGTTGAATCTGAATATAGGGCCATGACACAAGCAATCACAGAGATGATGTGGGTTCGAGCTGTACTAGAAGACTTGCATATAGATGTACCTCTACCCATGCAGCTACAGTGTGACAATCAAGTTGTTTTGTTCATTGCCAATAATCCAGCATTTCATGAAAGAACATATTGAGGTAGACTGCCACTACACTAGAGATATGATCCAGAAGGCTTGATTTCTACTTCACATGTTAGCTCTGAGGAGCAGACTGCCGACATTTTCACCAAGCCATTGCTTAGAGGACCTTTCCAGAGACGTTCTTCCAAGCTGAGCATGATTGATATCTATGCTACATCTTGAGGGGGAGTGTAGAGAATATTATGTAGTCGGTGTATCAGTTTCTCTATTATTTATTTTCTCGTTACCCTCTTATGTAATATACCCATGGGTCCTCTCTATATAAGAGAGCCTAGTGGCAGCCTGTATGGAATAAACAAATTGCTTATTTCCACTAGTACTGCTGAATTTAACTCTATCTCTTAAGTAAGGAGTGCTTAGTGTGGCATGCCCAACGTTTGACGAAAGCAAGTTTATAGTTGAAAAAGTACGGTATGGTAGCTAAGCAAAGGCAAATTATTTTTTTATGCTAGGTGCTAATTTAAAATCTTGAGGATACATTAGATTCGGGATTAGATTCGGGAATAAGCATGAATGGGGATGGTAAGCTAGAATATGATATTATTCTTGTTCGACTGGAAGGATAGGAATAGGGGTCAAGAGATGCATAGGGGGGAATAGCTGTACGGAGAACGAGATATGAGTACGGGGAACGAGATACGAGTGGAGAGGGGTTAGCTTTTTTCTTGGGTCTATTCTCCAAATGAACTCATCCTTAGTTTCAGTGAGAGATTCTACCTTTTTTGGTGTAACAAGCCTCAAAATCCTAACAGTATTTATTACTAGACCATTATGTGCTCTTCTATCGAGACATAAGTGTCCTTTTTAATATGTTCTTTTTTCAATTTCTATATATATATATATATATATATTGATTTTCCCATCCCTTCGACTAAGAATGTCTTCGTGAAGGAAGAATCCAATGGACAAGAATGATTGACGGTAAAGAAAATGAGTAGGGTTTAAAATATTGAACCGGCCGGTTGGACCAGGAATCAGTCACGACCCGATCGGTTTAGCCGGTTTTGTGTAATTAATTTCAAAAAAAAAAAAGAAAATAAGAAATCGGGTCCGACCATTGGTCGGACCTGGTTGACTCGGATGGTCAGATCACATTGATCTGGATTGATCCAGTTTTGATGGTTTAGTAAATTTTCAAAAAATAAAGATTTAAATAATAAAGTAATAGGGCTTTTATTACTTATGCCCTTCTTAATTTCTGCTATATAAGTTATGTCCTTCTCTTTTTTTGAATATAAGTTGTGCCACTACTTTCTTAGAGTAATTTTCTAAAAACAACTATAAATAAATGATTACAATATTATATTCATATCCAATGCTAGAAAATGTGACTAACATTTGTAGGGTTTTACTCGAAATAGACAATCATGATATTCTGTTGTAAGATTTCACATTTTAAATAATTATTTCATTGAGATATTCGACCGGTCGGACCAGTAAATTAAACTCGATCCAGTTTTTTTTCGAATCTATAGGAATGATGATGTCATGCTGGCATCATTATCAATCCGACCGGTTTGGACTGACGATCCGACCCAGTGGGATCAAATCAAAGAGTACTGGTCCGATTTTTAAAACCTTGAAAATCTTCGACCGGTCGGACCAGTAAATTAAACTCGATCCAATTTTTTTTCGAATCTATAGGAATGATGATGTCATGCTGGCATCATTATCAATCCGACCGGTTTGGACTGACGATCCGACCCAGTGGGATCAAATCAAAGAGTACTGGTCCGATTTTTAAAACCTTGAAAATGAGTGCTTAGTTCGTTTTTCTTCTGGTATATTTTTTTGGGTCCTTAAGAACTTTAAAAATTGTGGTCATTTGTATTTTTTTGCAGAAAGATTGTAATTAATGGAAAACACGGTGATTCCTAATTCTTCACAACTCAGAAGTCAGAAGATACGTTTTATTTTCTAATATATCAGATACTCTTATATTATGTTTTCAATGATCTGAAATTCGCTCATTATATTAAAGTCTTGCATTAACAAAGTTCAAGCTTGAGCCAGCTATAATAATCCCAACTTGACCGATAAACCATTATTAACAGTGGGCTAGTACCTAGGTCGATTTGCCTTGTTAGGCTTGATGGATAGCCTGAGCTTCTAATTTAACTTCTCCCTGTCAAAATTATCCCAAATTTTAAAAAATAAAGGATAAATTACAATTTGGATACCCATTTATGGGTCATATCCCATAATGGGTCCCCAACTTTAAATTGTAACAATTCGGGTCCCGGGCCGTTTAGGAAATGGAAATTTTGGGGTTCATGACAAGAATACCCTTGTCGGGTAGGAGAGAAGAAGGAAATGAGGGTTGGGTTCCAACTTTTAAACAAGAGCATATTCGTCATCAGCTCCAAAAAGTTCATTACGTTAACGGTCCGAGAACCCGTATTGTTGTAATTTAAAGGTGAAAATCCATTCTGGGATCTGACCCATAGATAGATAAGGATCAAATTTTAATTTACCCAAAAATAATGCAAATGAAAAATGAAGTTGAATGTTCTATTAGCTTTGCATTGCACGTCAATATCCAACAAGACCAAGTTATTGAGATAGCGCCTATTACACAAGACCGACAAAATGATGGGGACACATTAAAAGTAAATAAAAATTTGCATATAATTTCATTTTCTAACATTGGTGTGCTTTTATGCTGAAGTTGTCAAAACATGTGAAAACCTTAGCTAATAAAAATAACATTTATAAGTTATAAAATGATGTTTTCAAATCATCAAGTAAATACATCACTCTCCAAAATGTGTGAGGCTGAAGTTGGGGTTGACGGACAGGGAACAATCCATATGATGTTTTCAAATCATTAAATAAATACATTACTCCATTTATTTAAAAACAATATTAATAAGTTATTAATTCAAAATATCCAAACTAAGTTGCGGAGTTGTGTTGTTTTCAAGGTTGTTCAACAAAGTCATGCACGAGAGATGTTACAAATAGTGATGGGGATGTACGCAAATAAATTAATATCAATGCAAATAAGTGCGAAACTCGAAAAAAAAATATAAACATTTGAATAAAGTGATTATATAAGCAACAGGTAGAATCGTAATATGACAGAATATAACAAGAAAGAAACAAAAATGGCAGAAGTAAAGGAGGTTGAGTCGATTGCAATGGAAGATTAGTTGATTGGGTTAAACGTCAGCCGACTCTGTCCATTATGTATGGTTAGGAACATATTCTGTGTTAGGAATAGATTCTCGGTATAGATTTTAATCACGAAAAAATATGAAGTTTGTCAGTAGATCTTGTGCAACAATCGTAGAAAAGTCACGGAATATTTTGACGTGGAAAATTCTCAATATGAGGAGAAAAATCATTGGAGTTGATCACAACTCAAAATCAAGCACTATAATCAAAATAATCTCCCGTGAGGGGTTTACATAAAACCGATCCTCTATATGGTGCTACAACTCATTAAACGATGGAGAATAGTAGAGAAAAGACAACACCAAATCGATAAATCTTTCGCCAAATTGTAAGGAAAAATGCTGGAGAAGAACCACTCCAAAGAACACTCCATCCAAACGTTGATGCAGTCATGAACCTTCTTCCCCTCTCGCTTTTTTTTCTTCTCTTATGCTATGACAACTTGTGTTGGGATGACGTTGGTGTGCACCTCATGCCCTCTATTTATATTCTATGGAAATGAGAAAATAAGGAAGCATGAAATCTACTTCCCAAAG
This sequence comes from Ottelia alismoides, assembly GCA_037367405.1. Classification (NCBI taxonomy): domain Eukaryota; kingdom Viridiplantae; phylum Streptophyta; class Magnoliopsida; order Alismatales; family Hydrocharitaceae; genus Ottelia; species Ottelia alismoides. The sequence continues at coordinate 367,117 of JAZKJV010001548.1, forward strand.
GAATAGGAAAAGAAGACTCCTATTCCTAAAAAGATAAATGATTTTCTTCTCCAATTAGGACCTGATTTTTCCTTTTCCAATTAGGGATACCAATGTGCCATAAAAGGGTTAGGTTCCCATAATGAGGAGAACCCATAATAAACCTCTCCCTTACCGATGATGTGAGAACTACTCCAAATATATGACGGAATAAGATCTTTTGAATTTCCCAAGTGGTAGATTCTTTGTCATCATATCAGCAAGCTACTTCGATTCTAACCTATCACATATCCAATAATATCTGACATCGATTTGCTTTGACTTTGCAGGAAAAATAGGGTTCTTGCTAAGGCAAATCCCGCTCTCAGTGTCACGATATAGGTTATACTTGTTTTTTATAAGGTCAAGTTCCTACATGAACTTCTTTATCAACAAGAGTTCTTTGCTAGCTTTTATAGCGGCAATGCATTCTGCCTCTTTAGTAGATCATGCCACACGTCTGCAATTTTTATTGCCATGAAACACCACAACCTGTGTATGTCATCAAGTAACCACATGTACACTGTTTACCATCAACATCACATGCCATATCAGACTGTGTAACATTGTAGGAATACCTTCTCTGCTCCAAAGCAAAGGCAAGCGCTGCTAGTACTGCAGTCAAGATACATATTACAATATTCCAATGCTTTTTCATGAATTTGAGATAAACATGCTAACAAATTCAACTGAATGAGCAATATCAGGTCTTGAATATATCATATCATACACCAGGTTTCCTGTGATCGAGGCATAAGGAATTATCTCTATATCCTTCTTTTCACTTTCTCTTTATGATTTGTGCTCAATGCTTAACTTGAAGTTTTTTCCAAGATGGGTACTCACATGCTTGTCTTTGTCCTTGTTGAATCTCTAAAGTATTTTCTCAATGTACTTCTCTTGAGATAACCAAAGTCTCATGGTCAATATATTACAGGTAATCTTCATACCTAAATTTTAATTTGCATATCACAAATCCTTCATAGCAAATGACTTGCTCAGTTAATCCTTCAAACTTGAAATTCTCGAAGTATTACTGTCAATAATAAGCATGCCATCAACGTAAATTAGAAATCATAATTTATACTTTTTATTTATATCTGAAGCACTTTGATGTGAACACTCCAATAAGTCAGCTACTCGCTAAAGTACCTGAATAAATAATAGGAGAAGGGTAGAGGATATTTGTTGACTATTTGACATCTAGGAGTATAAGGTATACATAATCAAAAGTATCGGTATTTATTTGTATATATTATATATTATTCAAATTATTTTAGATAATGCAAAATGAGAACCAAACAATTGAACAGAATTAGAACAAGCTGCTCATCGTATGGGTTGGAAAAGTCGTCAACAGTTAGGGCAAGTTGGTATATATTAGAATTATTTTTAATCTAAATGATATTTATTTATTGACTTGTATATGTGTATATGGGATCATTTTTAGGAGGGGAATGACATCAATCTTGATTGATGTAATGTCTTTATATACTCAAAGAGTAGCTAGAGAAGGAAAATATAGCATGGGGGTATGGCATGATAAGGAAGTGGAGAAGCAACATGCAAGTTATTTAAAATTTTCCAACTCAATTTAATTATATAAATTAATTTTAATTCTTGTAATGTTATTTCTTCAAGATAAAATGAAATCACTTCAAATTCCCGTTGATGAATCTCTTGCTATCCTACATAGTCAACGTATTTACAAGCAACTGGTCTAGAACATTCAAGATGCGTAAGAGGAGTGGATGGAGGTGTTAGACCATTGAAGTATTATGGACATAAAAAAACAATCTGATTGCATCTTAAATGATCAATTGAAGAAGGTATAGTACATGCTTGAACATATATTAAAAGCAATGGAGACCATTAGCATATTACAAGAGGCATCATCATCTAGGGTTAGTCATTCGTCGCAAAGAGAGTTCTCATCATCTGAGGGAGCAGAGGCATGAGTGGAGGAGGATATTAAGCTAATGATTCAGGGATAAAGGTGCAAATGTGGATGATTTTTCTCCAGATGAGTAGAATCTTCTTCTTTTAATAGTTTCTTAATTATAATAAGTATTGGGTCATTTCAATTTAAAAACTTTTAGTATGTTTTATTAGCTAAAAAAACCTTAGTTAATGCATATTTTCATTAAATATATTCTGCTGACATTGGCATGAACTTATCTTTAATATCTATTCTATTGTTTAACATGTATTTATATGTTCAGCATGTTTGGATTTGTCATGTCCAAGCATAGTTTTCATGTATATGGATTAATCATGTGGGGTAGAGTTTAGTATGTGAATGGATCTATCATATCTATGTATATTTAGCATGTGATTATGATACAAGAAGTTATGTGGCATGTGATTGTGCTACAAGAAAGAATTGATATATACATAAGAAATGTTTTTTACATGTATGCTATTTTCATCTGGTACCATTCCCATGAACAAAAGCTTTTGGCCACAGTCAATGTCAAAAAGTTGGACCAAGCAGTTGCATATGCGAACTTGGACCTCCTAACGCATCACACATACAATATGAACTAGTTATGCGCTAATGGGGTATATACTCGGTCAAAGTAAACTGTATGTGGCCACATATGCAATATAGAAGTGGTTACCTAAGAACTCGAATTGCATTGTCTATTTTAATTTTCCAAATACCCGAGGACATGATACAAGAGCCAGAGCCACTCCAGCGTGCCCAACTCCCGACCTCAAATCTTTGCTACATAGCCCTCGTTTTCCACTCCATCATCCCTTAGCATTCAAGCAACAACCCCTATACATGGTCTCTATCTATCTTGCAACAATAACATCACCTCAACAACAATAATCCCTCCAAGCCTTCGAGCAGTAACTACAACCCTTCTTCCATGGTCTACTCCTCCGCCCGGGCTTCCCCTCTACCAAATTCTTGTTCTCTACATGGGTTTCTCCTCAGCCTAGTTATGCTCCCAACCCTACCGCTCCTCGACCAAGGTTTGCTCCAGTTAGCCCCAAATCACATTATCTCGAAGTTGGTCTATATTCTTGCTTAATAATTTGGTCTGGAAATTATAATATATCATTTTCTTAATCATTTGTTTAATCTTTTGATCTGGAAATGATATAAATTACTTGTAATGTTCTATATCTCTGGTTTTTCTTTTTCATTTGCTTGAAGTTTAAAATATAGCTCTACTTTTCTTTGGAATATCTCTTCAAAATATCTTTGATTAAGAAAAAAAATTCTCCAATTAAGCAACATATCTCTACGTTTTTTATAAATCTAAAATCTATATCTGCTTTTTCTTAGAATATGTATCCATTAGTCCTAAATCAATTTATAAACTACTTTTTCTTACAGATATAGAGCATTGATTAATTAGTGTATATCATTGCTTAATGAATAACACTTTATATCATTTTCTTAATCATTTAATATGGAAATTGATTTATATTTCTGCTCAGATATAAATTGCTTAGAAGCCCAATATTATATTTTTGGACAAAAAAGTCTTCACTTCATATTTCTTCCATGATATATTTATTTGAAACGTAAATATCTAACATTTGAATTGATGATTATAGTTTTAATCATTTTTTAATTAAAATAATAGAAATTTCATAATTCACATACACTTTCGCATACCCACTTACTCACTTTAGACCACCTGATCGAACGAATATCGCATACCAACTTTCTGAACCTAGGTCGCTGTAATTGAATGATTGTTGGAGTATTTGGTTGTGTGCCATATGAGTTGTAGAGGGTAAATGGATTCTGGAGAAGATCCATTTACCCTATCCCAGTGTTTAGTCCCACAACTACCAGTGGTGGGACTTGGAGGCTCTGCGGAGGCTATATAAGGAGCCCTAGACCTCCTATATCCATTGAGAAAGTGCAATGCATAACATGATGTTGGACATGCGAGCCCACGACAAGCCATTATGCAATAAATGTTATTGCAAATATCATTTCCTGATCTGAAATGAAAAATAACTAATTTACATAATAGGTCCCTTAGTACAATTAGGGTTATGTACCATGGTCATCTTAATGATTATACAACTGTTGATTCAATCATTGAATCATAAAGGCTGATGCTTGGATGAATATCTAAAGAGTTAGATTGAGGACTCATCAAGTACCATCAAATGATTGTCAACCGGAAGACATGAGCTCACTCATGAGAAATTGGGAAGAGCCAAGTTCTGTGCACGGTCGTCTCTCTTTGGAAGCTGGCTGAATTTGTAGGTTTGATATATACTTTTGGAAAGTATATGATCAACATCTGGGTATGATATATGCTTTTGGAAAGTATATCATCGATACCAACTCCGAATGATCGAACGAGAAAACTTAATGATAAAACCCTGAAGGTGACAATCTAAAAGAGATCTAAAACTTCGGGTTTAATCCGGGTCTTCCAGTATGCATGATGTACATGTATTGGGAATACCTGAGGGTGATGTGCTCATAAACGATTGTATAACCATGACGCTTCCATTCCTAGAGAGTGATGAAACGAGTCTGGATTTTAGTGACTTCTCTCGTAGAGAAGTGGTCTAATCTTAGTTCAAATGTTGCACATTGATCTGAATGTAATTCAGATACAATGAAAAGATTCGATCTATGATCTTGATTTAATCAAGCATCTATGGGAGGTCCGCAAGATCTGGATTTGAGATTTGATCTCAATTCCAAGTCACTATACCTGGAACAATACAATCGCCATGTCCTTATCTCCAAGTATCCACGGAGAAAGTGCATTATCCTTGAAAGAGTTCATGGATAATTTCGTTGTTGATATGTGTATCCGAGCATTTAGAAAATTGGTAATTAAATGTAATTTAATTATCATGAATAATATGAATTTGATTCATATTATAAGGAGAGATATCTAAGATAATTAAATGAGATTTAATTATCAAAGATGTGAATACATGTGAATGTGATTCATGTTATTTGGGCACATGAGAAAAGAGATTCAAGATGATTAAATGTGATTTAATTATAACGGATATGAATAATGTGGATAGTATTATCCATATATATCATATATATTATAAATATGATTTATAATATATTAGAGAGAGCAAATTGTGATTTTTATTTGTTAATCAATTATTGATGTGAAGTTGATTCACATTGGATGATTAATTAAAATATAATTTACATTTATTTTGGGATGTGAATGTGATTCATATTTTTCCAATGTCATGATTGCAATATTTCACAAGACAATTATGAATTATTTTTATGAAATAATTTACAACAATTTTTGTTGTAAATCTTGGAGATATCATAAGATAATGGTATCTCATCAGATAATGATATCTCATGAGATAATGAGACCTCATGAGATGTTGGTAGTCGTCCCCCCTTTTTAGGGGATATGGTTTATCTCCTTGTTATCTCCAAGTATAATTAAATGATTTGATTCGAATTTAAATATATTGATTTATCAATATATATTAGTTTAAATTAGATTAATTGTTGTTATGTTTTCACAACAAGATCATAGCTGTTGGAAGAAAAATAAATCAATCTCACCCATTGATTGTGTGTTGTCAATGGATTGAGATCCATGGACTCCCAAAACCCTATATAAGAAGAGGCATCCCTTGATCTTCGGGTTACACGTTTGCAATGTAAACAAATGCTCTCTCTCCCTGTCTTTTTCTTCACACGTCAAGCCTCTCTCTTTGTCATAGTGGCCGTCCATCATGGAGCCCTTGTCAGAGTCGTCATCGCTGCAACATCATCGCTATGTTATCGGATCATCTACTTGTGGATCTCCATCTCCTTTGGGACGCCTCGCTCATTAAGAAGATGCCGGATCTCGTGTAACTAGATCAAGAGATTCGTCGCTTGGATCATCAACTTGGATTGCGAGAAGAACACATCTCATCAACACGCTTGCAAGCGTCTCCTCCATCGGATCGGACTTAAGACATGAGGTCTCTTCGTTTAGAGACTCTATCGCAACAACACTTCAAGAGGTAAACCGTATACCTATTGTGGTTTAGATGAAATGATCCGAGAAAGGTTCTGGGATCATGTGGTTTCATCACAATTAAAATTTTTAAATTCCACTGCCCGGAGCAACTAGTGCGACCAGTCGCTCCTGATCATATTCGATGCGATCCTCATGCTTATGTGATATGCTTGAGGATTTTCCATATCCTTCAAGTGGTATCAGATCCAGGTGTCTACGATTTTGGATGAGATCCATAAACCTACAAAGATTTGGGCTCATAAGGGATTGTGAAAAGTTATCACATTTCAATTTTTGCAGCCATGTTTTGTGATGTTTTTTCGGACTTGTTTAAAACGTTTAAACGTAAATTTATCACATGAATGATGTTTCCCATTAAACAAATAAAATGTGGAATTTGAGTTTGCGTAATTTGGATTTCGTTTGCTCAAGATATAATCATTTTAATGACCATATGTCCATTGTTTCGGGGATGACGGTTAGTGACGTAATTATGATGTTAATTACTGTTTTAAAACGCCTAAAAATCATGTTTATCACTTGAATTCTATTTTAAATCAAATTCTCAAACTCTGAAAATTGATGTTTGTTTAATTTGGATTTAAAATGAATGAGATATGTTAATTTTAGTAAGTAGGAGTCACTGTTGAAAATTACATACTCAACCATGGACCTTGTGATTGTCATTTAAGAATTTTGTGAAATTAATGGTTAATTTCTTGGAATAATTATGTATAATATTTGGGAAATATTAGAATAATAATTGTTCCCTTAAATGACATTGCCTCAACCAATGAATGATTAGATTAGATCTAAATCACCAATTGGTTACACTTTCATCAAACTTGCTACTTGAATAGGTTTTGGAATTTGTCTAGCAAATTTACTTATAATCAAAATGATTTTGATTATTAATATATAGTATAATTTTGGTTGAAAAACCGATGATCATCTCAAGTACAAAGTGATTGACTCGACATTATTTTTTCCTGAGGCGGATATAGTGTCTAGTCGGGGAGCGTTGGGGTAACAGATTGCACCATATACGGTCTATCCCACTCCCGTAGGTATTGGCCATGACAGCGGGTAGGGAACTGATGATGCTTGAGAGATCGTGATGTATTTTCTAATTATTAAAATTCAAATAATACATCTTTGAGATAATACCATTATTTCAAGTAATAATCAAGTTTGATGATTGAATTTGATTGATAATTGATTTAATGAGAATAAATTAATTATATTATGTTCAATTAAAACACTCTATTATGAATAGAGTTATATTTCCATTGGAAGAATTAATTATATGAATATGATTTATGATAATTAATTAAAATTTGAATATGAGGTGGAGGATCACATAAGTGACATCCATGGTCTCCCGTCAAGACGAAGGGTTCCGTTGCCAAGGATTGTATGTAGGAGATGCATGTCCGAAGTGACAGCTCCTATATACAAGCGCATCTAGATCGGGCACTTTGCTTCTCGAAAGAGTAAGGTCGTATGCGTAGTGACCCCAATATCGAGTCTTCATATTATTGGGGTGATATTGGATTACACATAGCAAGTACTATTCATGTTGATAGTTGATTCAATTAACGACGGTCAACATCGCCTTAGGGGTGGTGGGCCCGGGTGTTATAGAACAAATTGGGAATGCAAGTTGGATTTGAAAGGCGAAATGTGTTCTCGCTTCTTTTTATAAGAGTTACAGGTTCTCATATGATGTAATAAAGATAAAGAGGAGATCCCAGATCTTGCTGGAGATATATCGGTAAGTATATCTCTTACATTGAAAATGATTAAGGGAATGAACTTTCAATGTTGACAAGGTAAGACAACTTTGATATAAAAATTCTTAAATCAAAGTAAAATATGTATAATATATATATGAATTTATGCAAATTTCTCATTTCAGATAATCCTTCATTAAACCCACTCAGTTCTATACTCAATAATAACCACTAAGTATCATGGATTGGATCCATGATCAATATATTGTACTTGCAGTTGGACACATAATGTAGGTAGTTGCAATGTGCAAGTTTCCTCATAATAATGAGGAATGATAATTAAATAGACAATAGGACTACAACCATAGGGTTTGTGTGTCTCTATAGTCTTGATCTCATCGAATGTACTTTGGAAGTGACATGTCGATGATGATCGCAATTGTCAAATAATACTTATAAAATCTAAGAAAATGTTTAGGCATAGATATGTGCTCTCGACATTTAATCATGAATGACATGGTCCTCTGCATTATGCAAAATGGTGGCTCTATAGGAGAAGATGTATTCAAAATGTTTGAGTACCTACCTACCAATGATTTTAAGAGTTAAGATGTATGTAGATACGATGAGTGTCATCATTCTACTATCTATACTCTAGTCATTCATGAAGCTTCATAATATTCATATTGTATGAATTAAATAAAGCATGTATAAATGTTGAAATACTCTTATATTGAAATATTTTGAATTCAATGTGAGAGATCCTCCGTCTTAAGAAATTATTGTTTATAGATGAAAGGATCGCAATGGAAGCATGGGTTGGACCCAAGATTAGAAGGAAAGTCAAAGAGTTGACTGCACTTCTACAGTTTCCATACATATGACATCCAAAGAGTTGGATGAATGCCACTACTGCAATAAGTCAATGTACTGATAGTATGACTATCTAGACTATCTTGGATCCTTAGAGAAGGACCCAGATAGTACATCGAAATAATATACATCAACATATAATCATTGAAGTTGACTTTCTTATTTGATAAGTTAAAAGTCTAATAATTGTATCTCAATCTTCTCATAACACTTGCAATTGGTTGCATACATATTAGAAGACTGGAATTTGATCTTCAAGGTTTAATAGTCATCCAAATGGACGTTGATGCAATTGTTGCAACAATCTCTGTTGGATAGATAGACTTCATATTTTCAGTGGGAAAGTCCTTAGTCTTGGAGAATGTCTCTATGACATGGATATTAGAATACACTCATAGTTTATTTCTAAGTGTTAGAAATAAACATGAATTCTGGAATAAATCTATCATAAAGAGATATAATGGATATATTTCAGATAGTAATCTAACATATAGTGGACTCTACTAAATTAGAAAATTAATGTATAGTTCATTAAGACTTCTAATACTGAAAATTAAACCTTATAACATCAATAGGAGGATAAGATCATTTGACAATGATCTACCATCAAGCCTTGGATATTTGTATGTTGATTTGATCAATAGATTAGTAAGAGATGAAACTTTAGAATGTCTAAAATTGCAAAGCTCACGTACTTCCAAAGTAAAATATCCAATACACACTTCTCTAGGAATGATGTTAGATGCTGAGGTATTCAAGATCTCATACATATTGATGTATGCGGATTATCTATATCAGAATAAGCATTATGGATATGTGATATATATTGATGATTATTTGTGATGATGTTTCTTCCCTTCACCTTAGAAACCTTTGAAATGTTCAAAGATTTCACAATTTTGGGTTAGAACCAAAGTTTGAAGGAAGATGAAAATGAATTTGATCCCTCTAGGTAGTCAATACCTATTAGATGAATTCAAGGAATACCTTATGGAGATATGAATATCATTCCTATCTCACTCCTCCTAATACACCTAAACTCAATAGAGTTGTTGAGAGATACAATTGGATCATGTCTGACATGATTTGATCAATGATTAATCTTAACATAATTACCTCTTAGTTTCCAGGTATATATGTAGTAAAGACTACAATATATATCCTTAATAAGGTTCCATGCAAGTAAAATGGAATCTAGCACCAGAGAGTGCTACTTCATTAGGAAAATAAAGTATGGTATTGGATACCTACTTTATGACCTTGAGATTCTTAACAGATCTCATCTCTGAGAATGTGATTCTTAAAGGATGAGTCTCTTGAGAATAAAAATGAAAATGAAGTGAAGGATCTCATTTAATCTTGAGAAGATAATGAGGCTCCTAAATTCAGAAACTAAAAGAACAATTAAAGATGAAACACTTATACTTCTTCAACTGAGTTTGAGGATGGATTCCATGTGTTAGAGAAATCTGACAATGATTTAACTTCATGTGATGAATCCTCTAAAGATCATGACATGGAATGATGGATTTTAGCAATAAAGTCTAAAGTAGACTTCATATACAAGTCTTGTATATGGACCCTCGAGGATCCACCTATATGGGTAAGACCTGTTAAGGTGTAAATGAATCTTCAAGAGAAAGAAATAACCTGATGAGAAGGTAAAGACCTTCAAAGTGTGGCTCGTATCCACAAGATACACACCAAAGAGAAGACATCGCTTGCAGTGAGACTTGCTCTTCACTGACCTTGCTTATACCCATCAGAATATTGCTAATTTATAGCTATGCAGCCTAACTTTGACATCTTCAAGATGGAAGTCAAGATTGCATTCCTCTATGAGTACCTCTACGAGGATATTCATATGAAGTAGCCCCATGGCTTCATAGTTTAGGAAAGCAAGTTGTGCAAGCTGAATAACTCCATCTGTGGACTCAAATAAGCTTCTTATAGTTGGAACATATGATTTGATGAAATCATAAATGTTATGATAGAATCTTGATGAACCATGTAAAGCTTAATGTGAGTGCCATTGTGTTCATCGTGCTATATGTAGATGATATACTAATCATTTGGAATGGTATAAGGATAATAATAAGTGTTCTTATAAACTGTCTATTCCATACCTCGAGACATGATCTGAAGGATACCTCTTGGATCATAGTTCTGAAGATGTTCAGAAGCAAAAAGAAGAGGATATTGGGACTGCCACATTAGTAGTACACCTTGGACATGTTCCATTTTCTAGAAAATTCCAAGAAAGGATTCCTTCCCTTAAGATATTATATTGACCTATCTAAAGGGATAACACCTCAAGGAGTTGAGGAAGTGCATTCTAGAACTGCTTGCCCTTGTGCATCAAATACGAGAAGTCGGGTGCGTGCTAGATGTGTACAAATGCTAGATGTCTACCATGCAGTGGGAGTAGTAAACTGTTACTAATCCTACTATGGAAATAAAACACTTGATTGCAGTAATAAAAATATCTTCAAAGATGATGAAACTTAGAGATAGTGATCTCAAAAGTCTTATCTTCAAGAACTTAAGACTTTATAGATAGTGATATAAAAGGTCTTAATTATGGATACCTTAGGAGAGAGAGAGAGATCTCCAGGAATATGGGTATTTTGATAAGGATTATGGACATAATGGTTATAACAATTATTAAGCAATAGTGTCAAGGACACTATAACTGACAAGATTGAGTATTGGTTGCATAAGATGCAATATTCGCATTGGATGCGAACACTGTTACTAGGGGATATGCAAGTGCCATAAAAGGACTTGGCATAGTCTCTCGGTAACAAAGTGACTGATCAGCTTACCTAGCTATTTTTCTAAATAGACTATGATTGCCACATGAGTATAGATTTAAATGATTAGCCCATTAATGGCTCTTTGGGCTAGTGGGAGATTGTTGGATATACGAGCCCACAGCGAGCCATTATGCAATAAATGTTATTGCAAATATCATTCCCTGATCAGAAATGAAGAATACCTAATTTGCATAGTAGGTCCCTTAGTACAATTAGGGTTATGTACCATGGCCATCTTAATGATCATACATCTGTTGATTAAATTATTGAATCATAGAGGCTGGTGCTTGAATGAATATCTAAAGAGTTAGATTGAGGACTCATCAAGTACCATCAAATGATTGTCAATAGAGGATCTCCAACATGAGTAGGAGATGGAAATCCTTTCTAACTTGGTTGATATCTGATCGACCTCTTGATGCAGGTCCTATACATGGGAATAGAGATTTAGAGGTGTAAGGTTAGTCAGGTCAAAGAGTTGACTTAACAAGATCGAGATAACCAAAGTCCAATGTCATATACTGTCATGATATAGGCACGCATCCTCTGACAGGAGACATATGTGTTACTATATGTCGAAGTATGTACATTGGCAGACCAATAGGTTGATGACCTAACCAAGGTCTATACACCGGTGCGTTGGTGTAAATGCAAGGGCATATGAGTAATACAATCTCTCAAATGGATCATACAGGTTCATTACTGAATCGGAATACATGAGCTCACTCATGAGATATTGGGAAAAGTCAAATTCCGTGCATGATCTTCTCGCTTGGAGGCTTGATTGAATTTATAGGTTTGATATATACTTTTGAAAAGTATATGATCAACACCTGGGTATGATATATTCTTTTGGAAAGTATATGATCGATACCAACTTCCAATGATCGAATGAGAAAACTTAATGATAAAACCCTGAAGGAGACAATGTAAAAGAGATCTAAAACTTCGGGTTTAATCTGGGTCTTCCAGTATGTAGGATGTACAGGTAATGGGAATGCCTGAGGGTGATGTGATCATAAACGGTTGTATAACCATGACGCTTCCATTCCTAGGGAGTGATGAAACAAGTCTGGACTTTAGTGACTCCTCTTGTAGAGAAGTGATCTAATCTTAGTCCAAATGTTGGACATTGATCTGAATGTAATTCAGATACAATGAGCAGATTAGATCTACGGTCTTGATTTAATCGATCATCTATGGGAGGTCCGCAAGATCTGGATTTGAGATTTGATCTCAATGTCCAAGTCACTACACGTGGAACAATACAATCGCCCTGTCCTTATCTCCAAGTATCTGCAGAGAAAGCGCATTATCCTTGAAAGAGTTCATGGATGATTTCATTGTTGATATGCGTATCCGAGCATTGAGAAAATTGGTAATTAAATGTGATTTAATTATGATGAATAATATGAATTTGATTCATATTATAAGGAGAGATATTAAAGATAATTAAATGAGATTTAATTATCAAATATGTGAATAATTTGAATGTGATTCATGTTATTTGGGTACATGAAAAAAGAGATCCAAGATGATTAAATATGATTTAATTATCATGGATATGAATAATGTGGACATCACTATCCATATTTATCATATATATTATAAATGTGATTTATAATATATTAGAGAGAGCATATTGTGATTTATATTTGTTAATTAATTATTGATGTGAATTTGATTCACAATGGTTGATTATTAAAATATAATTTACATTTTATTTTGGGATGTGAATGTGATTCACATTTTTCCAATGGTATGATTGCAATATTTCACAAGATAATTATGAATTATTTTTGTGAAATAATTTACAACAATTGTTGTTCTATATCCTGGAGATATCATGAGATAATGGTATCTCATGATATAATGAGATCTCACGAGATAATGAGATCTCACGAGATAATGAGATCTCATGAGATAATGAGATCTCATGAGATGTTGGTAGTCGTCCCCCCTTTTTAGGGGATATGGTTTATCTCCTCATTATCTCCAAGGATAATTAATTGATTTGATTTGAATTTAAATATATTGATTTATTGATATATATTAATTTAAATTAAATTAATTGTTGTTGTGTTTTCAAAACAAGATCATAGCCATTGAAAGAAATACAAATCAATCTCACCCATTGATTGTGTGTTGTTCATGGATTGAGATCCATGGACTCCCAAAACCCTATATAAGAAGAGGCATCCCTTGCTCTTCGGGTTACACGTTTACAATGTAAACAAATGCTCTCTCTCCCTCTCTTTTTCCACACGCCAAGCCTCTCTCTCTGTCATAGTGGCCATCCACCGTGGAGCCCTTGTGAGAGTCATCATCACCGCAACATCGTCATTATGCTGTCGAATCATCTATTGGTGGATCTCCATCTCCTTCGGGATGCCTCGATCGTAAAGAAGATGTTGGATTTCGTGTGACAAGTTTAGGAGACTCGTCGCTTGGATCATCAATTTGGATTGCGAGAAGGACGTGTCTCATCAACGCGCTCGCACGCGTCTCATCTGTCAGATCGGACTTGAGACAGGAGGTCTCTTCTTTTAGAGACTCGATCGCAATCACGCTTCAAGAGGTAAACCTTATACCTATTATGGTTTAGATGAAACAATCCGAGAAAGGTTCTTGGATCATGTGGTTTCATCACATTTAAAATTTTTTAATTTCGTTGTCCGAGCAACTAGTGAGACTAATCGCTCCCGATTGCATTCGATGCGATCTTCACGCTTCCGTGATGCGCTCGAGGATTTCCATATCCTTCACATGCCCCTTTGAGGGTTTCTCCCGTGGTTTCATCCCACTACACACGGAGTAGGGTTCCACATTAAATCTCGTTATTTTTCGTGTTGTTTATCTATTTCCATGTTTTACTTCCACGTGTTTATTTTCTAACATGGTATCAGAGCGGATTCGATTCTCGAGGAATCGTTTTATGTTCTTTCATTTAGTCGAGTTTCGATTATTGTTCGTTCTGCAAATATTTCCTATTCGTGGATTTGTTCTTGGAGAAAGTTGAAGATTTGATTCAAATATAGTTTCATTCTGAAACTACATTTCTCTACGGGTTCTCGATACTTCTTGAAGATTGCAATTTTTTGAGACTGAGCATTGCAAAGGAAACTAGGGTCCCTAGTTCAGGAACCCTAATCTCATGAGCAGGGGGTATATCCAACTCATTGCCCATCAAGCCCAAGCGCACAGATGATGGTCCAGAACCTCGCCGCTCTAGAACCTTGCATATGCGGTGTTCCTCCCTTGTGACGCTCGAGCATCCTTGCAGGAGACTTCCCAGATCTTGCGTTTTCTCCAGATCGACTTCCCAACAGGCAATGGCGCACTGTAATATTTCTGTACGAGCGGTGACATCTCCATCTCCTCCCCAGTTGTGCACAGACGCATATACGAGTCCTTCTTCTTCGCACAGACGGTGACACGCTCTCCGAGCAGTGCGAGATCCTATCGAGCAGCGATCCCCGCCGCAACCTAGATGTACAGAGCATTGGCAGCCTCTCCTTCTCCCTCGCTCCAGGTCTCGACGGTGCCGAAGCCCATTGCCATCCCCAGACGCAAATCCGTATCGTCCTCTTCTCGTTCTCCCGCAGCCCAGATGATGACCAAACCATCCTCCCTTCAATCCACGAAACCCCGACCATCTCCGCGTGCCAGCTGTGCCTCCAGTTCGGGAGGAAGAAGGCCCCCATCGAGTGGGGCGGCGCTGGCATACAGGAGGGTTCCCAACACAGGACCCCTAAGTATGAGTTGCGACGGGCCCACTTGGGCGGGAAAAAAAAGTTGAGAAAAAAAGGAAAATGAAAAGCCGATAAGAAAAAAAGAGTGCACGACTTAAAAAATGATGACTGCCACGACTATTAAAAAAACTGAAATAGCCGAAGAAAAAAAGAATAGAGAAAAATTTGCAAGAAAAGATAAAAAAAGGGGAGAGAAATGGCTTATTTGAGAAAAATGACATGATGATGATTTGAGAAGTTGAGAAAAAGTTGTGATCGGCTAAGTGATTTTGTTTTGTCCCCAATTTCTTTGTCTTCTCCCAGTGTGGTCGATGTCCTCATTCTGACCAGTATGGGAGAAAGGAGGAGTATGGTGTAGATTCACATGTCCTATTGCAAATTCAGATGTCAGATGCAGACCAGCCAGATTTTCTCAGACTCTACAAGTTATCAGACTCAGTCAGTTTCTCCATGCGCAATATCAGACTCGAGGTTTAGATTCTGAGTCCATAGTGTGGTGCGTAATTTCAGACTCGGCATTCAGATTGGTCAGAGTCCAAGTTCGAGACACTCCATGTTTGAGTGGCCTATTTTCAAGTTCTCCAGAGAGAGACTCATTTTCAGACATGCATATGTTTGCGGTCATTTTCAGATGAGCACGTGTATGCCATCTTTTGTAGCAGTCCCCATCTTTCTTCTTGTTTTGTCAGCCAGAGTTTTCATGTGAGTCAAGGGTTTTCATGTGGTATCATAGGTACACCAGAGTAGTGCACCATTCTCTGTGCCAGATGGGAGAGACACAGTTTCTTCGACGAGGAGACTTTTCAGACTCCATTCTCCAGCGATCGTGGACTCCGACGAGGATTGCATGACCAAGGCCCTTTTTAGTTCGGTCCTTTTCAGAGATGGAGCAGTTGTCCACATTATTTTGGCGGGACAGAACACTCCGACAAGGAGACTCATTTCCAGTTGCAGTGACTCTAACAGGTGCAGTTCAAAGCGCATGCTCTCCGACGAGGAGATTCAACAGACCCACAATCCAGCCCATTCGTCCTCTTCACCTGCATGGCATGGGAAGTAACGTCCTCGATTGCATCAATTGTGTGCGTTGAGTTGATATTGTCCGTAGTGTCCTGTGGCATTGAGTTAAGTTTCTTTCTTTTTGTCCAAGCTGAGCATTGCATGCTCCAGCTTGAGGGGGAGTGTTGGAGTATTTGGTTGTGCGCCATATGAGTTGTAGAGGATAAATGGATCCTAGAGAAGATCCATTTACCCCATCCCAGTGTTTATTCCCACATCTACTAGTGGCGAGACTTGGAGGCTCTGTGGAGGCTATATAAGGAGCCCCATACCTCTTGTATCCATTGAGAAAGTGCAATGCATAACATGCCCCTTTGAGGGCTTCTCCCGTGGTTTCATCCCAATCCTCACGAAGTAGGCTTCCACGTTAAATCCCATTATTCTTTGCGTTCTTTATCTATTTTCATGTTTTGCTTCTGCGTGTTTATTTTGTAACAATGATGGACGGGGCAATATGGCCTTGAAACATTACAATGGTTAATAACTGTAGGCCATGGTACAATTACCATGGTAACAAGACTAAGATCACGATACACTTGTCGTGCTAATCATGTTTCCTACAATGCAATTATTATGACTTCATTGTCTTGGTCGCAGTACACTTACCATCACCTAATATTTATGGCCATTGTAATGTTACCTTGGCGAATACCTACACTTTTTGGCCAAGGTAAACTATTTGAGACAATTGTAATAGACAATGTATATTATTGCGACTAAAAGTCACAGGCTGCTATAATAGTACATGAAGTAATGGTACTCTACTATGGCATGTTCTCTGGCTTCTACTACTGTTTCTTGATGAATACATAATGATCATAAATAGTTTTCACGTATCCATGCTTAACCATAAATGATTCTAACTTCTTACACCATTGTCTTGGAGCCTTCTTTAGTCTATATAAGTTTTTCCTCAATCTGCAAATAAAATCTTCTTTTCCTTTAACAAAAAATCTCTTTCTGTGCCATATAGATTTCCTCCTCGCAATCACCATGGAGGAAGGCGATCTTACATCCACTTGCTCAATCTCCCAGTCTTGAATGACTACCAAACTAAGAATAATTATAAAGGATACCATAATCACCATGGGAGAAAATATCTCATCAAAGTCGACTCCTTTTGTTTGGGTGAAGCCGTTCACAACCAATCTAGCTTTGTATCTTGGATCAGAGAGTTATCATCACACTTCACTCTATACACCCACTTATTTTTCAATGCCCTTTCCCCCTTCGCAACTTCACAAGCTCAAAAGTATGGATATCATGTAAGGACTGCATCTCATCTTGTATAGTTTCAATCCGCTTGTCTTTTTCTACATCTTGTATAGATTCTTCGTGGTATTTTTGCCTGACACGGTATATTAGAAGAACATAATCATGTGTAGAATATATTGAAGAGGGATGACTCTCTATCTCTCTCGTGGATCTATGAGGTGGATCTGTATTACAGATAAGAGAATTCTTCTTAAATATACCTAACAACAATATCGAGATAAATAAGACTTATGTCGTATGTTGTCACATATAGACATGTATCCTCGGATAAGAGCTAGATGCATTACTATATAAGTATATACATTAGGCAGACCATTAGGTTGATGTACTAACCAAGGTATATATATCAGCGAGCTGGTGTTCATACGAGGGCATACGAGTAATAGAGTCTCAAAGGGATCATACATGTTCACTATTAAATCGAAAGATATGAGCTCACTCATGAGATATTGGAATATACCAAATTCCAACATTGGTCATCTTGTTTTGGAAATAAGAAAGGATTTTAAGGTACGATATTTGCTTCTGGAAAGCATATGATCTTATGCTAACTCCCAATGATCGAATGAAAAACTTAATGATATAACCCTGAGGGAGACAGTTCAAATACGATCGGAATTTCAGGTTTATTCCAGGTCTTCCGATATGCAAGATGTATGGGTATTGGGAATACTCGAGGGTGATGTGATCTTAATCGATTGTATAACCATGACACTTTCATTAAGAGGGAGTGACGAAACATGTATGGATTTCAGTGACTCCAATCAGTATGCTAGTTATCTAATATTAGTCCAAATGTTGGATATTGATATGAATATGATTCAGATGCAATGAGTAGATTAGATATTCTATCTGACTTGATCAGACATCTTTAGGATATCTTCTAGACCTGGATATGAGATTGTATCTCACCATCTAAGTCAATATACATGGAATATTATTGACAATATCTTAAAATTGAAAAATTGATGACTAAATTGTATTTAATTATCATTAATAATGTGGATATGATTCACATTATTTATACACATGTGGAGAGGCGTCTTAGATAATTAATTTGGATTTAATTACCATAGATATAATTAATATGAATATCACTATCCATAGTAATTATAGATATTGTGGATGTTATCCACAATATCATAAAGAGGTTTAATTATAAATATTATTCAAAACTTAAGATAATGTGAATTGGATTCACATTATCAATTTATTCATAAATAGTTCATTGGGATCCATACCTTTAGTTATTATTTATATATAACATAAATTATACCATTTATAAAGAAAATCGTTTAACATAAAAAACAAAGTGCAATTGGTTTGATCCAGCCCATTCTTGAAATACACAACTCACACACATTCCCTTTCCAAAATAAATCAACACACCAATAATTAAATCGAGAAAAGTAGCCTTCTAAAAAGTTGACTTCATTTGGTAACAAATTTGTATTTTTGCAGTTAGGTTAATTTGATCTTGAAAGTTGCATTTTGCATTGCATTTCCTTAGAAGATATCAAAAAATATCTTCTTAAAATAGAATATTGAGTTGAATTAATTGAATCTGAGTTTTTCATTTGCTTCCTTGCGTTGACTCCGGGGATTGCCCTTGCTCAATAAACATTAGATTACCTCACTTGATTGTTTAATGTATTCATGTGTCTATTTTTGATTGATTTTTTCTAGATTACATCACAAAGGCATAATTAACTAAGGGTAATTAGTGATTTACAAATGGCACCATTTCCTGGGGAAGCAAACATCTTAGATTCACTTATAAAACATAGTGTTAGGTTCTTCATCCTCTGGTTAGCCTCATTCCTGAAGTCCTTGCGCATACTTTCTTGTTTTGTGTTTATTTATCTTCATTTATTTTCTTCGTATTTTATGTATATATTTGTATAATCTCTATAATATAAATTTCATCTCTATGTATGATGGCCCAGTGGACTTAGAGCAACTTTCTTGAAGCCTGCACAACTCAAAGTGCACCAGAAGTCGATGATTCGTGGAGCAAGTCGACTGTTGAGGCACCAGATGTTGGACGTGTGAGCCCACGACTAGTTATTATGCAATAAAGGTTATTGCATATCATTCCATAATTTGAAATGAAGAATAACCCATTTGCATAATATGTCCCTTCATACAAATAGGGTCATATACCTTGGCCATCTTGATACCATATAGATATTGATCCAAAGGTTGGATCATAGAGGCTAGTGTAGGGTTAATTATCTTAAAGAGTTATATTGAAGATTCAACCACGTCGTCAAGTGATTATCAATAAGGGATCTCCATCCTGAGAATGAGATGGCAATCATTACTCCAAAGGGGCACCCGATTATCAATAAGCTTTGTTGTAATTACATATATGTCCTTGCAAGTCCCCTCACTGGTTCCCCATGTGAGGTAACTTTGGGTGTTTTGTATATTTTATCCTAGACTCTTAGGATATGTTATCAAACACATGTTAAGTTTATTTTAATCGCAATTAGGTCCCTATCTACTGTATATTTTATTTTCTTGTACTATCCTTGTATTATC
Source organism: Ottelia alismoides (assembly GCA_037367405.1). Classification (NCBI taxonomy): domain Eukaryota; kingdom Viridiplantae; phylum Streptophyta; class Magnoliopsida; order Alismatales; family Hydrocharitaceae; genus Ottelia; species Ottelia alismoides. Next base: position 387,171 of record JAZKJV010001548.1, read on the forward strand.
TATTTCTAATATGCTAAAACAACAACAACAAAGCCTTTTCCCACAATTAAGTAGGGTCGGCTACATGGATTCTTTGCCTCTATCTAGATCTATCTTGGGTCAATCTCGAGCTTATATCCAAAAAACTAAAATCCCTTCATATAGTCTCTTTCCAACACTTCTTGAGTCGTCCTTGCCCTCTCTTAGCCAGCTCAACACCCCAAAACTCACATCTCCTAACTAGTGCATGAACTGACCTTCTTTACAAATGACAAAATCATCTTAAGTAGTTTTCTTGCATCTTATCCTCGATCGGAGCTACACCAACTTTCTTTCTGATTGCATCATTCTGAATACGATCTTTACATGTGTGTCCACACATCTACCTTAGCATTTTCATTTATTCTATAGTCATTCTCTACACATGTCTATAGTGCACAGGACAACATTCAGATCCATAGATCATAACAGGTCTCACGGTTGCTTTGTAAAATTTTCCTTTAATTTTTAAAGGAATTTTCTTATCACAGAGAAGAACAGAGACTCCTCTCCACTTTAGCCAACCTGCATTTATTCTACTAGTAACATCTCCATCAATTTCTCCATCATGTTGCAAAATAGATCCTATGTATCTAAAAGAATATCTCTTCTGAATGTTATTATCACCAATCTTCACCTTGATTCCTTCATCATTTCTTTCATCAAAGATGCACTCCATATATTCATCTTAGTCCTATTTATACGAAATCCTTTAGTATCCAATGCATGTCTCCAGACCTCAAGATTCTCATTTACTCCATCTCTAGTCTCATCAATCAACATAATATCATCAACAAATAATTTGCATCAAGATATCTCATCCTGAATATGACTTGTCAAGACATCCATAACCAAGTAAAAAAATGAACTCAAAGCTGAATCTTGATGTATACCAATGTTGATGTCAAAATAGTCTCCTAAATGAGCTCCTTAAAATAAAGACCTATCATATATATCCTTTATGAGGTTAATGTATAAGATATGTACTTGTCTCTTCTCCAAAACTCTCCACAATATCTCCCATGGGACAAAATCATAAGCCTTCTCCAGATCAAAAATAATCATATGGAGGTTCTTCCTTTTAGCTCTATAAATTTCCATTGTTCTCCTCAACAAATGGGTGGCTTCAATAGTTGAGCGATATGTCATGAATCCGAATTAGTTTTCTTTTACTGTATAAACTTGCCTCAACCTTGTTTTCATCACACATTCCAAATTTTTAAACAATTTTGAATGTCTCCTTTGTTCTTATAAAGAGGCACCGCGGAATCGAGTTTTTCATTTTTTTTGATCCATACAAGATGTACAATCAACAAATAAAAAAATTTAGTAAAGTCTTTTGTTTGCTTTGTTTATACTATTTTTTGTTTTTGCGTGATGTCTAGAATTAATTACTTGTATCCCATTCCTAGTAATTGATAATAGGTATGAGAGGCAAATGGAATACAACGAAAAGGATAAATGAAAGAAACAAATCTTTCTAGAGGGGATTACTAGTCTTTATAATCTTTTATTCGACACAAGAAAGAGGATTTTCACCCTTTTTCTTGTGTCTAAATTAAATAAAAATGATTCTTGCTCCTGTTCGTTAAAGATTTTTATTCTTATCTTATTTTCCCGGTCTATTAGAACTTCTTTGTTTAGATAGTATATATAGTGAACAAACAAAAAGGAGTGGGTGTTAGCAATTCATTAAGCAAATCAAACTTATTTAATTATTCTATTCAATTAACTTTAACTTCCAAAAAATGAAAAAAAAGACGTTTAATATTCATTTATTTATATCATATTCTATTTTTATATTAATATTGAATTCTATTAAAATTTAAAATCGATTTTATTTACATTATATATTAATATATACATATACCAATATTAGAAATTTATCATTTTGGTTTTTTATTTGATATTCTATTTTTTTTATTTACCTTGAAAAAAGGGATAAAATAAGAATAAAGATGTAATGGAATACGGTCGGGTCTTTCTTCTTTTGAATATTAGCCAAATATCTTTCCACGATTTGGATTTTTTATCATTAAAATTTGTCTTGTTAGGACTAATAATATTTATATCAGGAATTGGAATTATTTTTTTTGTCCTTTTTGATCTGTTCTATTTGATTCCTGATCGTGATTGTCCTATCCATAAGATCTTTCATTTTTTTTCTACAAGTGAATAATTTGTCCAATTTATTGATTGAATTTGAATGGTCAATTCATGACTATTCTTATTATTATTATTACTAATTATGGAATTTTTTCACTTTCAACCGGCTCGTTTTTATTTAATTCAAATAATAGAATTGGGTTTCTTTTCTCAAATTCTTTTATTATTCCTTTTATAACTAGAACTATTTTTTGAATCCATTTTGTTTTTTCTTTTAAGGCTCTTATAAACCATTTTATTTTTTTAAAAAACTTTTAGAACTAGAAAAATTTTCTTTTTCACTTTTATATGTTTTTTGAATTCATTAAAAATGGGTTAAAAAAAAGAAGGTTGTTTTCGTGGAGAACCAAATGGTACTTCTACTTCTGTTCCCCAAAACATATATCCAAATTCGAGCATCTCGGCATACAGAATTCATCTTTTTGGACCCAAGATTTTGAATTGATACGTTAGATAGGGATAGATCGATCGTACCTAGTAAATTTTATTATCTTCTCCTTTGTCAATCGATCGTTCTTTTTATACTTTTGCTCCTTGATAAAAAAAGATTGGATCTCTCATAACCATCCAATTTCTTTCTCATTTTTCTGCCTATTCCGGATTTCATTATCAATATTCTTTATAAATATTTCTCTTTACTGCGGTGAGATGTGGTTAGATGGTGAAACATTTCGAAATAATTGTTCTGGGCACCGCCATCATACTATGATCATAGTATGAGCAGTTTTTTTAGAATTGTCAAGTCAATATAAATAATGTAATAGTATGGCTAATAGTATGGCTAAACTCGAAAAATCTTTCCTAATTTCATAGAAGTTTTTTTGATGGTTTATGAATGAACCATACTGTTTATTTATATTTATTTATTCCATTTTAGTGGAATTTTTGATATTTAGAATTTCTATTATTTTATTTAGAATTTCTATTATTTACATTATTATTTATATTATATATCTAATTTTGGATATAGAATTTTTGTATTTTATATTTTCTATATATAATTCTTGTATAGGATTCCTTCGGTTCATAAAATTATCGGTCCGAATTTTTATTTCTCAAATCAAATAAAAATATCATTGCATTTTTTAAAACCTTTTTTCATTCAATTCTTCATTCTTTACTATTCTATGTCCTTGAATTGATCCATTTATTCAAGGAATGCATAATCACAGACGAAATAAAAGAAAAGGACTTCTATCGAAATCTAAATGCAGTGAGATAGGAAATAATATGGGTATGCTATATAACTAGTGAATATCTAATATCACATATACATTTATTTCTTCCATACCGTAAACCATTCCTATTTCATATTACATTGAGTCCTAATTTTCGAATTCTTCTTTGAAACATACGTGGGATCTAGATTTATCTATATATAAATAAGGTATTAATATGCTTAGTTTAACCCACCTAATCTATTCTTTTTTTAATAGAACGCCGAAAACAGATAACAATCATTATTTAAATTAAAAATTGTAATATTGAAATTGACATCAAAAATTCAGTGTGCGATTTGAATGAAAATAAGACAAATTATTTCCAATTAAATTAGATTGTTTCAAATTAGTAATTGAGAAATATTATGTAATAATAATAAGGGGTTGTTTAAAAGTATTTAGTAGAGTTAATTATGTTAAATCCTCATTGATTGTGCATTGTATAATAAACGAATACATATATTATATAAAATATAATACCGGTCGAAATATAAGTACTCTATTACATTTCATTGATCAAGAGGAATTGAAAAAGCAGTAAAAGTGAATCAAGTTTCGAGATGAATAGGATAGGGTATTACTATATTTGCCACATAATTTAAATGCGAAAATTTGTCCTCTAAAAAAGGGAATATCGAATGAATAGATCGTAAATTCTGATATTTTTGTATTTCTTTTTTTTCTTCAAGAAAAATTGGCATGGAGAAAGGAATTTCTACAATAACCGCAACCCCCCCTGATATCATTTGAGAAAAAAGATGATTGTTGCGTCCAACAGATCGATTTGGATTAGAATCATTAAACGAATTAATCAAATAACTCTGTTGATACATTATAACTTGTACAAATCTTTCCATTTTCCAATTCGATTTGATCCATTCGTTCGTAGGGCTATTTACTCGATCACAGACATTTCTGAAACACCTCTAACAGAGGAACAAATAGTCAATTTGGAAAGAACTTATTCTCAGCCTTTTTCTGATATGAATCTATCTGATTCAGAAGGGAAGAACTTGCATCAGTATCTGATTTTCAATTCAAACATGGGTTTGATTCACACTCCATGGTCTCAGAAATAAATTCTTATATATATATTTTTTCTATTTACCGATCAGGAATAATAAACGTAATAATAGTTGATTTAATAATATAATAATACTAGTCGTTTTAATTAGGTATACAAAAAAATTGTATTTATTTTTTATCCAAATCAAATTTAAAATTTGATTTGGATAATTGGATAAAATAAAAAGGGATAATACATTTCTGCATTCGCAAAATTGAATAATTTCAATTTCTTTGTATCTAAGAGGATTTCGTCGATTCATTTCTAGATCTAATTGATACGATATTAAATCACTATCATCTATTATCAGTTAATTTGAAATCACGGATACATATGTATCCTTGACATGGTAAAACGACTTCCATTATTGGTATTAAACCAATATCGATTCATACAAGCTAAGTCCTCTAATCGATAATTTGGCCAAATAAACAATTTAAATTTCATTAATTTGTTTGTATGAGTATACAGATCTTTGTTCATAAATTGTTTACAGTTCTTTACATAGTTTTCATTACCAAATAGTGAAATTCCATTTACTCCATTTTTATTCCTAGAATTGAAACAAATTAGAATTCTCAACTCTCTACGATGTCGAGCAGATAGAAAATGTTCAGGAACAAGAAAATCATAATAATTTTTGTTTTCATTTACAAATATATTGCTATATTGTTGCGTAATGGATTTTTCAAGATCATTCTTATCAACAGATTTTTTATGCATTTTCCATTAATTTGGTATTTATTCTTATTGACTAACGAGATACCCATGATTTGATACATAATCAATTTTTCATCCCATTTTATAGATAGACGAACTGGTTCGATAATCAATATTCCATTTTTTATCAATTCTGTAAGAGCTAGATCTTTCTGAATCACCATTACGTCTAAACTCATTTCTCCTCTTTCAATCGAGGATATAGCAATTTCCTTTGGATTTACCAATCTAAGTAGGAGACAATATACCTTGATATTATTGTTCATTCTTTGATTTAAAGGATCATCCCATCTTAATTGAAAAAGAAATTATTTTTTCAGGAATAAATCCAATTCTGCTTCTTTCTTGCTCTTGTATTGTTTTTTTTTCTACCTTTTTTATTTTTAATGTTTGATGATCCTATGTAGTCCTCTTCAATATCTTTTTTCTTTTGCTCTTGTACATCGAATTCAAGATTCACTTGACTTGATTGTTGTTTTTTTTCTTGATTCATAAATTCGAATTCAAAATATTCTTTTTTATTAGATGATATATGAAGATCTTTTTTTTATTTTCATTGATATTTTTATTTTGATTAGCATTTTCATTTACGTCAAAATTGAGAAGTAATTTGATTGGTATGATCCATGGTTTAATCTTATATGCATTATATGTATCATAAAGTATTCCAAATTCTGGGAAGAACTCAGGTTTTCGATTTGATATGTGGTGATATAACTTTTCTTGATTCATTCCCATCCAATCAAAAAGGTTTCTTTTTATTCGATTTGGATGTTTTGATTTCTTGATGAATCGTGAGAGATAAAATATTCTTATTATAAATTTTTTGATAACTGTTACTTCTAGTTTTAGTATTTTTATTAATCTTGGTACCAATATGCATATTGACCCAGGTATCAATATTCATATTTTGTCTAATAAAAAAATGGAAAATTTTACAATTGAAATATTTTTTCTCCAGATTTTTTTTGATATATAATATTCTTCTTTTTTTAAGCATTTTCTTGCTTCGCCAAATAACATTGAATAGATTTGTAAGCCAAATAAAACTACGCTCACCTAAAATTATCCATACTTCTACAAGGATGTCATCTGATTCTACACATTTCCCATGTCTCATAACTTTCAAAGCCTCATCTACTTCCTTTCTTTGTATTTGTCTATAGCTTCCACGATTCAAGTAACATTCACTACTACCTAGATCACCCAAAGTTATCTCTCTATTTCTTCACCAATGAAAAGTTTATGGAAATACAACTCCCATCTAATCTCTATATCCTTCTGAGTAACAAGCACGTGACCTTCCTCATCCTTAATGCATCTCACTTGAGAAAGGTCTTTGGTCATTCTTTCTATTACTTTGGCTAACCTGAATATATCCTTCTGGTCCTTCTTAGAGTTGAGATTTTTGTACAAAACTTTATAAAGTACCCCTTCATTCTGTTCTATCCTTAGACACAACTTTAAAGCATACTCTTTTAATTTTTAGCTTCTCTTGTACCCCTTCACTCCACCACCACTATTTGGCTACCTTTCAGATACAAGATGGCACTACCTCCTACATCTCCTTTGCACTTCTGCTACAATCCTTAGATAAGTCTTCTAAAACCTTCTCCCTAAAGCTTGATTATTTCAGTTGAAGATTCCACCATCTAGTTCTAATGATCTTAGGAACTCTCCTTTTCTTTACCAACCTTTTTATTTGTACATTCAAGACTAACAAGCGATGTTGGGTTGTTAAATTCTTTCCTGGGATTACTTTTCAGTCTTTACAACATAGTCGATTTCTTCTTCTCAACGCAACGTAATCTATCTGTGTTCTAGTTGGGACACTATTGTATGAAATTAAGTACTCCTCCCTCTTCTTGAAGAGAGTGTTTACAATGAAAAGATCGTATGTTTTTACAAAATCCAAAATGGCTTTTCCCTCTTCCCGGAATCCATGGCCTTCATTAAACTAACATACCTTGAAGCATCCTTTCCCACATATCCATTAAGATATCCACCTATGCAAATCATCTCTCTTGTGGGATTCCTTGTAAAATCTTATACAGATCCTCCCAAAAGGCGTATTTAATCCTTTCATTTAAACTAATAGCGACGCATAAATAATTCGATGATATTCAGATTTTCTTCTTCGAGCACCAATTTTAGCAAAATAATTCGATCCCTGAATCTTTGCACCTCAACCACACAATCTTTCAAATCCTTAGGAACAACCACTCCAACTTTGTTTCGACCCTTTTCTTTACATGAATACCAAAGTTTAAAGCATGCCGTCTCGATCTCCTTGCTTTCTCTCCAACCCATTTAGTCTCTTGAAGACATAGTATATGAATCTTCCTTCTTTCCATCATATCCACTATCTCCATAAATTCTCCAGTTAAAGTGCCAATATTCCAAATACCAATCCGCAACTTCCTTTGAAACCTCTTTTGGACTAACTTATTTACTCGCATGCATCTATTATGCGAGAATCTTTGTAAGTTTTGGACGGGATCCGAATGGTGATGCATTAGAACTAGCTTATTTACTTGCACACGTTCCTTGTGCGAGAACCCTTGCAAATTTTGAACTACATCCAGGATGCAATGAAGCAGCTCTCGCCAAGTTTTCATTGCATTCAGGCGATACAATACGTCGCAAGTAGGGAACGCCCCAACAAAATCTAAATGTTTGCTTAAATCCATGTTGACAAGATATGACTATCATGAGGCGTCTTCTAAAGGGTATTCCTTTTTTGAAAAAATACTATTTAGGAAGTTGCCTCTAACTATTTTATGCTTGTTGTCGGCTACCAAACACAACCCTCCTCAGTTTCCAAGGCTTGGTACCGGCCATGGATGAGTTAAAAATTATAGCAAAATTAGAATAGATACTTGGAGCTGTGCTCTTGCAGTCATAATTTTTATTTAACATTTAAACTTACGTTCTTATTTTTAAAAATACAAAAAATGTATTATTTATTTGTTTAACATTTAAAAACCCATAAAATCACTAAAAAATAAATTATACATCCAAAAATTCCAAAAAATATAAAATTTATGATAGTATATTCTCTTACACATCCAAAAATTATAAAAAAATACAAAATATAAACCATAAAAACATTAAAACCCTAAACATATAAAAATTAGCAAAAAAATATATGAAAATCCAAAATTATTGTTTTCAATTTTTGAATTTTATTTATTACATATTGTATATATTAAAAAAGTTTACGGTTAATTTTAGACTTATAAATATTTATTAATTCCTAAACAAGTTCATAGATTTATTGTACTCATTGGGTTGACATTTTCATCACTATAAAACCCCATAAAAATTAGAAAAATATCCTAAAAATTAACAAAAATAGAGAAAAATATAAAATACAAAAACATTTTACTTTATCTATTTTGACTTTATTTTGACTTATATAAAAATATAAAAAGGTATATTATCCATACATACTATATATACCAAGACAATATCTATATTACCTATATATTCATATTTATATTATTTTTAAAATAAAAAGATATTAAAATTTTGAAAAATCACAAACAAAATATAAAATTTAAAAAAAATATAAAATATAAAACAATTAGAAAACCTGAAATTAAATATAATAAAAACCCCACAAAAAATTAAAAATATAAAAAATTAAAAATATAAAAAACTAAAAATAGTAATAATTAGCAATAATTAATAGTAATTATCTACCCCATTTCTCGGTGTTCGATACTCTATCATACTTACGCCCAAAAGGGAGCCTACACCCATTTGTAGGTAACTTTTCTACACCCACCCATTTTTTTCTCTATTTTTTATTTTTTTGAATTGATTCCTTAGGGGATTTAGATCACAATTTGCTATTGTGGTGTTATTCAAATTTTAACTTATTTTGACACTTCTAATTTATCCATTAAGTTAGTCAAAATTTAACAGTCTCAGATTTGCTGAAATCGACCCCTTTCGATGGACATGTTAGGAATGTTTGTTTCAACCGAAATTCTAAATACAAATTCCACTTAATATTCTAAGTAAATCTCCTAAGGACCATTTCAAAAAAATCAAAAAAATGAGGTAAATTGGGTAGATGTAGAAAACTTACCTACACATGGGTGTAGGCTCCCCAATCCTATACATATTTATATTGAGTTATAATAAATTTTGACTCACACACTTTATTTTAAGACACATTGTGGGATGATTTTGACTTATTCGGTGATCACTCAACATAACGATTGCTTTTATAGCTTGTTAGACATAACAGATCGGTCTATCGGATAATCATATGGCATCGTTGTCGGGGAAGCAACAATTAGGGTAGAATGTATATAGTCATCTATCTATTTTTTATTGCATTTTCTGCTTCTGATTTTTCTTTGATATTTTCTTAGGTGTTTTAATAAAAACTTTTTTTAACTTTGTTGTGAGGGCCTACAGAGCGATGACAGTTTTCTAGAAGATCTGAGGCACCCAAGCGAGGTGGAGGTCGGTTCTTTCAGACTGAGCTGGTAGGAGTGAGCAAGAGAAGAGAATCAAGAGAATCGAGAATAGTAATGTAGTTTAGTTTTTTATATTATTTAATGAGAGAGTGATTTAAATAAATAAACTGTGATAATTAGACACTCTCAAGACACTCAGATTTTTTGGGTCGATTTTAACAAGTGTATGTTCACTTGGGGACTCGTTTGAATTTTCACGATTTTTATTACCTTATTTTATTATCCATGTTTTTCCCTTTGTTTTATTTTGTTTCTCCTGTTTTGAGTTTTTTCTTTATCTTTCATTTCACATACTATGTGCTTGAGCCTACTATTTTAGGTTTCTATTTGATTGAGCCTACCATTTCACATACATGATGGGTAGTTTTCTGGAGGTTTTTATGGACGAGTTCTTGATCTATGGTAATAGTTTCGGTGCAGTTCTTGCTCATCTAGATCGAGTACTGTAGAGATGTCGTGAAGTGAATTTAGTGATATCATGAGAGAAGAGATTCTTCATGGTTAGTGAAGGGATTGTGTTGGGCAATTTGTCTCCAAATAAGGTATGGAGGTCGATCGACGAAGGTAGCGCTATTTCAAAACATGAGCCACTGAGAACAATGAAAAATGTGAAGTCATTTCTTAGGCCTGGCGGTTTCTATATATGATTTATTCAGGATTTCAACAGGATTTCCCAACTTCTTACAGAGCTGCTTAGCAAGGAGACTGATTTCATTGTTGATAACAAAGTTCTCCAACCCTTTAATCAGTTGAAAGATTTAGTCACTCAGGCACATGTCCTACAACCACCTGATTGGTCTCTCCCATTCGAGATCGTGACAGATGCATCATATTTTTCCATTGGGGTTGTGTTCGGACAACGAAGGGATGGATTACCCTTTGCCATGCATTATGCCAACACGACATAGGATGAGGTCCGAAAGAACTATACAGTACTGGTAGTGGTTTTCTCCCTCGAGAAGTATCATTTGCATCTTCTTGGTTCTAAAATTATTATTTATAATGAGTACTCTGCTATCAGGTACCTATAGAAAAAGAAGTATTCCAAGTCATGTCTACTCTGCTAGATTTTTATGTTCCAGAATTTGATTTCGAAATAAGAGATAAATCTGGAGTCAACGATTTGATAGCAGATCGTCTATCCAGAATTGAATGTACAGAGACTATGATGACTAGTGCACTGATCACAAAAACCTTTCCTGATGAATCAATTATAAGTGTCACATCGCTCCCCTTGTATGTTGATATTGTGAACTATCTCATTTCTGAAAAATATCCACAAGATTGGACACGAATAAAGAAGGACAATTTTTTATCTGACATTCATCTTTACTACTGGGAAGATCCATACCTTTTCAAGGAAGGTTCTAATTGCATTTGACATCGATGCATTACTTAGGAGGATTACACTAGTGTCCTCAAGCACTGTCATAAGCTCGAAGCAGGAGGAAGCTATTCTGGAAACTGAACGACAACAAAAGTATAGCAATGTGACATCAGGTGTCCTGCACTATTTAAGAATTTCAAATCTTATGTGAAAGGTTTCATTGAATGTTAGAAGTTGGGAGGAACCATTGGTTCCAAAGGCTCAATGCCACTCAAGTTCATCCAAATATCTTATGTATTTGATGCATGGGGCATTAACTTTATGGGACCTTTTACTAACATTCAGGGATACAAATACACCATGTTTGTCATTGATTTATGTAAGTCATTGGGTGGAATTATCAAGGACAACATTATCTTATCGTTTGGAATTCTCGAGATCTTAATCTCATATGAGGGTATCCATTTTATTAACAGAGAAGTCAAGAAGCTTGTGAAGGAGTACAACATTTATCATTGTGTCGCATCTCCTTACCACCCACAATCTAATGGCTTGGACGAGTTATCCAATAGGGAAATCAAGACTATTCTACAGAAACTTGTTAGACTGGATAAAAAGAATTTGTCTCAACTTCTTGATTTCGTTTTGAGGGCTTATCGAATGGCCTAGAAGACTCCATTAGGTATGTCCCCCTATCGCCTTGTATATGGAAAGCGTTGCCATCTACCTATCAAACTAATTCACAAATCTCTTTGGACAATGAACATTTGTAATTTGGACTCACAAGAAAGTGGTCAGAACTGGAAGATTGATCTGAATAGATTCTTGAAAATCAGAGACTTGCATACGATAACAACTTGATGTACAAGGAGAAAGTCAACATGGCAAGCATATCAGACGAACAACGTTCGAGCCTGGTCATAAGGTGTGCTTATTTGATGCTAGGTTAAAGATATCATTAGGAAAATTAAAGGGCGAACATAATGTATTGTTTACAGTGAAGATTATGCATGATAACGATAGCATCGCCGTATCAAAATTATCATCTGAAGCACGGTCATTTAAAGTCAATGGACAGTTGATGAAGTCGTATTTAGAGCATGATACATTAGTGTTCGTTGTTGATTCAATTGATGTGATATTTGAAGAAGATTTCCCAGCATCAACAAAAGATTTAGACAATTAGATGACAAAATATATTTATTCTTGATTATTCTTTTTCATTCTTTTTCATTCTTTTATTCTTCCATTTTATTTATTCATCCCTTTCATCGGTGATATACTTAGGATGACTAGATACTAAGTATAGGGGGGATGAGTGCATTGTTTTTCCCTTTATTGTTCCCTTGCTTGTCTCTCAACTTTGATATTCTATCTATACTCATAGTCATTTTACTTTAAGTATAGGGGAAGACAAGTTGAGCCATTGATTTCATAAATTCTAACCCTCAATCATCCCCGCTTAGTGTAGAACCGTCTATACCCTTGATTAGTTGATCCTAAATATACGAAGGATGATTGACTTCTTATTTTCATATTGAGTTATTGTCGTATACTACTTTTCTATACTTATCACGAGTTATATCTTCCGTTGTTGCTACTTGGTCATTATGGGGACATAGTTCAAGCTAATTATAGGGGGGTCGTATATATGGTATACATATGTTAACAATAACTCGTACAATGGGTAGGGGTATACGAACAATAAAAATATTGAAAACTCATAAGAATAAGTATACAAAAGTTTTGAAAACTGTTTGACAATTTTGGTTTGAAAATATTTTGCAAATGATTTTGAAAATTGGCTGTGAAATATTTTGAAAAATCTTTTGAAAACCTTTGAAAATTTTTTGTAACATCTTTAAGAAATATTCCTTTGTAAATGTTTGGAAAAGTTTGTAGAATTGTTTATAAAAATTATTTCTAAATTTATTTGCAAAATAAGCTTTCAAAAATATTTGTAAAATGTTTATAAAAGTGTCTTCAAATGGTTTTGAAAATCTTACACATAATCATAATGCAAAATTATTCAAATAAAACTCTTGTATAAAACTTTATATACTTGAACCTCTCTAATGGTCTGGTGGTAGAATCAGTGGCTCCCACTTTAAAGGACCAGGGTTCAAATCCTCCTACTAGTATAAAAAATTGAAAAAAAACTTGTATATACTTGTATAAAATCCTTTGTAAATATGTTCATAATAACCCTAATTCACTAACCTTTCTCAATTACCTAAAAATATAAAAAAATAATTTATAAAAAATTACAAAACTTTTCCAAAACTTCATAAAAAATTCAAAATCAGAAAAAAAAACACTTCACAAAAATATCTTGCATTTGTATTTTTCAGAATGATGTTGACTATTGAACTAATCTATATAAAATCTGAAGATTGGAGCTTGGTTTAGACTGTTAGCAATGTAAGCCCCGGGCGAACCATTTCTACAATAAATGTTATTGTAACGAATAAATTATCAATGAAAATTATTGATTATTTTTCACTCCCTTTCTGAGATTAATGAATGAATGCACTATAGGGTCCCTCTGTACAATAAGGGTTATGTACCATGGCCAACTTAATGATCATATAGCTGTTGATTCATTAGATGGATCATAGAGGCTGATGCTTAGATGAATATCTAAGGAGTTAGATAGAGGACTCATCAAGCATCATCAAATGATTATTAAGTGATGATCTCCAGTCTGAGTAGGAGATGTCAATCCTATCTCATATGACTGATATCTGACTGACCTCTTGATGCAGGTCCTCTGCATGGGAATAGTGATTCAGAGGTGTCAGGTTAGTTGAGTCAATGGGTTGACTTGATGAGATCGAGATAACCAAAGACCTACGTTGAATACTGTCACAACATAGGCATGCATCCTCTGACTAGAGACATATGTGTTGCTATATGTCTAAGTATGTACATTTCGCAGACCAATAGGTTGATGACCTAATCAAGGTCTATATATCGACGAGCTGGCGTGCATGTAAGGACATATGAGTAATACGATCTCTCAAAGGGATCATACAGGTCCACTTGTGAACCGAGAGACATGAGCTCACTCATGAGGTATTGGGACTGAACAAATTCCATGCATGGTCATCGTGCTTTGGAAGCATGACATGAATTTGAAGGTAAGATATATGCTTTGTGAAAGCATATGATCTATACCAAATCCTAATGACCAAGATTGAGAAACTTAAATGATCTAATCCTGAAGATGACAGTGTAAAAGTGATCTTTATCTTCAGGATGATCATAGGTCTTCCAGTATGTAGGATGTACATGTATTGGGAATACCTGAAGGGTGATTTGATCATATACGATTATATAACCATGACGCTTCCATTCCGAGGGAGTGATGAAACAGGTTTGGATTTTAGTGACTCCTCTCATTAGAGAAGTGACCTAATCTTAGTCCATGAACTAGACATTGATCTGAATGAGATTCAGATGCAATGAGAAGATTAAATCTACGGTCTTGATTTGATCAAGCATCAATGGGAGGTCCATGGGATCTGGATTTGAGATATGATCTCAATATCCAAGTCACTATACGTGGAACAATACAATCGCCATGTCCTTATCTCCAAGTATCTGAGGAGAAATAGCATTGTTCTTAAATGATTTAAGAACAATTCCATAAGATCTAAGCAAAGAGAAGTTGATAATTAAATGTGATTTAATTATCATGATGTATGAGAAATTATCCAATATGATTAAATGTGATTTGATTATTATGGATAAGAATAATGTGGATAGTAATATCCAATTATTCATAATATGTTATAAATGTGATTTATAATATATTAGAGAGAGTTAAATATAATTTATATTAGTAAATTAATTATTAATGTGTATTGGATACACATTGTCTAATTAATTGAAAATGTAAATTCCATTTAGTTTTGGATTGTGAATATGATTCACAATTTTCCAATGTCAAGATTGCAATATTCCCAAAATAATTGAGAATTATTTTTGGTGAATAAAATATCAACAAATAATTGTTGGAAATTAAGCTGAGAGAAAAACAAGGAGATGTGCAATCTCATGGGAATCCATGAGATTGCCCTCCCATTAGGAAAGGAGGGGGCGGCACCAAATCCCTTGTGGGATTGGTGGTCGTCATCTCCCTCCAAAGGGGAAGGTGGATCTCCTTTGTTCTCTCTCTCCTTATTTGGTTGGTTTAATTTGGTATTATTATATATTTGATTTATCAAATATATTTAATCAAAATTAAATCACAAGTTGTTGGTTTTTACCAACAACAATCTTGACCATTGGATTGACATAAATCAATCTCATCCATTGATTTTATATGTCCCATGGATTGAGATCCATGGATCCCAAAACCCTATAAATAGAGAGGCATATCATGCTCTCTCTTTACATGCTATTGTATCACACAAATCTCTCTCTCTTTCTCCATACTCGACAATCCTCTCTCCCTCTCTTCTTGGTGGCCGTCCACCATACCTTGGAGGAGAGAATCGTCGACGCCCGTGCCATCGTGCTGCCGCTTCGACGCTCTGCGGTTCTTCATCTATTTGGAGTTGTTCACTCTAGAAGGAGACATTTGATCTCGTGTGACGAGATCAGGAGCAACCGTGCTTGGATCATCTTGGATTGCGAGGACACGGCGACTCATCCCTGCGCTCGCAAGCCGTTACTCCGACGATCGGACTTGAGACAGGAGGTCTCTTTTCTTAGAGACTTGATCAACCACGCTTGAAGAGGTATTGCATTATACTTGTTATGGTTATAGATGAAACTATTTGAGAATGGTCTCGGATCATGTGGTTTCATCGAATAAAAAAATTTTAAATTCCGTTGCACCGAACAACTAGTATGACTAGTCGTTCTTCGTCGTATCCGATACGACGATCACGCTTCCATGATGCGCTTGAGGATTTCTCCATATCTTTCAAGTGGTATCAGAGCCTTAGGTCGACGGTTTCGAATATGATTCGAAAAACCGAGGACGACTTGGGTTTGTTTAGGTCGCGAAAGTTTTCATCGCATTTTATTTCGCAGATCTGTTTAGTAAATAAATTCGACACTGTTTAAATTATTTAAACATGAATTTAATACTTGTATTTTGTTCTCCATTAAACAAGGAAACCATAGGATCTGAGTTTGCGTAAATCGGATTTTGTATGCTCAAGATATGGATGTTTTAATGAACATGTATGCACTGTTGCGGGAACAGTAGATTTTAACATGATTAAAGAGTTAATTACTGTTATCATCTGCCTCGAAATGCATGAAACATCACTTGATTTCTATCCTAAATCAAGTTAGCAATCTATTAAAATTGAGTTTGTCTAATTTGGATTTAAATTGATTGAGATATGTTAATTTTAGTGAGTAGGGGTCACTGTTGAAATTACATTCCTAATCTAGAATCAAGTGATTGTCAATTAGTGAAATTAATTGTTAATTTCGTGAAATAATCTTGAAAAATATTTGTGAAATATTGAAACATGATTATTTGCCTAATTGACTTGGCCCCAACCAATTGATTGATTAGATTTGATCTAAATCATCATTGAAACCACAATCTTCAAACTTGATGCTTGAATAGGATTTGGGAATTTGTCTAGCAAATTTCCTTATAAATAAAAATATTTTGATTATTACTATATGGTACAATTTCAGTTGAAGAACCGATGATCATCTCAATTACAAATTAATCAATTTGGCATTATCCTTTCCCGATGTGGATATGGTGTCTAGTCGGGGATCGTTGGGGTAGCGGGTTGCAACGTATGCGGTCCGTCCCACTACCGTCGGTACTGGCCATGACAGCGGGTAGGGACGGGATAATGTCCGAGGGATTAAGATGTATTTTTTTTCTAATTATTAAAATTCGAATTAATACGTATTTTTAGATATTACCATATACATATTCAAGTAAAATAATCAAGTTTGATTGATTGAATTGGATTGATAATTAATTTAATATGACTAAATTGATTATGTCCAATTAAAATACTCTAATATGATTAGAGTTAATAATTCCCTTGGAAGAATTAATTATATGAATGTGATTCATGATAATTAATTAAAATTTGAATATGAGATGGAGGATCACATAAGTGACATCCATGGTCTCCCGTCAAGGCGAAGAGTTTCGTCACCAGGGATTGCATGTGGGAGACGCCTGTCCGAAGTGACAGCTCCCGTATGCAAGCGCATCTGGATCGAGCTCTTTGCTTCTCGAAAGAGTAAGGTCGTATACGTAGTGACCCCAATATCGGATCCTCATATTATTGGGGCAATATTGGATTGCGCATAGCGAGTACTATTCATGTTGACGGTTGGTTCAATTAACGATGGGTCAACATCGCCTTAGGGGTGGTGGGCTCGGGTGTTAAAGACCGAATTGGGAAATGCAAGTTGGACTTGCAAAGCGGAATGTGTTCCCGCTTTTCTTTATTGGAGTCGCAAATTCTCATATTATTGGGATGTGACAATGATAAAGAGGAGATCCCAATTCTTGCTAGAGATATAGCGATAAGTATATCTCTTATTTTGAAAGTGATTAAGGGAATGAACTTTCAAAGTCGACAATGCAAGAATAATTTGATTTAAAATACCTTAATCAAATGTCATAAATTTGAATATATATTTCTATATTCTAATATAGTGCATTCTTAATTTCAGAAAATGAAGTCTTTGAACCCACTTAGTAGGCTTCTTGAGGTCAACCAATTGATCGGCCCAAATTACTCGGATTGGATCCGTAATTTGGAGCTTGTTCTCTCTACGGAGCACATCAGTTATGTGCTCTCTGAGGACAAGCATGAGAACCCTAAGTCCAAGGAAGAAAAGGCATTTAATGACAAGTATGATGAAGATCGTGTCTTGGCTAGATGTTATATCCTAGGTTCTCTCTTCAATGTTCTGCAGAAGAAACATGTGGAGATGAGTACCTGTCAGGAAATAATGCTGAATCTTAAGGATATGTTTGGTGACATTAACCGCACTCAGCGGTACAATGTTATGAAAGACCTCATTCGCTGTAGAATGCAGGAAGGAACTTCGGTCCGTGAACATGTACTCAAAATGTTTGGGTACTTGTCGGAGCTGGAGACTCTTGGGGCAACGATGGATGCAGACATGCAAGCTGACTTCATTCTGCTGTCATTGCCCAAGTCTTTCAATAACTTTGTGGTGTCATTCCACATGAACAAGCTGGAATTGACAAGTGTTGCTCTCCTTGCTGCATTAACGTCTGCAGAAGACGTAATGAAGAAGGATGGTCCCATTGGCAGTGCAATGGTTGCGCAGGTCAGAGGGAAGCGCGGTCGAAAGCAAGGTTCTCGGAAGGACCCGTCCCAGAAGAGAAAGAAGAAGGGACAAAGTGTTGCCTCTTCTTCCAATGCATCCACTCTCATGGCATCGAAGAAAACCGACGTCTGTCACCACTGCAAGAAGCCGAGGCACTGGAAGCATAACTGCCCAGATTACCTGAAGTCCTCAGACAAAGGTAAAGCCCCAGCAGGTACGAAATCTATTTTTATCATTGAAACCAGCTTTCTCGTAGGACGAGAAGGAAGTTGGGTTGTAGATTCTGGTGCTTCTGTTCATGTATGCAATTTGTTGCATTTGTTTCAGGAAACTAGGAATCTTGAGGAAGGGGAGATAGTCATCCAGATGGAATCTGATGCAAGTGTTGCAGCAGTAGCCATCGGGACTTGTAGACTATCATTATCTAGTGGTAG
Organism: Ottelia alismoides; assembly: GCA_037367405.1. Classification (NCBI taxonomy): domain Eukaryota; kingdom Viridiplantae; phylum Streptophyta; class Magnoliopsida; order Alismatales; family Hydrocharitaceae; genus Ottelia; species Ottelia alismoides. The sequence continues at coordinate 405,917 of JAZKJV010001548.1, forward strand.
AGTCCTTATACTTAAAGAATGTCTTTATGTATCCGAAGTCAAAAGGAACTTGATATCTGTATCTAAGCTTGTTAGAAGCGGATATTCTTTCTTTTTCTGTAATAAATTAGTCATAAGTCGTTATGATAAATATATTTTGGATGGTGTTTTCACTTCTAGTGGACTCTATGAGTTGTGCATTGATAAATGTATTATGAATGTGACAACCACTAATAAAAACCCTAAAAGATCCAGAGAGGATAAAAACATCTCAAATGAGATTTGGCATCAAAGGCTTGGTCATTTATCTGTTGATAGGATCAATAGATTGATAAAGGATGGACCTCTGGATTTTCTACATGTTCAACCTTTGCCCACTTGCAAACATTGCATTCAGGGTAAAATGACTAGGACGCCTTTCCGTAACAAGGTTATGAGATGCGAATGTATTATTGACCTAATACATACCGATGTATGTGGTCCCTTCAGTACCGCGACTCGAAATGGATATCGATATTATTTGACATTTATTGATGACATTTTGCTATACGGGTTTGTCTTCCTATTACGTCATAAGTCTGAAACCTTTGAAAAGTTCAAAGAATTTAAGGCTTTGGTTGAGAACCAAACCGATAGGAAGATTAAACGGATTCGATCTGATCGAGGTGGCGAGTACCTATCAGATGAATTCAAGGAATACCTTAAGGAGAATGGAATTGTTTCCAATCTCACTCCTCCTGGAACTCCCCAACTAAATGGTGTTGATAAAAGATGCAACAGGACCATCATGGACATGGTCCGTTCAATGATGAGTAAAGCACATTTACCTCTTAGTTTCTGGGGATATGCAGTAGAGACTGCAATATATATCCTGAATAAGATTCCTAGCAAATCTGTGCCTAAAACTCCTCATGAGCTATGGTATGGAACCAAACCTAGTGTTAATCACTTGAGGGTTTGGGGTTGCTTGGTCCATGCGAAGAACGTGGACGCAAGTAAGCTAGAATCCTGCTCTCGTGAGTGTTACTTCATTGGGTATGTTAAAGATGGTATTGGATACCAGCTTTATGACCCTGAGACCCAAAAGGTTTTTGTTTCTAGAGATGTGAAGTTTCTGGAGAATGATTTCCTTAAAGGTCAAGACAATAATGAAGTAGAGGAACTCATTGAATCCCCCGAGGATTCTGATTTTCCTAGACCAGAAACTGAAGAGATGAATAAAGATGAAACACCCATACCTCTTCGAAGGAGTTCGAGGGTGGTTGCACCACCTGAAAGGTATGGATTCCATGTGTCAGGTGAGACTGACATTGATCCTACTTCATTTGATGAAGCACTCGCGGATCAAGACATGGATAGATGGATGCTAGCAATGAAGTCAGAAATTGACTCCATGCATAAGAATGGTGTCTGGACCCTAGAGTATCCACCTAAGGGGGTAAAACCCATTGGGTGTAAATGGATCTTCAAGAGAAAGAGGGGACCTGATGGGAATGTAAAGACTTTCAAGGCACGACTCGTAGCCAAGGGCTACACACAGAGAGAAGGCATCGATTATGATGAGACATTATCTCCTGTGGCTACGCTTAAATCCATCCGGACATTGCTAGCTATAGCTGCATATCTTGACTACGACATCTGGCAGATGGACGCAGTGGATACCTCGAGGAGGATATCTACATGGAGCAGCCCCAGGGCTTCATGACTGAGGATGGCAAAGTATGCAAGCTGAAGAAATCCATCTATGGGCTCAAGCAAGCTTCTCGCAGTTGGAACATCAGATTTGACGAAACCATAAAGAGTTATGATTTTGTGCAAAATCCTGATGAACCTTGTGCATACAAGAAGACTAGTGGGAGCGCCATTGTGTTCATCGTGCTTTACGTAGATGACATCCTTATCATTGGGAATGATACAGGGATGATGAACAATGTGAAAATTTGGTTGTCCCATACCTTTGAGATGAAAGATCTTGGATAAGCCTCTTACATCTTAGGCCTGAAGCTGTTCAGAAATCGAGAAAAGAGGATTTTAGGATTGTCACAACATGGATACATTAAGAAGATTCTTGAACGATTCCATATGGATAGTTCTAAGAAAGGATTCCTACCCTTAAGACATGGTATCCACCTGTCTAAAGGAATAGCTCCTCAAACTATTGAGGAAAGGAAAGCCATGGCTGGATGCCCTTATGCATCAGCTGTAGGAAGCTTAATGTATGCCATGATGTGTACTAGGACAGATATCTGCCATGCAGTGGGAGTGGTAAGTCGTTACCAATCCTGCTATGGAGAGCAACACTGGAATGCAGTAAAGAACATATTCAACTATCTAAGACGGACGGAAGATTACATCTTGGTCTATGGAGATGGTGATCTCCAAGTCTTGGGATATACAGATTCTAACTTCCAATCGGATGTTGATGATCGAAAGTCGACATCAGGGTTCGTGTTCTTGTTGAATGGTGGTGCTGTGAGCTGGAGAAGCAAGAAGCAGGACACTACTGCAGATTCAACAACAGAAGCTGAATACATTGCCGCATCGGATGCTGCAAAGGAGGCGGTGCGGTTGCGCAAGTTCGTGCTGGAGCTTGGCGTAGTTTCCTCTGATACTCCCATCCCGTTACTCTGCGATAACACATAAGCCATTGCCCAGGCAAAGGAACCCAGATGGCATCAAAAGAGCAAGCACGTGGAAAGGAAATACGACATCATTCGGGAGATACAAAAGCGTGGTGACATCATCATCACCAAGCTGGCCTCTGCCGACAACGTTGCTGATCCTCTTACCAAACCTCTGACACAGAAGGTTTTTGACCAGCATGTAATGAGTATGGGTTTAAAGATTGTACCTGAATGGTTCTGAGGGCTAGTGGGAGATTGTTAGCAATGTGAGCCCCGGGCGAACCATTTCTACAATAAATGTTATTGTAACGAATAAATTATCAATGAAAATTATTGATTATTTTTCACTCCCTTTCTGAGATTGACGAATGAATGCACTATAGGGTCCCTCTGTACAATAAGGGTTATGTACCATGGCCAACTTAATGATCATACAGCTGTTGATTCATTAGATGGATCATAGAGGCTGATGCTTAGATGAATATCTAAGGAGTTAGATAGAGGACTCATCAAGCATCATCAAATGATTATTAAGTGATGATCTCCAGTCTGAGTAGGAGATGGCAATCCTATCTCATATGACTGATATCTGACTGACCTCTTGATGTAGGTCCTCTCCATGGGAATAGTGATTCAGAGGTGTCAGGTTAGTTGAGTCAATGGGTTGACTTGATGAGATCGAGATAACCAAAGACCTACGTTGAATACTGTCACAACATAGGCATGCATCCTCTGACTAGAGACAGATGTGTTGCTATATGTCTGAGTATGTACATTTCGCAGACCAATAGGTTGATGACCTAATCAAGGTCTATATACCGGCGAGCTGGTGTGCTGTAAGGACATATGAGTAATACGATCTCTCAAAGGGATCATACAGGTTCACTTGTGAACCGGGAGACATGAGCTCACTCATGAGGTATTGGGACTGAACAAATTCCATGCATGGTCGTCGTGCTTTGGAAGCATGACATGAATTTGAAGGTAAGATATATGCTTTGTGAAAGCATATGATCTATACCAAATCCCAATGACCAAGTTTGAGAAACTTAAATGATCTAATCTTGAAGATGACAGTGTAAAAGTGATCTTTATCTTCAGGATGATCATAGGTCTTCAAGTATGTAGGATGTACAGGTATTGGGAATACCTGAAGGGTGATTTGATCATATACGATTGTATAACCATGACGCTTCCATTCCGAGGGAGTGATGGAACAGGTTTGGATTTTAGTGACTCCTCTCATTAGAGAAGTGACCTAATCTTAGTCCATGAACTGGACATTGATTTGAATGAGATTCAGATGCAATGAGAAGATTAAGTCTACGGTCTTGATTTGATCAAGCATCAATGGGAGGTCCATGGGATCTGGATTTGAGATATGATCTCAATATCCAAGTCACTATACGTGGAACAATACAATCGCCCTGTCCTTATCTCCAAGTATCTGAGGAGAAATAGCATTGTTCTTAAATGATTTAAGAATAATTCCATAAGATCTAAGCAAAGAGAAGTTGATAATTAAATGTGATTTAATTATCATGATGTATGAGAAATTATCCAATATGATTAAATGTGATTTGATTATTATGGATAAGAATAATGTGGATAGTAATATCCAATTATTCATAATATGTTATAAACGTGATTTATAATATATTAGAGAGAGTTAAATATAATTTATATTAGTAGATTAATTATTAATGTGTATTGGATACACATTGTCTAATTAATTGAAAATGTAAATTACCTTTAGTTTTGGGTTGTGAATATGATTCACAATTTTCCAATGTCAAGATTGCAATATTCCCAAAATAATTGAGAATTATTTTTGGTGAATAAAATACCAACAAATAATTGTTGGAAATTAAGTTGAGAGAAAAACAAGGAGATGTGCAATCTCATGGGAATTCATGAGATTGCCCTCCCATTAGGAAAGGAGGGGGCGGCACCAAATCCCTTGGGGGATTGGTGGTCGTCACCTCCCTCCAAAGGGGAAGGTGGATCTCCTTTGTTCTCTCTCTCCTTATTTGGTTGGTTTAATTTGGTATTAATATATATTTGATTTATCAAATATATTTAATCAAAATTAAATCACAAGTTATTTTTTTTACCAACAACAATCTTGACCATTGGATTGACATAAATCAATCTCATCCATTGATTTTATATGTCCCATGGATTGAGATCCATGGATCCCAAAACCCTATAAATAGAGAGGCATACCATGCTCTCTCTTTACATGCTATTGTAGCACAAAACTCTCTCTCTTTCTCCATACTCGAGAGCCCTCTCTTCCTCTCTTCTTGGTGGTCATCCACCATACCTTGGTGGAGAGAATCGTCGACGCCCGCATCATCGTGCTGCTGCTTCGATGCTCTGCGGTTCTTCGTCTACTTGGAGTGCTTCACTCTAAAAGGAGACGTTTGATCTCGTGTGACGAGATCAGGAGCAACCGTGCTTGGATCATCTTGGATTGCGAGGACACCGTGATGACACGCCTGACGACTCGGGTAAAGGTAATCAAGGGTCGTTGTGACCCAAGTCACCAAGCGGTGTCAATCGAGAAAAATTAGACCACCAAAATAAGATAAAATCAAACAAGCTCAAGTAGCGGTCTCGCTATTAGATTAGCCTGGTATAGCGACCAGGGTCGGACTCAGGGAGCACGTAATGGCCTTGCGGCCTACGAAGTAGTCAAAAGTGAAAATAAACAAGAGACAAATATTTTTGGTGGATTTTTAATATTTTTATTTTTTTTTGGATTTTCAAATAATAAAGAAAATAAGGAAAACAAGGAAACAAGCAACTATACACAACTATTTAACTACTCAAAATTATTCCAAAAATTCAAACAAAAATATTTTTATGTTTTTTATATTTTTTACTATTTGTGGTTAATTTTTGGTGATTATCTGATTTTTATGGAATTTTATAAAAATCAAACAAGGCTGAAAAACCAAGGTACTGTCCAGTCAGACTTGGAGGGCTAATTTAAAATGCAAAATGGTCCTATCAACGTCTGAAGGTAATTTTCCTGTAAAGTAAAAAATATAAGGAAAAATTTGGCACTGGAATTATTATTTTTGGGTTTTTCAATTAATTATTAGAATTGTTATGGAGTTTTAGGGGTTTTGTAATTTGTACAGGCTTTATAAATCTAAAAATGACCAAAATTGGTGAGAAAATCAAACAACATAAAAAACACACTATCTATTTTTTTTTGTAAATTTTAGAGGTGTTTTAATATTTTTTGTGATTTTTAAAGCTAGACAGTAAGAAAATTGCGTGTTTTTGAATTTTTAAAAATACCAAAAGTGTCAAAAATATCTCCAAAAATTATAGAAAATTTTACACCGTGGCAGGAGCCATGTATTTAATTTTCATCAAATTTGGAGTCGATTTGCTACCATATTAAATTTAAACACAAGGGCACAGTACACATGGACCTAAATGCAATTAAAACAAGTTCCAGGGAGTCCGGTGCAAAATTCCCAAGAACTCACGTGGCAAAACGCGTGACCTGGGGCACTCAGGGACCTATTTGCAAGAAAACTTAAGTTCCTAGACTAATTAATAACACGTACTAAAAGTTCAGGGACGTAAGTGTAAATTACCCACTAAATAAAGCACATGACAATTAAACCACACATAGGGGTATTTCTGTAAATAATCAAAAGTATAAGTTCATTCATTAACATCCCAAAACAACCGGCCCATACATGCAAATATCCCACAAAATCACGTGTCGATGCACGTGCACACTACAGGCAGGGGTATAAATGCGAATAAAATAAGTACGAGGTCCAAAGTGCAAAATATCCAGAATAAAAACAACAGGAACAAATAATTACAGGACTAAAACGTAATAACCAAAAGTTGAAGGGCCTAAGAACAAATTACCCTTTATTTAAGCGGACGGTGGGGAAGGCACCATGTGGTGGATTGGACGGCTCTGGAGTGGTGGCCCTTCCTCGAAGAAACTCCGCTCGAATCAAACGGCTGAGGGGGCGCCACGTATCTGATCTAACGGCTGCAAATGGTGGCTCCTCAACGAAGGACTTCTGCGACGATATGACGGTGGGGGCGTAGCCACGTGGGGGATCGGACGACTGAGGCGTGCTGTGGCTAACCCTTGTTGAATCGATGGTCGCGATCAAACCTCCAAAGATCTGACGGTCTCTGCTGCTCCCAAAGTGGACGGGTCTGATCTAATCTAGAGCGTCGAGGGAGATCAGATGTCTGGGAAGGCTCCTGGAAGAACAGTCGGCCGGCGACTTTCGTCGGCCCGATACACACACAATGGATCTCCCCTGCTGCTCCTGAAATGCGGAAGAGCTCCACCGTAAAGCCCCGCAGCGGATGATGGTCTTCGATGAGGCTGACGACCACCAGAACAACCCCGTGACGGTGGTAGCCTGGAGCTCCTGTGCTCTGAAGTGCCGACCTCCAGATGAGGTCGATCTGGCCTAATACTTGTACAGGAAGAAAGAAGGGTCGAGGGCAATCTTCCTCGACCCGTTAGTGCACTTGAACGATGAAGGATGCGGCGGTATGGTGGTCCTCCAGCGAGTGACGGAGGAGGACCGAAGTCCCAGCTCCGGGGCGAGTCAGGGGGAATGGGTATGTGGAGAAGGTGAGGAGGAGGCTCGTGAAGGCGGTGGCGATGTTGGATGGGCAAATGGCTGGACGGAGTCGGCGGGCGGAGGAGGCGGAGCTACGGCTACAGAAATTGAAAAATTGAATCCTACGCTAATCTACGGGCTAAAGACGTTACCTGGTGAATGCAATCGACTGGGCTGGAGCTCGGGGAGCTCCTGGGTCATTTCCTGCAAGGGATCATCGGGTTCCCGAGGCTGGGCGCGCTCGCGGCGGCGCACGGCGGTGAAGCCACCGGATCAAAGGCTTCCCGATGCGTCGAGCCTCGCTTCCACTCCGGGGAGCACCGCTGTCACTCAGGCAAGCCGGAGGAGTTCCTTGGCGTCGAAGGGGAGGACCAGAGATGAAGAATAGAGCTTCCGGAGGCGATGCTATATATGCCTAGGGGTCCGAGAAGACATGGATCGGGCGAGTAGCTCGCAACTCGGATCCCTCAGACCCACCCCGGGCGTGGATCATGGATCTGCAAGGAAGAGGAATGACCCGGGGTTTAGGGTTTTAGGTTTCGGATCGAGTGTGGAGTAAGTGGAGAAATCGGGTCGGGCACTCAAGATCCGTGGGACTGTGGTCCAGGGGGAAGTTGACCGGGGGGGTCAACATTCCCCGTGGACCAATCAAAATCGGCCACGTGTAAATGATTTAGAAATTCAAATTAAAATAGAAAATGGCCGAATTAAAGAAAACGTAAAACATGAAAAATGTTTGTTTTATTTTTTTTTTCTATTTTTTGTGATTTTTAATTACTTTTTCAATGTAAAAATAACGTATTTACAATATAGTGCTATACATAGGTATATGTACAATATAGATTTTTAATTTTTGATTTTTAATTGATTATTTTTGTTCATTTTTATTCCCATTTTATATTTTATTTATTTATAGCATAAAATTAGGAATATTTTGATGTTTTTATTTTATTTATTTACACCATAAAATATAGAATATGTACAAATTTTTAGGGATTTTAATTTATTTATTTACAAGGCTAAATGAATATAGGTGTGGTCTTATATATATGGTGAATATGTTCAAGGAAGATTATTTTTATTTTCTTTTTTATTTTTCTATTTTTGTTTTGATTTTATCTTTACAAATATTTACAAATATATACAAGCCCATTTTATTTTATTTTTAGAGGAAAAATATTTTTATTATATTTACAGGTATATTTACACACATGAGCTCCCTTATCTCTCTCTACTTTGGCTTTTATGTGATCAGGCCCATGCTGAGCCCTCCCTTGGGATTAGGTCTCTCAATATTTATTCTAAATATTTCCCTCTTTTTCTTTTGTCTCTTTATTCTTTTATTTTTGCACAAAAACATGCTAATTATTAAACTTTATACAATGCATGCACTTTGGTAATTATTTGTATTTACAAGTATCTACATGCATTTGCAAAGGTTTTTGTAGCTAAAATATAAGAATAAAGAGTGATGAATGGGTATTCATCACCCCTTTATACTTAACTTTGCTAGTCCATTAGCAAACACTTATTTGAAAAAGAAGTGAAAAAGAGAAAGAAAAAGAAAAAGAGGAGAATGTACATGGATCAAGGTTGAATATTAAACTTGCCTTCATTAAATTGAATTATGGAGCTCGATCAGATCTTTGGATTATTAATGTGTCGGAACCTTATTTGGACATAAGCTTAAGACTTAACAGCCTCTAAGTTCCACCAATCTATGGAAAAGACTCCTCAATAAACCAGATCAGAACAAGTCTACATACACAAACTCTAATGACCATGAATCTTTCCATGCAGTGTAAGTGATACGTAGCTCCCCACCTCAGAAGTAACAAAGAAATAACCTCCCCCAACCTGGTAACTCTAATGCCTCGATCTAGCAACTCTTTCCTCGAGAAGCAGGGTATTCCCTTCTAAGTTCAAGTGCAACCGACTCAAGAAGAGGGGGAAGAAGATGAAGAATGGACCATGGCCAGTGTAGCCACGTATCCCTGGGAGCCCAACCAGTGTAGCCAAGTCTCCCGTTGCAAGCTTCATGAGATGTAACATGGATACCATAAGCTTTTGCTTTATTTGACTATATACACTCCGGTGGGGTTATTAAATTTTCAATCCGACCCACCACTTTTTTGGAGTTCTTTTCTTTTTGCACACATTTTTTTATGTGCAACTGTACAACATATCTACATGGTGCAGCATATATACAAGGAGTTTTTCCTCTTGAGCCAGTAGACTATCCCTCTTTTGAAGCTTTATTGCAACCCACAACTTCTGTCTTTAGACTTCATCGCCACCAGACCAAGTTGAGACGCACTTCCTTCACTAGAAGAAGAAGAGAGGTTCCGCCTAGAAGTACTACCCTCATATGCTACCCCAAGCCGAAGGAAACCGCCTCCTCACCACCTCATCTGTGGAGAGCTATGTGTAAAGTGCTGGTGCAAGTCAAGCCATTGTCTCTAAGAGTCATGCGTGTGTTGTTAAGTGCTCTACTTAGGCTCATCAAGATGACATATGCTCATAGCCTAGTGGACTCAAAGAATTAAGTCCCAATGGACCTGAAAAGCCTTAACCCTAAACCCTATAAGGTTCCTCTTAGAATTAGGTGGATTAAGATCTTAATCAAGCTCAATTTCCCAGTTTAATTCCAGGCTAGTTTAAATATCAACTATAATCCAGGAAAAACTATACAAATATTTACAAAGATGCTATTTACAAATATGCACTTTACAAATATTTACAATCATGCAAAATTTTTGAAAAATGTTTGAAAACATGGATGTATGCATGAATGCGAAGTTTTGCAAAATATCTACAAACATTTACACAAGGTTTTTGCAAACTTTTTGTTTTCAAAACATTTTGGAAAAATTTATACTATATACATAATTTTGATATACACATATTTACAAATCCTTAACACAAATCATTTTACAATCATTTGTACAAAAATAATTTGTATTAATAAATAGGTATGAGCAAAATGAATTTTATATACAAGGGAGAAAAAATTTAAATTTTATGGGTTTTTAGCCATTTTTATTTAGTCACACACTCACACAAAGTACGAGTTATGGCTAAAGTATATATGAAATATATATACACACCCCCCTATACTTAGCTCGAACGATGTCCTTAGAGTGATCAAGAGCGATGAAGAAGACGTAACTCGTGCTTAGTATAGGGGGGTGAAAAGGAATGGCTAGATACAGAGATGAATGAAAGAATAGAATGAGGAGAACTCGGTAGTTTCCCCCTATACTTAAGATCAAGTAATCCTAAGTATAGCAGATGTACATGAAGGGAAATCCGAGTGAAGGATGTACAGGTCCTACCCCCCCCCTATACTTAGGGTGAAATATCCCTAAGTATAGGCAGCAAAACAGGGGTAGCAAGACACGAAGAAGAACGACAACTATATACAAGGTGAGAGGGCATCACTCCCCCTATACTTAAGGTGAAGAATCCTTAAGTATAGGCAACAACAGAAGTGATGAAACAGAACGGATGAACAACTCGGTATTTTCACCCCCCTATACTTAGGATGAGGAATATCCTAAGTATAGCAAACATAATCCTAAAGGAGACCTGGGGTGAAAACAAACTCGGTAGAGAGAAAGATCAACTAAGACGAAACACGTATATACAAAAGGGTACAATGTTGAGGTGCCTCTCAACAAGCGCTAGATTTTATGCCCTAGTTGGGCACAAAGGCTAGGACAAAGCAGTATCAAGGTTCAGGACGACATTGGTAAGGCGAATGATGTACTGTCGTCGCAGTCTCAGTATGGGAACAGCGACGAACTCAAAAGTGTAAAGAAAGACACCCAGGTATGCAATCAAGCGGGTGTGTGCTACCGGCCAGGGATATGGAAGTAAGTGATCAGGATCCGGTAGCACAAAGGAAATCATCGGCTATGGATCAGAGTGGAGTGAAGGCGTGGAGCCGAAAAAATCAAACGTGGAGAAGGATGGATCAGTAATAGAATCCTCCACATCAATCAGTGTCTTAAGAAGATATGTGCAGTCAAGATCATGAGACTCTCTAAGAAGAGTGATATCCGATGAATGAAATAGAAGCAAGTCATAAAGATCATCGAATAGAAGGATGGGCTCATCCTCGCGAGGGTCGTCGAGGTGAGAAGACTCAGAATCAGAAGGATCTAAAGACTCGGTTTCGTGTTTCGCCAGATCAGAGACACTCTCAGAAGATGAAACCGAGTACTCATCAAGTGTGGCATCCTCCCGCAGATAAGCCTCAAGGAGAGATGCAGGATCAGAGGTGAATAGTAGAGGATCAAGATCTAGATAGGCATCTGCGCTGCTGAGAAATATCCACTCGGTGCGCCAGGCTGCATCATCATATGAAATCTGGCTATCGGTAATCTGGAAGTAGGAGAGGGTACTATTCAACATCGCAGAGGCTGGCAAAGTGTCTGCGGTTGATCCTCGCTCTGCGGCTATGCTGGCTGCCAACTGGTCCTCAACAAAGGTGTCTATCTCGTCGGAGTGGAGAACAAAAGGCTCGAATATGGGACTATCTGTATCTGAACTCTCAAAGTAGTGTCCCTCATCAAGCTGTAGCTGCTGGGCTGAGTCATGGTCGCTGTCGGACTCCGAGAAGTGTCTCTGTAGAAAGGAGGCCGACTCCTCCGGGATTGGGAACTGAAGTGGCTGAATCGATGGCTGTAGTAGCGGGGGCTCCTCCGGTTCCTGGAGTATCAGAAGATCTGATATCCAAGACTCGTCGACGAAGAACTGTGGGGCTGACTCGAACTCTAGCTGGAAGACCAACGGGAACTCAAGTAGACTATGGGTCCGAACCTCCGCTATCGCAGTCATCACCTATGTCTGTGTTGCTGCATGATCCAAGTCCTATGGTTGGTGTGTAAAAACTGAATCCTCATGTGAAGTGACACACCGCACTGGTACCGCAACATCCGCATGTGTTGTCCCGACGAAGGTATCCCGCGAAGATGAACTCTGTGAAAGTAAACTCGAGATGGTATCCAGTAAGTGAAGGTCGGAACTACGGTGTGAACCGCCACATGTGGTAATCACCAGTGCTATTTGCTCTGCGGTCATCCCCCGCATGGAGATCTCTATCAAGTCTGTCAGTGGAAGTCCGTGGTCTTGAAATCTCCTCAAGAGGTCAAGAAACCTCGGCCATGCCTCATGCAGTGGCTCCTGGGGGTCAACTGAAAACTCGGTGATCAAAGACCGCATAAGCTTTGCTCTACGCGGGGGGAAGTATCTCTGTAAGAACTCTCGGCGTAGCTCTCCCCACATATCGAATGTCCTCCCTAATCATCTGTGCCATCTCATGGCTCTCTCGTGAAGTGTAAATGGGAAGGTCCTCCTCATCAGCTCCTCTGTAGTGATATCTGAATATCTATGTTCTCTACAAAACTCCTCGAATGCGGACAGGTGAAGATAAGGCTCCTCGTGCGCCTCTCCTGAAAATGTCAGCAGTCGCTGAATGTAATCCAAATCCAAGACGAATGGACGTAATGTAGAAACTGACTGAGCTCCTTGTGATCTCTGCTACTCCATCAATCTGGGATAGGATCTATCTGATGATCTCCACCGCTCTCTCTGATCACAAACGGAGTGCACGCTCAACTCAGCAATGGCATCGTCCGAGTCTCGCATCTTCTTTGTCTGGTATCCTCGGACGTCAAGCACAGCATGCCCAGAGTAATGAATGGGATGGGAGGGAGGGAGGGGGAGGTTGGTCAGAGATCCGACCTTCCTAGAAGGTGGACTGGACTGATGGCTAGATGGTGAAGAAAAAGTTGCAAGAGTCGGCTCGAGGTGAGAGGGATACATCATCCAGGGGTGAAGGAGAAGAAGAAGACTGAAGGGAGGGTGGGTGGTAGACAGAAGAAAAGAAGAAGATGGGGGAAAGCAGAAGGGATCTGGAATCACACAAGATAAGAAAACATAACCCCTGATTCATCTACGCATGCGAGCTGAAGACCGAGAGGGATCGGTCAATTATCTTGTCAATTTTATTTTAGGTGATCATTCAGTCTTTCAGAGCGATTACGTGAGCTGAATAGGAATCCAAATTTTTCTCAACCGACTGTCCCGTACCATAAGCCGGTAATCAGTCAAGAAAAACTGGATATGGTTTTAACCTAAGGTACGTGTCACTCTCTCGCTCATCCAAATCAAACAAGGAGGGGGTTACTCTCCCCAAGACAGATTTTCAATGAGATGTCTTTTAGGTCAAGTGTGATTAGCAGTCCCAAATTTTATTGTTTTTCTTTTTAGGTATTTTTCAATAATAATATAATCACCTAACGAATTTTTCAGTTCTCCTGGTTATTAAGTCCAAAAATCAGGGGGAGAAGACGAAAAAGCCGATGCGCGATGAAATCAATGATGCATGCAGAGTAAGAGATGTGTACCTGACTCCAACAGTCTACATGCAAGATGATCCACGCAAAATTGAAAGACAGGCGGAAAACCGAGTCCCTAAACAGCAATGCTACTCGAAAGAACCACTAGCTGACCACCAGCCTCCAATCCAGATAGTCCGGTCTAGACCCACCCCTCCTCTTCTCGACAGGTCGAGTTCAGGAGTAGCGCTTGACGGGGTGGGCTCGCGGCACGTAGGCTCGAAGGTGGTGAATCAACTATCTTTATTAATATTTTATTGTAGGTCCAATTATCGATCTATAGGTGCAGACAGATATATTAGGGTATTTGGATCCTAATTATTACGTCACAGTCAAGCAGAAAATCCTACGGCTAGGGGCTCGAAAAACCACGTGAAACTGAAAAAGGCAGTAAAGGAAAACCGTGTAAAAGCCGCGAAAAACCGAACTAGCTAAGGGGTCCCCCGAGCACACCGGTGCTTGGCGAAACAGACCCCGAGTCCGAATCTCTGTCTCTGGTCCCTGTATTATTACAATAGTTTAAATATTGCAGGAAATAAATTCTATTCTAATCCAATCTGATCCGCGGCTATTCCGTGGCTCTCGTACTTCTTCTCGCTCCTCGCGTCCTCCTGCGGCTCTGTAAAGAAGAGAGCCGCCTCTGGTTCCCACGGTTGATTGGCTTCCGAAGAAATCCGCCTCGGTCCTCGAGCCCTCGTAAGAAAACAAGCAAAAGTGATCAGACCAGATTATTTAGATAATTATGAAAATAAATGATATATATAAAATATGCACAAAAAGCCGTGAAAAATAAAACCGCGGAAAAATCAACTTCGACTACTAAGTCGTGCTCCCGGCAACGGCACCATTCTGATGACATGCCTGACGACTCAGGTAAAGGTAATCAAGGTTCGTTGTGACCCAAGTCACCAAGCGGTGTCAATCGAGAAAAATTAGACCACCAAAATAAGATAAAATCAAACAAGCTCAAGTAGCGGTCTCGCTATTAGATTAGTCTGGTATAGCGACCAGGGTCAGACTCAAGGAGCACGTAATGGCCTTGCGGCCTACGAAGTAGTCAAAAGTGAAAATAAACAAGAGACAAATATTTTTGGTGGATTTTTAACATTTTTATATTTTTTTGGATTTTCAAATAATAAAGAAAATAAGGAAAACAAGGAAACAAGCAACTATACACAATTATTTAGCTACTCAAAATTCTTCAAAAAATTCAAACAAAAATATTTTTATGTTTTTTTATATTTTTTACTGTTTGTGGTTAATTTTTGGTGATTTTCTGATTTTTATGGAATTTTATAAAAATCAAACAAGGCTGAAAAACCAAGGTACTGTCCAGTCAGACTTGGAGGGCCAATTTAAAATGCAAAATGGCCTTATCAAGGTCTGAATAAAATTTTCCTGTAAAGTAGAAAATACAAGGAAAAATTAGGCACTGGAATTAA